>WNGS01005641.1:10754607-10796736 GCA_020271785.1 Procambarus virginalis
TCAATTTCCTGAGATCTGTGCAGTAACAATGCACTATTGATTTTTTTCTAATATTTTTGTTTACGTCGTTAGACGAAAATATTTTTAATTTATCGTTTTCAGTGTGTGGAGCCTGTAGCCAGTGCAAAAATCATCATGGTGATCAGTATGAGAACGTGGCACATTGTGCTCATTGAACAGCGCTTACCATAACCCGGCTGTGATGGGCACGAACCTTACAATAATCAAGGTGCAAATTTGGTGAAGCTATTGCCAAGAATCTGGCTTCCAGCCTCAGACAAACAGACAGACACATTTTTTTTCAGATATAGATATTTATTATTATTATTTATTTTTATTTGTTATAGCTTTATTAATTTATTAAAATTTAAACTTTTGAATTCGAATCGGATTTGTGAATATGAAATTGCGATTACTTTAGATTAACTTAACATATTTTTAATCCATATAATAATGTCGTTAACAATGTATAATGCTTTCATTGTTTGCAACTTTTAATTTTTTCAATATGTCAAAACAGGCAAAGCTGGTTATGATTTGCTGGAGTATGTTGGAGCTACAGCTTGTGCTGAAGTGTGTCATCCAGAGAGAGAAAGCATAAGTCTATGAACTGCTGGAATATATAAAGTGCTACAGGCTATTTTATGTTAGTATATGTCAGTGTTACAGGTCAAGTTATGCTGGAATGTATCTGGGTTACAGGTTATATTTGGCTTTTAATATGTCTGCGCTATTGGCTAGGGTATGCTGGAATATGTTAGTTACGTTGGAATGAGCCTAAGGGACAACCGACTGTCCTGACTTGTGTTTGTGGTACGATGGGTAGACCTTTGACTAATTCCATTCGGCGTAGATCTCCAATATACTGGCATACTCGTAGCTCAGAAAGAGATATGCAGAAGACGATACTCCTCGAGGAACTTAAACACCAGATGAGAAAGCAACGTAGTCAACGAAGCCATTTATAAAAAATGACTCGGAGGTTGCATACCTCAATATTAAATTGTTTAAAAATAGCTGTTAAGCATCTCTGAAGCATTTCAATATCTCTGTCTCTCTCTCTCTCTCTCTCTCTGTCACTCTCTCTCTCTCTCTCTCTCTGCAACGTTCCCATCTGTAATGTCTCTCTATCTAGGAGCAGCAGAAGTTGCAAGATTGCTTATGACGTGAAGAGACGTAGCGCTACACATTTCTCCTCTTTTAAATCCAAACTTTGGTAAGCCGGTGATTATTTAAGACAGGACGACACACAACTCTCCACGATGTGTCGCCCAACATCTCCGGGGTGAGACTGACACTTACGACATAAACTTTGGCCCCGACTTGCCTCTCCTGCAGTTAGGCGTTAGTGAAACTTTTTTCGTGCAAAGTTGCGGGGGGGATATTAGAGACGAATATCTTCCATACGAAGGAGGAAGTGGGCCAGATGGCTCGGGAGGAATATGTATGAGTAGAACATATGTGTGTGTGTGTGTGTGTGTGTGTGTGTGTGTGTGTGTGTGTGTGTGTGTGTGTGTGTGTGTGTGTGTGTGTGTGTGTGTGTGTGTGTGTGTGTGTGTGTGTACTTACCTATTACAGTGTGTGTGTAGGGAATGTGTGTGTGTGTGTGTGTGTGTGCTAAGCTATTTACACTCGGCCATTTGTGCTTGCAGGAGCGATCAATGGTGTTATGACACCGCCTCCCAGCCATAGGTTGTCTAAAGCATTATCACCTGATCTATTTCGCTGTCTACTTTAAAATATCTACTTTAAAAAATGTGTATGGAGGTCGTCTCTACAACCTCTTCTTTAGTTCATTCCAGTTTCCTTTTTAACATCTGAATGACTCAGAGTCTCAAGATTTATCTATACCCTCTTATGCTATTGATATTCGTCGGAAAGATTTCCTCTTTTCCCACTCTATGGATTCCTCAAGAGATTTTATACTTCTCTAGCCTCTTTTCTAGCGTCGTTAGGTCTAGTCTTTTCAGTCTCCCTTCATATCCTATTCCTTGCATCTCTGGGACGAGTCTCGATGCAACCATCTGATCTTTTCGAGTTTCCTTCTGTGTTTTTGATTGTTTCGATCTGGGTATACTAAAAAATCTAAAACCTATACCAAAAAAAAATGACGGGACATACCGTCTCACGCAGTGTGTACAGCGATCAAAATGCCTCTTTATTTACGTTCCTGAATCATGTTCTGATTTTTGCTAGTGTAGGGAATGTTACTGTCATTATTTTATTTATTGGATTTTTGGAGGTTTGGTGCTATGGCAAGGTCCCCTTATCGTTTTTCAATAGTCATTACAGGGATTTAGTTTCCCTTCATTGTGTACTGTTCTTTTGGTCTCCTGTCACCTGTTCCTAACCTTACATTTTCCATAACCTTACACTTGCTAGTGTTGATATCCAGTAGCCATTTCTCGAATAAACTCCGCTGCTTGTATGAGTCCTTTCGGAGAATCCTTCAATCCTCATTTGTCTCAACTCTTCTCACTAGTTGTATATGTAAGGCTCAACTCCTGTACACAAATCACTCACATAAATGATAAATAGAATAGGTCCCAGCAGTTATCCATGAGGCACTCAGGCAGCATGAGTGCCTGAGTCCAACTTCTCACCCCCTCACTATGGCTGACCTGTCTATTTGATAACTGCACTTCCATTTACTCCTGTCTCTCGAGTTTGTGTAATAATCTCTCCTGAAATACAAAGTCAAAGTTTTTTTTGGCAGTCTGGCAACTCGCCATCTGCTAAACCTTCTCTGTCCTGAATATTTTCGTTACTTAATCATAGAACTCCATTAGGTTCTTTGGATTTTTCTTTCTTGGGTATGTGGCACTTTTTTTGTTGAAGGTTTTAACTTTTTTTGTTGTTTTTGGGCGTTCTGGATATTTTTTTCGTTGGACGTTTAGGATTTTTATATTGGGACTTTTTTGTTGCACTTTTGCCATTTTTTGGGAGGCTTTTTTGTTAGGTGTTTGTCACTTTTTTGTTGGGTGTTTGTCAGTTTTTTGGACGGATTCTGTGCCTTTTTCGATATATTTATCAATGTAATCAAACAGTTGATGTTTGATTACATAACTAATTTTCTCTAGGTGTGAAACTAATCTTATTCTTATTTTTTCTGGCGTCCATCTCCTTCTATGTAGAAGGAGATGGTTTTCAGCGACACTGGTTTGTAGTTAAGTTCCTCCTTCAAGTGTCTCCTCTACGTGTTTCCTTTCTTGTAAATTGGTACCGCATTTGCATTCCTCCAGCAGTTGGGGGGAAACTCTCTCTTTCTGTAAGCAAGTCATTAAAGATCATTGCAAGAGGTACGCTGAGGCCCTGTGTCGCTTCTTTTAACACCCATGAGGATACGCTGTCTGGTCTAATAGCTTTAGTTTCGTCTGGTGATGGGAGTTGTTTCGTTACTTCGTCTGCTGTTATCTCAATATTATCAGTCATCTAGGGTTACCTCCTCTTCTAACACAGGAAACTATTCAAGTTCCGTTCTGAACACTACAATGAAACTGGCGTTTAGTTCCTTCCAAATTTCGTTGCACTGTATTTTCACCTCTCCATTTTTTGTTATCACGTCACTTGACATTTCACTGTCCTTTTTCTTTCATATTTATTTTAAATACAATACGTTTTTCCCAAATCCTTTTCATATTTATGTATTCGTTCCCAGCTCTGTGTTTCTATTTCGGAATTCTTCGGTATTTTTGGCTCTGTATTTCATCCATACATATATTCTTTTGCGTTTCTTTTGCTATTCTTCTTCGCTTCTGCTTTTGGTTTTGGCTTCTTGGCATATCGTCTGAATCCTGAGATATTATGTTATCCTCTTTTATTTTTATTGCTGGGTTGAAACTCATTCCTGCTTCATAGCATCTCAGTTTGATCTGGCAATCGTTTCCTGGTCTGTTTTCCACTAAGTTTTTCCTCCTATTGTATATTTATCAGATACTCTCTTTCTCTTATTTAATTCCATTTTATATAGTGTACTATCGCTTACCTGAACCCCCCCCCCCTTGACGGTGTGTGTGTGTACTTACCTAGTTGAACTTACCTAGCTGTGCTTGCGGGTACAACTATACACACACACACGCACACGCACACACACACACACACACACACACACACACACACACACACACACACACACACACACACACACACACACCAAACAAATGTGTGTGTGTGTGTGTGTGTGCCTTGAGACTCGTAACAAATCCAAACCCGTGTCTTTGGAAATGTTCGCAACTCAGCGCATGCGTGGAGTGTGTTTCAAACAAAGCTTAGAAAAGTATCGTCTATTCCCACTACTTTATTTCTCCCTTCCTGACCACAGACTGGCCCCCACCCCCTCCCTCACAGCTCACAAGCACCTTGCACAAAGATCAAACAAGTCTGGTGTCACAAGCGGGGAGTCTGAGTAACCATGTCTGGGAAATGCTGGAATACGTGCCTTCAGCGGGCCACCCTGAGAGCTATGCATTTCTAGACCCCCCGTGTGCTTCCCAGCCCATGAATAAGTATTACCTAGCTTACCTTCATGTCTTCTCTACCTCCAGCAGCTTCTCTCCTACCTCTACCAGCTGCCCCCAACCTCCACCAGCTGCTCCCAACCTCCACCAGCTTCTCCCCACTCTGTATACGTCGGGGCGTGAGCCATGGTCCCCTGCTGGTAGTTTGGCTAAGCCATAAAGATGGACTCCCATGATCACAGTCATGGCCGCCTCCTGATACAACGGCACCCTTCTCTCTCTTGTTGGTGACACTGTGTGTGTTGATGGGTGACACCAGGTGGTGATGGGTGACACCAGGTGGTGATGGGTGACACCAGGTGTTGATGGGTGACACCAGGTGTTGATGGGTGACACCAGGTGGTGATGGGTGACACCAGGTGTTGATGGGTGACACCAGGTGTTGATGGGTGACACCAGGTGGTGATGGGTGACACCATGTGTTGATGGATGACACCAGGTGGTGATGGGTGACACCAGGTGTTGATGGGGTGACACCAGGTGTTGACGGGTGACACCAGGTGTTGATGGGGTGACACCAGGTGTTGATGGGTGACACCAGGTGTTGATGGGTGACACCAGGTGTTGATGGATGCACCTAGCTACATGGGTGATGTGTCACAAGATGAAAGGGGTACAAATGAGACAGTGGCAAGTATTAAAAATATATAATTACAACCCCATTCTGAATATCTCTACCTGCTCTCGAAATCCGATTCAAAACCAGACTTTTCCAGGGGTAATCTGATCAACGAGGCTATTACCTGAGGCAGCCTGCAGGGGGTAAATCAATCTTATAACGCAGTTGGTCAGTTATTTCTCCCTGTAGTCATTTGTTCAGTTCTCCGCCTGTAGGCTTTACTCTTTGTGAAGGCAATATTTTATATAATTGTTAATAGGTTTCTTACGTGTGAGAATGTGGTGTTTATTCAGTGTTCTGCAGTTGTGCTTCTAGTATACACTCCGTCAAGGGTGACAAGTCTCCGTCAAGGGTGACAAGACTCCGTCAAGGGTGACAAGACTCCGTCAAGTGTGACGCGTCTCCGTCTGGAATCTACTAAGTGCTATCTTGTAGACTCAGGGTTCAGGGTATCTAAGTTCAGGGTTATCAATATCTCAGTGGCCCTTTCTCTGACCAAGCCTTACGGTAGGTGATCTGGTCAAACAGGCTATTAGACGCTACTGCTAGCATTCTGACATATGCGTCATAGCCAAGTTGATCGGGTATCCTTTGGAAGTGTTTATTCAGTTCTCTTTATTCAGAGGTCGTCCAAAATGAGGAGTCGGGAACACTTCTCCCTATGGGATGGAGGAATGTTGAAAAGTCTTGAGCCATTGATGCTGATAGAATTCTCTCTTAATTACATGGTTTCAATGGAGTTATTTTACTCTTTCCACCACGGCTCTTTCTTTTACGTGGAGTTATTATTTAGTGACAGTGTCAGACCACGGAGGAAAATTGAAACAGGAATTTCCTTAAGTACTTTCGTATATTAATACATCTTCAGAAGGAGTGAAGATGCTATTTCACTCCTTCGGAAGATGTATTAATATACGAAAGTACTTAAGGAAATTCCTGTTTCAATTTTCCTCCGTGGTCTGACACTGTCACATTTTTAATCACGTGTTTATTTTCGTGATATACACACTTATTGTTTAGTATATACGGTTTTAGTATGTATGTTTAGTATAAACGGTTTTGGCTGTTTTCATTTTGGCTTTTCTGAAGTTCATTTGGTTTTTTATTTGTCTGATTTGTATGAAATTTAGGGCAGCCTCTGGCATAGTATTTTTTTTATGTTGTGAACTTTTGCAGTGTTTTCTGGGTGGGGAAAAAGTGCATCTTCTAGAACGACTTTTACCTGGATATGGTTCCACCAGGAATGACCAGGTGCCATCACCGGAGTCAAGTTTCCATCAGGAATGGAACACGTTTCAGGCTATGACCGACTTTCTGATAGGGGGAACACAGGTAAATTCTTCTCTATACATATTTCCTCTTGTTGAACAACATAATTTCTCATATTTTCAGATTCCTGTCACACTCTCTCATTTACGCTCCACGTCAACCTATTCTAAAAACATTTACCAAATGTTAACTTTGTAAAATTCTGAAATTGTGAAATTTGGTCGAGGCTGCAAATGAGTGTAAAGCTGACTACAAAAAATACAAAAATAGTTTCAAATCAAAAATTCATGAATTTCTTCAGTTGACTGAATTGAAAATAGAATTTTACCCCAAGGCTTTTCGTTCTGTTTATTTAGTAAAGAATGTGAATTCTGAATTAAATTACAGCTTTATGTATTAAACATTAAATCCTCTGACAGGCCATTATTTACGCGCTGGCAAGTTGAAGTTAAATAATTCATTGGCCTGTTGTTTGAAATTTGCCTCCCGATGCATAAT
The DNA here is from genome assembly GCA_020271785.1 of Procambarus virginalis. Classification (NCBI taxonomy): domain Eukaryota; kingdom Metazoa; phylum Arthropoda; class Malacostraca; order Decapoda; family Cambaridae; genus Procambarus; species Procambarus virginalis. The sequence continues at coordinate 10,761,511 of WNGS01005641.1, forward strand.
CATTAATACGTATAAAATCAGTATTAATAATCTGCGATTAGTTCCGGACTCGACGACAAATTTCCATTATGGAAAAAAATTCAATGACGTTTCGGCTTTCCTAACACAATGTAACACATCTGCTGTTTGTAGATAATTCTATCTTCTGATTGCTAATGACTTCAACGTACATAAAAAGGCTATTATTCTCTTCTGACTATCGCATAAAACAGCTTGTCTTAGTCTTGTGTCTTAGACTAATGGGGTCATGAAGGTACTTGGAAGCTGCCGACTGCTTATCTCGAGGTGTGACACGAGGTTTAACAAGTGGGAAGCCTTCGGACACCTGTTGTCTAAATTTTCTGTATAAATAACGCTGTGATTCGAAACTTCGTAATGGCATCATGTGGTCGTTCATTCGGCTGTCGCAAGCGCCATGTAGAAGGCAGCTGCAGGCATAGCGAGTACCTGGTGAGAGGCAGCTGCAGGCATAGCGAGTAGCTGGTGAGAGGCAGCTGCAGGCATAGCGAGTAGCTGGTGAGAGGCAGCTGCAAGCATAGCGAGTACCTGGTGAGAGGCAGCTGCAGGCATAGCGAGTACCTGGTAAGAGGCAGCTGCAGGCATAGCGAGTACCTGGTGAGAGGCAGCTGCAGGCATAGCGAGTACCTGGTAAGAGGCAGCTGCAGGCATAGCGAGTACCTGGTGAGAGGCAGCTGCAAGCATAGCGAGTACCTGGTGAGAGGCAGCTGCAGGCATAGCGAGTACCTGGTAAGAGGCAGCTGCAGGCATAGCGAGTACCTGGTAAGAGGCAGCTGCAGGCATAGCGAGTACCTGGTAAGAGGCAGCTGCAGGCATAGCGAGTACCTGGTAAGAGGCAGCTGCAAGCATAGCGAGTACCTGGTAAGAGGCAGCTGCAAGCATAGCGAGTACCTGGTAAGAGGCAGCTGCAAGCATAGCGAGTACCTGGTAAGTGGCAGCTGCAAGCATAGCGAGTACCTGGTAAGTGGCAGCTGCAGGCATAGCGAGTACCTGGTAAGAGGCAGCTACAGGCACAGCGAGTACCTGATAAGAGGCAGCTGCAGGCACAGCGAGTACCTGATAAGAGGCAACTGGAGACTAGTGAGTCGAAACATCATCTCGTATTTGATATTAAAAATTGCGTCTCCTGATTGGAAGTAATCAATTAATCCTTTGTTAGGATGCATTAAATACGTACTTAAATACGTCCCCAAATACGTATCTATACAAAGAATTCCTTGCATTTTGTGCATGACTGGATTTAGGAATAAGAACTAGAACTGGTTAGGTTATTCAACATGTTATTCCCAGAACCCGATCCGTTAATAGTTTTAGAACCAGATACACATTGCTGCTTGGTGCACCGGAGCGAACAGAGAAGGAAGAGTGCCTAGTCGTTCCTCTTGTTCAGCAAGGGCATTGAGATGTAACAAAGTGATTCGTATTTCCTGGTATGGGATTCGTCAGCTCCGGCTTATATAAATGTTGTTATACTTTAAGTTATATCAATTTATCAATATTGATTTATGATTCTAAGAGCAACATTTGAATTTACGTTGAATTAATGCTTCAGTTTTTAGTTTAACGGCGAGAATAAACTTCAATAACGAAGAAAATGAGTCCCAATAACGAAGAAAATGAGTCCCAATAACGAAGAAAATGAGTCCCAATAACGAAGAAAACATGTCCCAATAATGAAGATAATAAGCCCCAATAACGAACAGAATAAGTCCAAAAACGAACAGAATAAGTCCCAAAAACGAACAGAATAAGTCCCAATAACGATCAGAATAAGTCCCAATAACGATCAGAATAAGTCCCAATAACAAACAGAATAAGTCCCAATAACGAACAGAATAAGTCCCAATAACGAACAGAATAAGTCCCAATAACGAACAGAATAAGTCCCAATAACAAACAGAATAAGACCCAATAACCTGACTGAGACGAGTCACCCAGCCAGAAATTAAGAAATGAAAGTGGTGATGTATTCCGGTTCCTCCTGGAATCATATTCACATCACTTTCGCTTGCGTGCGTTCGATATATTGATTAAAAATGTTGTGATCGTCGATGCGAAAAATTATACCTCTCATTCTAGTTCCCCTTAATTCTAATTAGCCTTGAAATCCCCAAAGGAGAAGGAAACTTTCAATTGCAAAACAGTTTATCTGCGCAACATTATTGACTGCTTCCTCCGTAGAGGAGCCCAACATTTAGGACACAATAGGGACGCTACACATGACATTTACTTGGTATTTTGACCTACCGGTACTCAACGGTTCAATCGTATTGATGCCTTAATCTTGCAACTTAGCATCGGTCAAATGAAGTGCATTGAGCAGCTGCCAGGCCTCTGCGGGTTTGTTTTATGGGGGCAGGAAGGTCCNTATACCCTCCTTACCCCATGTGATCTGACTTAGAATTTTGCAACTCTTCTTTCTCTTGTTTCTTTCATTTTGTGTCGCTAATTCACCTGTTTCTTGACTGCTGCCAAGAGGTCACGAAAACTTTTGACGAAAAATATCGTAAGACGTCAAGAATATCGTCAAATATCATCAAGAGATCACGACAATCAAGTTTTCACTCATCAAAACGTTATTTTTTTTCTCTCACTTCGCCAATTAATCAGTGTTTTGCTCCTCTGACAATTCCAGCCAATTTCAACGGCTTGATATATTTCTTATCTGGTTTACCGTTGGTTGTTTGAGGAAGTCTGGCGTCGTATGCGCGCGCACGTGTATGTATTCTCGTTTATTTTATATTCTGGAGTTGAGCTTCGGCTCTTGGTACTAGCCTCTCAACCTTCCATCGATCAATAGCTCTGCTTACTTACTCATTGGGTTTTGAAAATCTTTCAAATAAACAAGCAGGGGGGAAAATAGAATAGCTTTCGACTCACAATTTGGCATCCCGGGTTTGATTCCATGGCATGATAGACATGATTGGGCACGCTTCGTATCACCTAACGCATCTCTTCACTTACCAGTAAATAGGTACTCGAGATTTAGTCAAGTGTTGTGAAGTCGCATCATGTTAAGGGTCAGTAATGCGATATTGGAGGACGAGAGGGAACTCTATATATGCAACCGAACATACACATAGGCTACCTGTCCCCGCCAAGATGTATTGATTTAATTACATGTCGCTTCAAAGGCTTAACGCGAAGAGGTTTCTTAACATTCTTGGCTAAGTTGTTAGTTTACCTTTTAACAAATGTGACTTAGATGGAAAGTTTACTTTTGATTCTCCATGGATTAATTTTTGAGTCTAGTTCGTGCTTTAGTTGGGAAACTTACTTTCTAACTCTGTGGCTTAGTTAGGAAACTTACCTTCTAACATCTGTGGCTTTGTTGGGAAACTTACCTTCTAACATCTGTGACTTAGTTGGGAAGCCTACCTTTTAACATCTGTGGCTTAGTTGGGAAGCTTACCTTCTAATATCTGTGGCTTAGTTGGGAATCCTACCTTCTAACATCTGTGGTAACTTCTAACTTCTAACATAGTATACCCACTGGATTAGCAAAGCCCGCTTAACTAAGTTCCTGGAGCCTGTAGCCTCTTAACCATTGATCGTCCTGGTATGAGCCACACCCCTCGAATATACTGTACACATACTAGTGTGTCTTCTCTCGTCTGTGTACTTGAGTGTATGCATGGAAGTGTATATCCAGAGAAAATGAGATCATATTGTAGTAGAAAACGCAAAAGATTGCCACCACCGACTAGGGTACCCTCGTTTATTTAGTAAAACATCGAGTTTGTTTCGAAAATCATTAACAAACCAACCATCATCCGTTCATGCAACTGTTTACATATATTTTATTATCTGTTATTTTTACTTCGTGATAAAGTGGATTAAATTACAATTGAATTCGCTCGAACAAACTATGGACTTATAGTCTTTATTTTAAATGATAATTTTTAGATGATTGGATGTGGCGAACAATTGAGGCTCGAACCGGGGCTCCTCTTAGTCCTGCAATGCTATCCACTGTGCCTCAAGTAAGAAAATATATACATATAGATATATAACAGTGAATATTACGGTCGACACGCATGATTGCGATTGGCCAATCACTCTGCCTCTTCCTCGTAAAGAATGGCCATTTCTTATTAATTTAGCCACCAAACTCCCTTGTCTTTTTATTAAAAATAAATAAATACACCTTGACACATGGCTCACCTTCAAACAGTTTTCGAACAGTGCTTCGTTGATGATCTCTGTTCGAATCGCAACTCTGTAAATGTTTCCCCTACGTGTTATGAACACAAATAAATGCCAGCAGAATCTAAACCATTAACCTAGCTAAATATTACCTAACCTAACCTCACCTAACGCAACCTAACCTAACCTAACCTAACCTAACCTAACCTAACCTAACCTAACTTAACCTAACCTAACCTCCTCTCTGTTTCCCTCTCCCTTACTTTCCACTTCTCTACCTTTTTCACCTAACATTCCATCTTTCACCTCTTTCCTCCCCCCTCTCCCCCACCTCCTTTTCTCTTCATCATCTCTCCCAATCACCCCTCTCTCCCTCTCTTCCAACTCTCCTCCCCTCTCCACTTCTCTCCTAATCCCTCTCCTCTCTTACACACTTCCTTTCTAACCCCTCTTCTCTTTTCGCCATTCTCTCTCTCTCTCTCTCTCTCTCTCTCTCTCTCTCTCTCTCTCTCTCTCTCTCTCTCTCTCTCTCTCTCTCTCTCTCTCTCTCTCTCTCTCTCTCTCTCTCTCTCTTCTCTCTCTCTCAATCTTTCATTCGAATCACTCACTCTCTCAATCTCTCTCTCATTATCTCACACATAAAAATATACGAATTCTAGGAACCTATCCAGCCAGATTTCAATATCCGTCTCGTGCATACCAAGCATATACACGACTTTGAACTCAATAACGTTTAATAAATAGATGAGGACGCGGTTATCTGTTAGATTTTGAATACCACTCCTATGTAGATTCTATTCATATTTTAAGATATTTTGATGTTCGGAGAGAGAAAGCGTAATCTAAACGCTTGCAAGATAATAAAAAGAATTAGAAGCGAATATTTTTTAGTGATAATAAAGATGAATATTGAATCAATTGTACAATTAACAAAAGTATATATCAAATTAATGTGTATTTTTTCTATTTTAGTTTTGAATATATAATCATCATCTCGTTGATCGTGAATTAGGTGAACTTAACGTGAGGGATAGATGGTAGTGGTCGTGGGGGTGGTTGAATATTGTGGTGGTAGTTATAAGTTGGCAGTGGTGGGTGGTGGTAGTGGATGGTAGTGGTGGTGGTGGTGGAAACAACGGTGGTGATAGGTGCACCGGTGGTGATGGGTAGAGTATGTGGTGGTGGCGCAGTGGTTGTAATAGTGGTGTGATGGTGTTTTGGGAGGGGGATGGTGGGCGTGTTGGCAGTGGTGGTGCTCACCTAACAGTGAGAACGTTCAAGTAACGTCTAGCTCTCTAGACCCGGCTACGTTGCACTTGATGCTTTTGCAATTAAACTTTTCCTAACGTTTGGGTTCTTGGTCATATCCGCCCTGCAAGTTGGGGATGAAGATAGCTTCCACGGGCTTCTTCAGGGCAGTAGGCAGACCTGGCTTTAACTTCAAAACTTCCTGGAATCTCTTATCGAATTCCTTCCGTGCTTCGTATGTGACCACCACCCATCTCTTTTTTTTTCCTGTCCTCGGATCACTTTATCAATCATTGATGTCTTCCTTCCAGAGTGGTTATATCGTAGTTTAGCAGCGTCAAAGATGTTGTTATTCATTACACACAGACATCACAATAGCGTGATGCATCAAATGAACAAATATGTGTTCGTTTGGGCAACGTCTGGGATGCTCTCGGACGCAGGTTCGAATCTCGTCACGGCCCTTGTGGATTTGTTCACGTTGTTATTCATTTTAGACTATTATTCCTTCTCCACTATTTTCTAAACACTCGTCTATTTGCTAGTTTCTATTCTCCATATGTTGTAGTCAATTTGCATCTGGAGTATAATTTTTTTAATTCATCTCTGCTTCTTTTTACATTTATAATCATGGATATTTTTTTGTATTAGCTCAGTTGTCTGCCCGATCCATCCTCTCAAGCGATAAATTACGTTTTTGACGTTATCGTAACAAACGTCTAAAATGCAACCTATTTGGAAAAGTAACGGCTCCCAAATATCTAAGTTTTCTGTGCATGGAACTCGAGAGGGTGGGTTAGAAGCTGGGGTTCGAGGGTTTCTGATTAGATAAAAAGGTTGGATTTTTACGAAGTGGTAAATCAAGAGAATCATCTGATCTGTCAGTATTAGTATCGAGGATATCCTCAAGAACACGAGAGGTAATAAAGTAATTATAAAGCTGCCGGTATGAGGTACAGTGATATTTGCCATCCTGTGTGATGGGGATTTGTTAGCACTCTTGACGCACTCTGTAACCCTTCACATAGTTTAGGGTTGCTGCATAAATGTTCATGTACACATAACATGTTAATAAAAAATATAAAAAAGTATTCCATGCGCACTTGGACTGCTCGGTAGAGCGACCGCAACACTTCTCACAGCTCGTCCTTTGATCTCAATATCTTAAGTAAATATTGACCATTCTTTCATTTCATCCTCAAATCACAGCTCCTTTTCCATATATTCTTTTCAAGTGCTATATACTCGCACGGGCTTCGCGCTGTCCCATATATATACCTTACCTCAAAACCTCATTCCAAATTCTTATCTGGAGAATATCTTCTGATTAGAAAATTTAGTACGGTGGATATTAGGAATCTAACTTGTAGTGCTATACCTAGCCTCTAGTGCTATTCCTAACCTCTAGTGCTTTACCTAGCCTCTAGTGCTATATCATACCTCTAAATCGTCTTTTAACGAAGCATTAGATGGTCTGAGGGGAGAAAACGTACACCTTTGAGTTTCAAGAGGTATTTAAAAAGGACAATTTAGAAAGCAAGTTGAGTCAATTCTAGGAGCACTGTTAGCTAGGAACTTAGTGCTTAATTAGACAGGGTGATAACTAAGAACATTGACTGGGCACACAGACTAAAATTAAAATACTTTGCAAATAGCACTCAATTGCAGACGGTTAGTCACAATAACGTGGCTGAAATATGTTGACCAGACCACACACAAGAAAGTGAAGGGACGACGACGTTTCGGTCCGTCCTTGACCATTCTCAAGTCTCATCGATTTGAAAATGGTCCAAGACGGACCGAAACGTCGTCGTCCCTTCACTTTCTAGTGCGTGGTCAGGTCAGCACTCAATTATTTGGTTCGATAACATGCACCATTGCAAAATTATTTAAAAACAACGCTGAATCTTTCGTTTGTTTATAAATACTTCTTAATGATGTAAAAACTTCCTTTGCTTCATGGTAAGGGCTGTATCGTAAATTTTTTCCCGCTCCAAGAATAGTCGGTAACTTAACCTCTATTACTAGCAGGGGTCTATGATCAGCGCCCATTACGCTTGGAGATCTATAATTCCCCACCATTATACAAGTGGCGGTAAATTTGTGCCTATAACACCAGTCTTCATGAGCACCGCCTAGGTCCACGCCTGAGTTATTGAGAGCTGGGCCTATAATCTGAACCGGCTTTCGTTACCTGTTCCACAACACCTGTCCGGTTTTGTCTTCATCAAAATAGGCGTTGTGTTCATTCTTTGTTTTTTGTATAGGTTACTCAATAATATAATCAAATAATAAATTAGATTTTTGCTTCTTGGGTTAGACACATGAGAGAGCCAACGATCTCTATTCAACTGTGCTCGTCAAACGTTTCTGAATGATGGCGTTTGTCTTCTACATCTCTAACATTCTTTCCCAGTGACTTAAGATATCTGATATCATGGCTATCGTATTAGTCTGCCAACGAATAGCTGCAGATATATGCAGTTTATATAATGGCTTAAAATTATTGAAATTACTCGAACATTGATATATTCACTCTCTTAATTTTTTAGGTATAAAATACATTTTTAGGAATTTTAAATTTGCCATTATTAGTAATTATTATTAATAATATAATTATCTATATTATTATTATTATTTTAATAGAAATATATTATCGCATAGTTGTGTTCATTAGGATATTAGCGTTGTCAATGATTATTAAATATTATTTCTTATTTTATTAGTGCATTTTATTGATAATATTAATAAAACATAGCATTCAGCATACTACCCTGGTAACCATAAGAACGTAGTCTGAAAGTGACCTAGGCGTATTGACCCATTCTAAAACCTTGTAACGTTCCATCGAGCTTTTGAAATCTACGGAGATTTGGCATCAAAGTTCACTTACAATTCTGATAGCTTGGAAAACCTGACGAAACATGCAATACTGGCCTCGGTATGAGGGAAATAAGGAATTGGTAAGTGGATTTGAGCCTATATTGGCCCCATAAGAGAGTCAATGTTATAATCCTCGAAGGAAAGCGGAACGACCAGAGGAGAATGGAAGAAATTATAGGTGTCTTAGATGCCCACGATGCTTTGAACCTCCTCACAAAGTGCCTGGCATTGCCTGGGCCTACCTATTTCCTAAGGTGTGCTGTCTATCGATAGTCTAAAATTAAACACAGTATGACACACTCCTAAAACCAATGGCCATGCAATTGTTAAACCTCTCCCTGAAAGATGACCAATGGGACCAAGCAACGCTTCCAGAATAATGACACTTCGAACACTTTATGTAGGGCATACGTAAATCTGAGTATCTATGTATTTACGTATGTAGGTTAGCTTAGCATTTTAAAAGTACCTAATCACCTTCTGTGGTTGATTGTTCAATAAATCCCTGAACTATATGTTTAACTGATCTCTAACCCTTTCCATGGAGGACAGAAGAAAATGTATATATGCTGGTTAGCATTGTAAATGTGTGGCCACGTTTGTGGTAGAAAATAATAATAATAATATAATAATAATAATAATAATAATAATAATAATAATAATAATAATAATAATAATAATAATAAAACGCTTCCAGTGGCCAGTTTCCGCTTACTAATCTCCTATGTTTTAATGATGAGTTGGTCAGTATTGTATGTTTTACCATGTTCTCCAAGCTATCAAAATAGTAAGTGAAATGTTATGTCTGATCCCCGTAGACTTTAAGAACACGACGGATCAATATGTAATAAGTTATATGGGTCAATAAGCCTTTATTATGCCGTTTCCTTACTACGTTCTTATGGTTACTAGGGCATTATGCTAGTTGTTATGTCTTGTTAATAATATCAATAATAACACTAATAAAAGTAGCAATAATATTTATAAATATATTCCCTGACAAACGCTAATATCCTAATGAATAATAAATACGATATTAAATTTTGATCAAAATAGTAATCCTAATAATAATAATAATAATGCAGAAAATTATAGTATTAATAACTATATTAATGACGAATTATTTTTTTTTAATTCCTAGAGATACATTTCATACCTAAACAACGAATTAAATGAATGAATATGTCCTTGTTCGAATAATATCAATCATTTGAGAGCATTAAAAATAAACTGTACACAACAGAAACATGGAGCACAACTGCCCCTAATCTGGCATGTTATATTTTGGAAGATTTAGAAATATGTTTGAATACCACTGAAAGCCTCATCCCTTCGTGCCACAACAATGCAATTGCGAGATTTTAAATTATAGTGAATACATTCAACTTGGTTCTATGTTTGGCGGTGTATGTCAACTTGTAAAAAATGGCGTTTGGCACTTTAATTTTAATTTTTATTTGGAGGGTGTGCTTGTATACACGTTTGTATGGATTAATATATACATGAATGTATAGAGGGTTTTTAAATAATGTTAAATACATTCCATGTTGTTGTATTTTTGGGGCGTGTTAGTCAAAGTAACAACATGTGTTTGGCTCTTTAACGTGTTTTTTTTATTTTTCATACACGTGTATATACGTGTATAATTGGAATGATGTATGCATTGATGTATACTTTTAGACGTGTTCTTCATAGTGAAGGTCACGGTAGAACTACATGTAGGAACTGATGCGAGTGTTGGTGAATGTTGCTGTTCTGATGAATAGATGGCAGTGAAGTTGCTAGTTGATGTAGTGATGTATTGATGACAGTGGTAGTGCTAGTAATTGTGGTTGAGTATTGATGATAGTGTTGGTGGTATACTGATGATATTTGTGGTGTAGTGGTATTAGTGATAAAATTGGTGGTATACTGACTTATATTAATAGTAGTAGAAGTAGTGGTAGTGTGTTGATGGAAGCACTGGTGTGAGTAGTGAGGGTGAAGGTGAGAGATTCACTAGATGGGATGTCAGTGGCGATGACAGTGATGCAAGAGGGAACAGAACGGCAGTTCTCGGTACTACTTGAGATGATGAAGGGTGGCAGTGATGGTGTTGGTAGTAGTGATGGCACTAGAAGCAGTGCCAGTACGAGGCGCAGTGATGATACTGTTGAAAATGCTCATGTTGATCCTGGTAGCAGTGACTGTAACAGTGCAGGGTGATTATTTACAAATTTACGAGGGTGTTTTAATTGACGCTTTTTGACAATGCAAATTTTGGGAGCCCCGGCGAAAGCCATAACAATGATTCGAGCGATTACATATGCTTGCTGACGGGACGATTAAATCCACGATGAAAAATTAAATGCGACAAGCATTTGTTCCTCTCGAAATGTATTATTCATGAGTAAATATATTATTTGTATAAAGCTTTTGACACCTTTGGCAGTGTTTCCATGACAATGCATGCTTTGTTTTGGGCGAATACAATGCAAACCTCACGTAAATATATATATATATATATATATATATATATATATATATATATATATATATATATATATATATATATATATATATGTCGTACCTAGTAGCCAGAACTCACTTTTTGGCCTACTATGCAAGGCCCGATTTGCCTAATAAGCCAAGTTTTCCTGAATTAATATATTTTCTCAATTTTTTTTCTTATGAAAAGATAAAGCTACGCATTTCATTATGTATGAGGTCATTTTTTTTCATTGGAGTTAAAATTAACGTAGATATATGACCGAACCTAACCAACCCTACCTAACCTAACCTAATCTATCTTTATAGGTTAGGTTAGGTTAGGTAGCCGAAAAAGTTAGGTTAGGTTAGGTTAGGTAGGTTAGGTAGTCGAAAAACAATTAATTCATGAAAACTTGGCCTATTAGGCAAATCGGGCCTTGCATACTAGGCTGACAAGTGCGTTCTGGCTACTAGGTACGACATATATATATATATATATATATATATATATATATATATATATATATATATATATATATATATATATATATATATATATAGCTACGTGCAATCCAAAAACATAAGTACATATATCAACGATTGGTCAAACGTAAAAAAAAATGAATTGTTGCTCCCCCCCCAAAAAAAAAGATTTTTAACTTTAACATATATATTATAAAATATATTATAAAACGCTTTATCTTATAAAATGCGCACAGAGAACGAGGATGAAGGCGACAGCCAAACAAATATTAAGACGAGAGTCACAATAACGAGGATGATGATTTGATGACCAAACCACACAATAGATTCGGTCTTCTGATGGTCCACGACGTTTCGGTCTGTCCGGGACCATTATGAAGTCGTGTGTGAAGAGGGAAGAGAGAGGAAGGAACGAGCCAATAAATAAGAAAAGAGAGTGCTATGAGTAGCAGGTAAAGGAAGTAGGAAATTTATAGAAGAAAGTAGGAGTTAGGTGATGGGTAAGAATATAATGAAAGGTAAGAATGAGATAAGTTTTCAATATTATAATTTTCACCTATCGTCACATATCATTTTCACTATTCAAGTATTACAAGATGTGAACTTTTCTTTGGTTCACAGACGATCAAAAGAATCACAAACGATTCCCAAACAATTCACAAATCGTTTTAAATTGTGATCGATTTTGGTTCACAATTCACAAACGTGAATTGCTTTACGTCCGACCTAATAGATAAGTGCAATAAGACTATCGGGTCAGGGAGGGGTGAAAGATGGATTAGTTATAAGCAATCAATTAGTTATAAGCAAAATATACAATATTTTTTTTTAAAACCAATGGAACTAGCGAAGTATCGACTTCTACCAGTCAATCATGACATTACTTCCGTCAAAAATTTCTATCGAGGATCAATATATATCACATCAACCTCTGACGAGGAAAAGTATTGATCAGCTTCACTCATCAATCTCTTTTAAAAACAAAATATTGATCAGTCACTCCCCTCTATGAAGGCGTTAAGTTCGCTATCATCCTTAAATGTTTCCCCACAAACGCTGTTCATAGGCTGGATAATCTATCTTCCTTTTTCGAAAGGTATGCTAGAACCACTTTCTTTTCATTCAGTGTATATCAGACTTTTCTTCTGCTCACTGTTCAAAATCATCATAATGTATTTAACCAAAATATGCACTTTTTTCCTTTCTTTAGCGCGATATTTTTTGTAAAATACAAAGAACATTGCAAACTTTGAAGGAACACAAATCTAATATTATTTATTTCTAAATTATTCGTATATAACAGGGGTCTCCAAACTTTTCAATGTAAGGGCCACATTATATATTTCCCATATTTATGCGGGCCGTAGGAATAAAAAATTAAAAAAGTGATATAAACTTATGGTTACAATTTTAACTATTTTAAACATGCAATATTTTTGGCTACAATAGTATTATTGCTATTTTGTATAACTAAGATAAAGGTGTTGTCAAAGTACAGAGAAAAGAATATTGTACAGTGTTTGTGCTCCCTGAAACAGAAGCAGCGAAGCCCCACTCGCCCTCCATCCCACAATATACAGTTATACACAACTGATTGGTTGTAATGCACAACACATACCTACCAGTACTAGTATCTGTGCGTCACACTATCGAGAGAGAGGAAAACTGACTCGGGCTGAGCGCCACCAGTCAGCAGCCCCAGCTTTGAATAATTCTGCGATGCCATTCGTACGATAATTATTTTTTCAAGGCCACCACACAGGGATTTGTTGGCGGGCCGGATGAAGTTATGTGGCGGGCCGGATGTGGCCCGCGGGCCATAGTTTGGAGACCCCTGGTATATAACGCGTAAAACGAATTAAGATTATTATAAAACAGAAGACCAACGCACCATCTTCATTAGTCTCGTACTTTGCTAAAAGCTGGTGACTGAAAGCATAGGACAATTGCATATAAATAAAAATACCTTGAAAACCGTATTCAAAGAAATTTTTTTAAGTTTTAACATCGAAATCGACCCCAATCATACGTGCGCTGACTCATATTGACTTGTTCTTCACCCATATTGACTTGTTCATATATATATATATATATATATATATATATATATATATATATATATATATATATATATATATATATATATATATATATATATTTTGGTAGCAGTCTTTCCTGTAGACATATATTATTAAATATGACCGAAAAAGTAAGATTAATACTTCTAACACGAATTTTCTCAATATTTCTTATGTTTCTTTTCACTATTGACGGTAATTGAAAAATCAATTCTCCAAATTCATTTATATTTCTAGTCTGACGCGACACTTGAACGCGTTTCGTAATAACTTATTACATTTTGAAAGACTTTTAGTTTACACACACACAACTATAACCTGCAAACAGTAAACAGAGTTTTTACTTATGCTATGATTTAAACAGCTTTCATTTTATACCCGCATTTTGGGTGAGGTGATGTTGCAACAGTTTTGGATGAGGTGAACTAAACTTTCAACACAGGACAGAACACGAAACAATGGGTATTAATTGGGTATTAATTGGGTAAATTGAAGGTAAGAATGGAAGTAACTGCAGAAGGCCTATTGGCCCATATTTCTTGATGCTTCTGTATTGGAGCGGAGTCTTGAAGTGGGTAGAATATAGTTGTGCATTAATTGGCTGTTGAGTGTTTGCAGGTTATATTTGTGTGTGTGTAAACTAAAAGTCTTTGAAAATGTAATAAGTTATTACGAAACGCGTTCAAGTGTCGTGTCAGACTAGAAATAAAAATGAATTTTGGAGAATTGATTTTTCAATTACCATCAATAGTGAAAAGAAACATAGGAAATATTGAGAAAATTCGTGTTAGAATTATTAATCTTACTTTTTCGGTCATATATATATATATATATATATATATATATATATATATATATATATATATATATATATATATATATATATATATATATATATATAGCTGCAATTAACGATCATTTCTCTGATGCACAGAGAAATGTGAAAGGAAGTGAACGTTTCGGCCTGATTAAAGCCATTGTCAACACCAAACATTAAGACCAAAGGTCTTAATGAACAAAGTTTGGTGTTAACAACGGCTTTAATCAGGCCGAAACGTTCACTTCCTTTCACATTTCTCTGTGGATTTTCCGCATATATATATATATATATATATATATATATATATATATATATATAGTTATCATATACCAAATTGTAGTATTGACAGTGTATTGCAATTTGACAATGTATTGACAATGTATTGCAATATTGTCAATGCAATACAATAATTTACATTGTATTGCTGAGAAATGCCGGCATTTCTCGAACAATTTTCCCTTCCATTAGCCAATACCAACTCGACAATAGACGACCTTCAACTACCAACAGAAACGGTAATATTCTCCAAGCTCTGTTTTCTGTCACCAATTTCAGGTTTATGATATTGCTCCAACTAAAACAAAACTTTCTTTCCTCTTGTGTACAAGTTTTATATCTTGATGTTTTCGCGCAGTATTATGCTTGTTTTGTCTCGTTGCTTTAGTGTTTTTGCCTTCCTGCAAGTGTCGCTTTAGGCATTTCAAACTATCAATGCTGCTTTCAGTACGGGTTTTAAAAGCAAAAAGTTCATACAAACAGCATTTAGATTAAGTGCAACTGTTCAAGGACCTGCAGTGTGTTCCGGAATTTGTTTTTCAATATTCATGAGCTTACACCGATAAATTTGGGTAAGAGTTATATTAATAGTTCGTGAAAATTACTTTTATAGAGCAATAATGGTGCTGCATTCTACGCAAACGAGTCCGGAAATAAATGCGTTAAATATGGGGGTTATACAGACCAGATTACATACTACACTGTAAATTGAGCCTATGCAGCTTCTCATTGAAACGTCACCAAACGGTGAGAAGTTATTCTCTGGATGTCATCCAGAGAATAAATCTTATTCTCGAAAAAGTAATAGAACATAAATTTTGTTCTCCACCACAACGCAGGTCGATACTAACTTGCTAAGACCTGGGAATTACGTAAATGATATAACTAAAATCAGGCAAGAAATTTGTATCCGGTTACTGCAAAGAACAACAGGAAGAAAGAAACTTTGTGAAACTTCTTATTGTACTCACCAAGATGAATCTCCGGTGAATGAGAGCCCATGACACAATGAAATCACATGTACTCACCTCTTCTGCTCTGCTGCCCATCGTAACTGTTCAGAGAATGGGAAACAATTTTAAAAAGATCCATATTATTATAAGCAGATGTCCTAAATATAAATTGAAAAGAATAAGTGTTTGATTTATTGAAAAGGCACACTAATATGTTTGCTGGGAACCGAAAGCAAATGACATAATATGATAATTCTATCTTAGATTGCCTAGTAAGATTCCTTCCCCTTCGCCCCTACATCCTAAATCCTGAGCCCTTCCAAGTGTTATATGGTCTTAATGGCTTGGCACTTTCTTTCGATAGTCCCCTTCCCCATGCCTTATTAATCCTCCTGTAGAGTATCAAGTCCAACTTTGGTTCCAGTACAATAAAATGGACATATTTACCTCAACATATTCAGAGAAGAATGACAAATTTGGAAATGTGTCATTCTGGATTTGGAAATGCTCTCGTGTGATGATTAGAAAATATTTACATTCTCAAGAAAGGTAAAGAGCAAGAAAGGTAACACGACCAAGTATACCAATAAATTAACCGGTATAACAAAGAGAATATTGATAGAGTGCGAAATATATCAACAAAAAATTTAATTGTATACACATTGGATCACTAAATTTAGATAAGATTAAGGTAAATTTCTTGTTATTGAGGGTGTGTTGCTGCCTCGACCTGCCCGAAACGCTACGCGTACTAGTGGCTGTACAAGAATGTAACAACTCTTGTATATATCTCAAAAAAAAAAAAAAAATATGGAATAGAATGTGGGTTGGATATATGGAACAGAATACTAAGCGTGGATTCCTTGGATTGTTTCAAGCTGAAGTTACAATGGTCAGTGAATGAGTATTTTGCTTGGGTTTAAATAGAATCTGCCTCGCCTGAGCCAGTAAGCCTACTGCAATTGCATCTTTTCATACGTTCTTATGTTCTCGGGTTCATCCGCAGCGGCAATGTTGTGTATCTACACCACGTAGTTACATCCCCCCCCCACCTGGAGCCATATTCACGAAGCAGTTACGCAAGTACTTACGAACCTGAACATCTTTTCTCAATCTTTGGCAGCTTTGTTTACAATTATTAAACAGTTAATGAGCTCTGAAGCACCAGGAGGCTGTTTATAACAATAACAACAGTTGATTGGGAAGATTTCATGCATGTAAACTGTTTAATAAATGTAACCAAAGTCGTCAAAGATTGAGGAAAGATGTACACCTTCGTAAGTACTTGCGTAACTGCTTCGTGAATCTGGCCCCTGGTTATTAATTAGCAACGCTTGCAACTGGTGGATTGAAACATTTCCCAGAGCTTATAATGGTTAGAGAGAGCTGTTTGCAGCTGCTTGCAGTAATATGCAATCAGAAGTAGGTGAAATATCGCTAATGTGCAAACACTGCATTATCGTATATTAAATATTAGTAGGTAAATATTTCACTAGCATATATACATACTTACCATTTAAGGGAAATATTACATGAAGTTAGATAGGAAAATATTGTATCACCACGTGTGTGATTTCTTAAAGGCTAAACTAAATACTACAACGGTAAACTTAGTTATTATTGAGTGATGAAATATATCTACTAGTTGCTATTAATTGCTCAATATAACAGACACAGATATGATTAAATAAATATTGAATCGAGAATACAAGTGTGGAACGATCGAGCATTCCCTCATTAAATTCTTCAGTCAAAAATAATCAGAGCTCATTATAGAGTAATACTAGCGCATCCTAATTCATTATATAAAACACTGGATCTAAACTCATTTCGGTTCAAGACTGATAAGATCGTTAAAATTTGCGGACGCGCCTTCTTTTATGACACGATAAAAAAGTCAGGCAAACGAAAATTTTTAATTTTAAATTTCATTCTTCATAAAATAGTTTTTGAAGTCTTTTTCTCACAATTAGGCCACGAACCACATGGCACCACATGAACCCCACGTACTCAATAATAATTAAGTTTACCGATTGATGGCCCATGGACTTCTATGGGCCATCAATGGGCTATGGTCCATGGGCCATCAGCGCCCCATTGACCACCACTTCAGAAGCCCTGGATTACGAGTCTGCAGGTGGTAAGGAAAGCAGGCAGTTCATTTACGACCTCGTTGTATTGGCAGCTCGTAAATTATTTAGTACATAGAGGCTAAGCATCCAATGTACATTGGCTCGTAAGTGTCCTGTCAATACTGTCCCAGAATTGACTGTTTCTGATTAGTCATCCACGATTTCTTTATTTACCCTAAAAACAATTCAACATTAATTAACAAAACATAAAACCATACGTCCTCTTTCCTGGCTTCAGTATTTTGAAATATATTTTTGCATGTTTTTCTCATTTTTATTGGCCTTTACATTCTTTAATCTGTTCTTGAATGCTTAAATTAAAAAAGATGTACAACACAACAAAAGTTTTTCGGAACGTGTAAAGAAGGTTATAAATAGTACTAAATATTATATATAAAAGTGGCGACAGTGTTCGGAGGAGGGCAGAGAGGCGGCTTGATTTATAGCAGGTTCTATATATTAAATGCCCAGCCTCCTTGATGATATTATGGTCGGCGAAATTTATCATGTTCACGGGATCAAAGGCAAGTTAAAATCCGCTGAAATTGGATATTCTCAGTAAAGTTATTTTTTATTAACCGTCTGATTAATATTTAAAGGAAGTGGTTTAATGTCACATTTTTAAGTGTGCTTTTTTTATTATATTATACATTTAGCTTTCATTCCATTCACGTGGGTTCTAGGAGACTCGAACCTCTGACCCTAAGCGTGTGAGGCGAAAGTTTTTTTTATTTAGTTTTCATGTTATCGATATTTGGCTTTAAACATTTTGTTGCATTCTGATGACTCGTTTTAGCGCCTCGGGGTTGCAAATAGGAGGAAATTGTAATTGTTTCAACCAAAGTTTGGAATTACTTAACATTTTAACGCATCTGACCATTGACCTCAAGTTTAAAACCCGTGTTTTCAGGAAACTAGATTTTTCTTATAGCAATTGGGTCGGGCAGACACTCCCTTGGTGGCTCGGTAACCGGGTTTTCTCCAAATTATTTTACTTTAGGGAGTGTGCAGTACTTCGCTACACACACTTCCTAGTACCAGAAGGTGTGCTGCACATATTCCGTAAGAAGTTCAGCTGAAACATTTTCACCATCTATTCTTTTAGATATTTTTCGGATATCTTAGAATGGGTTTAATGGAATCTCGTAAAATTTGTCAACTGAATTTCTTGCACTATAAGTCATGCTTAAAATTGTGTAGCCTTCTATTCATTATACAAAGTAATAAGCAAAGGTCCTAAATAAAAATATATATATACAATTATATATAAGAATATATTCGTGCATTTAATATGCACAAATATATCAAAGTTATAGCAATATATTGTTCCGTTTTGAAAATCTCCGACACATCCACATCAGAGCATCCTCCAAAAATGACAGTGCCTAAGAGCACAGTGGAATTGTACTATAATTAACTGTTAGGCCTGAAAAAATATTCATGTTTGGTGTTACTGATTGCGTAAGGGACCCGAGAGAGAAGGTAGCAACCTAACCTAATCAACTGTGAGCCTACCTAGTACATATTTATCCTATATTAGGCCTTAGATTGCAAATATTAAACCATGAATATTTCTTATTAGGGCTATGAGGGATTAAATTGTTGCATTTACTGCAAGGTTTATTGGAAACCAATAGGACAAAACGTGGACACTTGTTGTGTGCGTGCAAAGATTTTACAGTGAATTTCACCACTTAAATCGTAAACGATTTATTTCTTAATTTATCTAAATGCCAATTTCATTTACACTGCTGTTTGGCCCAGCAGTGTATGGTTATGTTGCTGTAAGACATATTCCCATAAACATCTAACATGACAATGGTTAATCTGTAATTTATTGATTCTTTTAATGAATTGGGTACGCATATTATTTTAGGAATTTCTGCAGGCAGAAGCTATTGTGCAAAGGTATTCTCACGACATTTTGCACATATTTGTAGCATGTTTATTTTCAGTTATTTTACAAAACAACTGCTAACGTTGCAACAATAATCACTAAACTCCCAGGTACCTATTTACTGCTAGGTAACAGGGGCATAGGGTGAATGAAACTCTGCCCAATATTTCTCGCCGGCGTCCGGGATCGAACCCGGGACCTGTACTACACGCCGAGAGACCAGCAATCTCCCGAGCTTACTACTTACCCAATAAACCTCACAGCGACATCCAACCTCCTGGTGGCGTTCCTAAAGGAGAACTCTACTCTCCTTCGTGATAGGATAAACGGGATAAAAAATTTAGAGTTTAATCCTGGCCGCTCAACGCCTCGTTCCGCTTGTCCGGCATTCACTTTATATGGAAATTTACAAGGTCCAGCCGGCGTGGCCAACAAGACTTCTCAAGCAAGTTTGTAGCCGTGAGAAAATAAGGAAGAAAGGCGATTTTCTGTGCGAAGTGAAAACCCGTATTTCAGAGAGGTTATCTTAGTATGAGGAAAGGTTAAGAGCCAGGAATGTATATCCGGCACACGAAAAGAGAGACAGAGGCACCTTGATGAAGGTGAATTAGCATACGCAGGATGATAGACTGATCAAGAGATGTGTGGCTGTAGATGCATTTGGCTCATATAGGAGCAGGAACAACGGAAGAAGTATAATAGATACGGAGCAGAGAAGGTGAGGTAAATACATAACAATTGGCCTCAGAACAGAGAAACGTGAAGAGATACATAAAAGTATAGCGCCACAGAACAGGGAAGGGAAGAGACATACGGTTATAATGGCCCGGAACAGCGAAAGGGTGAGAGAGATACAGGTGTAATAGCCACGTAACAGATGAAAGAGGAGGAGGAGAAGGAGGGAAGAAGCGGCGAAGAGATGCCTTCGGATCCCACCTTACTGCCAGCACACACATCTTCAACTCCTGCACAGACATGCATTAATCTAATTAATACCAGGGTGAGTGCTTCGACGAGTAGAGAAATAGCTGAGGAACGGTTGCCGTGGCAAGACTTGCCATGGCACGGCAGCAGCCATGGCAAGCTGTCGTGTCTGGACGGATATACAGATCATTTCGTACAAAAAATAGTTCGCTAATAACATTTCTGTGTTCATTTTAACTTTTCAAGCTTTACCCGGCCTAATTTACCTTACCCCTAACTAACCTAACCAAATCCAGCCTAAGCTGAAGATATGACACAGTTTTAACAACTGGAAAAAAAAGTCGTGTGCATAATCAACCTCGTGAGTAACCCTAGATGTAACCCCCTTAAACAATGGACCACGATATGAAGAAGGCCATGTCGCCTGGGATCCGCCGAATGCACTAAATGACTGGAAACACCGAGTTAGTAGCCAATCCACATTGGCTAAGAGACTGGAAGCACCGAGTTAGTAGCCAATCCACATGGCTAAGAGACTGGAAACACCGAGTTAGTAGCCAATCTACATTGGCTAAGAGACTGGAAGCACCGAGTTAGTAGCCAATCCATATTGGCTAAGAGACTGGAAACACCGAGTTAGTAGCCAATCCACATTGGCTAAGAGACTGGAAACACTGAGTTAGTAGCCAATCCACATTGGCTAAGAGATTGGAAACACAAAGTTGGTAGCCAATCCACATTGGCTACTAGTCTGTATATGATGTACTCGTAGCCTCAAGTATGTATGGGTGCACACGGCCAATATTGAAAACATATTACTAATCATTCTATTAGGCAAGGCATTTCAGGAGTGCATATAGCCAAGATGCAAGAAAATAGTTAACAAGATTAGCTAAATAATTGTTTGGTATAAGAAGTGAATATCCAAGTATCCAGCTCAGATGACTGACAGAAGCGCACAAATGGGATGACAAGGATGATTGATGGGTTAGTTGGTTGATTGATTGCACCCCCGCTCGAGTTGAGCAAATCGAGAGACAACAACCCGCATAATCACCTAGTACGTCGTATTTCAAACGGAAAACACCAATCTGTTACAATGTGGCATATTGGTAAACATTAAATTTCGGGAATACTGGCGTTGTCTATGAATTGGCCTAGACGGGTTAGGTGGGTTGCTTGGGTTGGTACGTTTCTGGTTAGCTAAAACATTTGCATTATTTTGTTTACGGATTAGTAATTCGATATATATATATATATATATATATATATATATATATATATATATATATATATATATATATATATATATATATGCTTTATATATATAAATATATATATATATATATATATATATATATATATATATATATATATATATATGCTTTATATATATATATATATATATATATATATATATATATATATATATATATATATATATATATATATGCGAACAAGCCTGAATGGTCCCCAGGACTATATGCGAATGAAAACTCACACCCCAGAAGTGAGGTGGTTCAAATAGCTTAGGCTATCACCTCATTATGTCCGGTCGTGATGGTCAAGTGGTTTAAGGCGTCTTGTACATACCAGTTGCGTTGCTCCTGGGAGTATGGGTTCGAGTCACTTCTGGGGTGTGAGTTTTCATTCGCATATAGTCCTGGGGACCATTCAGGCTTGTTCGCATTTGTGTTCCTCACGTGTGCCCCAAAGAATGAGGTGATTTGGTAAAATGCTATGCCCAAGATAACCATCCGAGTGCCGGCGGTGAGGTGGTTCAAATAGCTTAGGCTATCACCTCATTATGTCCGGTCGTGATGGTCAAGTGGTTTAAGGCGTCTTGTACATACCAGTTGCGTTGCTCCTGGGAGTATGGGTTCGAGTCACTTCTGGGGTGTGAGTTTTCATTCGCATATAGTCCTGGGGACCATTCAGGCTTGTTCGCATTTGTGTTCCTCACGTGTGCCCCAAAGAATGAGGTGATTTGGTAAAATGCTATGCCCAAGATAACCATCCGAGTGCCGGCGGTGAGGTGGTTCAAATAGCTTAGGCTATCACCTCATTATGTCCGGTCGTGATGGTCAAGTGGTTTAAGGCGTCTTGTACATACCAGTTGCGTTGCTCCTGGGAGTATGGGTTCGAGTCACTTCTGGGGTGTGAGTTTTCATTCATATATATATATATATATATATATATATATATATATATATATATATATATATATATATATATATATATATATGCCCAACTTGCCTAAACACGCAAGAGTAGTTATTCAACTATAGAACACTTTCCCACCAGGAGACTCGAACCCTAGCCAACACAGAAGCCTTCCAGCCACCGGCATGACAGGTAACGCCTTAACCCACTGCACAGTGGGTTAAGGCGTTACCGGGCCCCGTTCACACACGTTCAACGACACACTCGTGGAGGTCACCTTGGTACCCCCAGCAGGCGGTAGTCGACTCTGTACGACCCGAAGCTGGATTCAACATCCCCCTGATGACCAGTGGTGGATAGAGGGATGAACAGGTGGCTAGCAACAATGATTCACAGGCAGGTAACACACGCTTGCTGTTCAACTCCTCTCGTTGGTGTTTAGGATACGTTATTGGGTCACATCTCTCGTTGGTAACACACATGCTTGATGATTCTCCATCAGCGCAAAGATAAACAGCAAACGGGTGATGTCTCGTTCCCTCTGACAACTAATATCGCGGCGAAGAAGCGGTCAGCTACGCAGCAATGCGTCACAATGGTGGGATGACAGCTAGAACTCATCTAGGCTTCTATATAACCTCCTGCCATACACACACGACGAAAAAACGACGTTCGAAACAAGTCGTACCACCTTCTAACAAGTTGTTACAACTATAACTAGTTGTAACAACTATCTAACTAGTTTTAATACTATCTAACCAGTTGTAACAACTATATTACAAGTTATAAAACTATCTAACAAGTTCTAACAACTATAGCAAGTTATAACAACTATCTAACCAGTTGTAACAGCTATCTAACAAGTTGTAACAACTATAGCAAGTTATAACAACTATCTAACAGTTGTAACAGCTATCTAACAAGTTGTAACAACTATAGCAAGTTATAACAACTATCTAACCAGTTGTAACAGCTATCTAACAAGTTGTAACAACTATAGCAAGTTATAACAACTATCTAACCAGTTGTAACAGCTATCTAACAAGTTGTAACAACTATAGCAAGTTATAAAAACTATCTAACCAGTTGTAACAACTATGTAACAAGTTGTAACCACTTTCTAAACACGTTATAAAAACTTTATAACAAGCTGTAACAGCTTTTGCAACAAGTTGCAACACGGTAACAGTAGGGACCGTAACGTTGTGTGTTGGCAGTAATATCCCGCCAGTAATGACTTTGATGAAGCTTGAGTATGCAACGGCACTTTGGGGGTACGAAACAGCTCTTTCACCACCCTCGAGCGGCTTCGTACGTTAGCTTAAATAACTTAGTTACGTCTATAATTTCCCGGCTGTGATTCCGGGCGCCCGCAAGACACACAACTGTCTTCTTGTGTAACTTGCCGTTTGGGCTTCATGGAATGATGAATTATGTATTTGGCGTAATTAGACAGCAGTCAATCACCCTGTTACTGCCTTGTACAGCGCTCATTTGCGGAGCGATGCGCAGTCGTGCTCGTGGTCAAAGCCTTGGCATGTAACTTTGTTTCACGATAAGACAATCTGGTGTAGGCAGTTTTATCTGTTCCCATGATTAAGACTGGTGATTAGGACGGTGATATTTACGTTCTAATGACGTAAATCATAACGTTACTGAAACCTCACTGTTTTACAGTGACGGTGAGAAGGCTAAGCAAATACGTTAGCCTTCTTACCTCTGTCTCTGTCTCAAGCACAAGACCACAGCTTATAGCTGCTTACAGTGGCTTATCTTTCCTGACATTTCTCCACTCACAATGTGTCATTATATCCCTGGCTAATCTCCCAAATGGGTACGTAAGGCCATTATGTAATAGTCACTCTCGTAAAGTCGTGACCTTCACACACACACACACACACGAAATATTTCAAGAGTCAGAGAAAGAAAAAGACTTGGGGGTTGATATCACGCCAGACATGTCTCCTGCAGCCCGTATCAAGAGGATAACATCAGCGGCATATGCCAGGCTGGCCAACATAAGAACGGCATTCAGAAACTTGTGTAAGAAATTATTCAGAACTTTGTATACCACATATGTTAGGCTAATTCTGAAGTATGCAGCTCCAGCATGGAGTCCATATCTAGTCAAGGATAAGACCAAACTGGAAAAGGTTCAAAGGTTTGCCACCAGACCACCAGACTAGTACCCGGGCTGAGAGGTATGAGCTACGAGGAGAGACTACAGGAATTAAACCTCACGTCGCTGGAAGACAGAAGAGTTAGGGGGAACATGATCACCACATTCAAGATTCTCAAGGGAATTGATAGGGTAGATAAAGACAGTCTATTTAACACAAGGGGCACAGGCACTAAGGAACACAGGTGGAAACTGAGTGCCCAAATGAGCCACAGAGATATTAGAAAGAACTTTTTTAGTGTCAGAGTGGTTGACAAATGGAATGCATTAGGAAGTGATGTGGTGGAGGCTGACTCCATACACAGTTTCAAGTGTAGATATGATAGAGCCAAATAGGCTCAGAAACCTGTACACCTGTTGATTGACGGTTGAGAGGCGGGACCAAAGAGCTAAAGCTCAACCCCCGCAAGCACAACTAGGTGAGTACAACTAGGTGAGTACATACACACACACATACCAAACATACTGGTCTACTCCCATTATTATAGCTTCCAAGACATTTTGCACTCTTGGTTTTTTGCACTCCAGGATAGATACACACTTTGGGTGCTCAACATGCCACATTAAACAGGCTGTGAAAATCCACTTCCTGTCAGACACCTACGGCACATCAAATTAAAAAGCTTCGCAAATCGCTATAGCTTTCCAGTAGGTTTATAAAACTTTACCTGGTTCTGAGGTACAGGTATCTGCTGTTGAGGTAAATCTGAAAGGAACTGAAAGGAACTCTCTTATCCTGAGGTAAACTCTCGTTTTTTTAGGCATACACCTGTCTTTGAGATAAACAGCTGGCTTCTTTGGTAAACAGCTGGCTTCTGGGGTCAACCTCATGCTTTGGAGGTAAACCTCCATCTGCTTCTAAGGTAAACCTCCTTATTCTAAAGTATTCTGCCATTTTATTTTGCCTATGAGGTAACTCCTCTTACATTCGAGGAAATCTTCTATCATTCCTTCCCCCCCCCCCATGCTTCAGAGGTAAACTCCCCTGATTCTGAGAAAACCCTTGGTCTCTGAGGTAAACCTTCTCCTTTGAGGAAAGTCACCTTCTTCTGAGGTAAGTTTTGTGCTTCTGAGGTGAGCTCTCTCTGCTTCAGAGGGGAAACAATGGCCTCTGAAATGAATGTTTTCTCTCCGATCCCCGAATCAATTGGGCAATGGAGTCGTTAGGGAAAAACTAAGTAAAGAGAGCCACGTGCTGTATTTTCTGAAATACTGGAGGGCAAAAAACATGGATCCAATTCTTGCCTTAATTTCTTGCCAGAGTTCAGAAATATCGCATGTTGGAAGGTACGAATTTTCCCTCCACGTTTAGTGTGAAGGAACTGAAGCATTATCTATTTCTCTTAAGCCAACGCTAAACTGCATCTCCGGTGAAATTTATACAATCCCCTGATCGCCCCGGAGGGAACTTAACTCCTGGGTTTTATAGGAGGGAGTTGAAATATATTACGTAATTTTGACATAAACATTAATAAATTATGAAGAGGTGTTTGTATAAGCATTAGAACAAGGGGTGTAGCAGGTGCTGGAGGAGTTTTAGGGGTCGTGGAGGAGTTTTAAAAGGGGGGTCTTGGAGAAAGTGTAGTGGTAGGGGGTGTAGTGGGTGCTGGAAAGGGAGGTGTAGCGGGTGTTTGAGGGATTGGTGATATGCTGAAAAGGGTCAAGGGGGGATTCTAGACGGGGGTGTAAGAGAGGGCAGTGTATGTAAGAAGTTTGGGCAGTGCCTGGAATTGTGTTGTTGGTTGTAGAAGGGTGACAATTGACAGTGCTTGTGGTGTTGTTTGTAGAGGTTATGAAATCATCCTCGGGTTATAGTGTGTGTTGAGAGCTGCCGGCTCTCAACAGTAATACCAATGTTTGGGTGTGAAACAGACAGTGTTTGGGGGTTATAGTATCGAGAGCTGACAGTGTTAGTGAGTAGGGGTGAGTGTGTTGTGGTTGTCTGGACGTGAAGTGGTGGCGTCGAGAGAGTGGTTGGGTTGGGGTGTAGTGGTGGGGTAAAAAGAGAGAGAGAGTTGCAGGGGAGCACATGCGGACGAAGGTTGATTAGAGGCAAACTGTGAGATAATTCCCGTGATAAAGTGGTGATGTGGAGGCGAGCAGCAGCGGGCGTTAAATATGCCAAGTATAACCGGAATTTACGTCGACGGTAATGACCTTACTGCGGCAGTTTGTACGCGGTGATCTGCATAAATTACAGGCCACGACTGAGCGTTGAATTATTCGCCTTCTCTTGGGCCTATGATATATTGTTTGAAGGAATGCATGTGTTATGTATATATATATATATATATATATATATATATATATATATATATATATATAATATATATATATATATTATATAAATATATATATATATATATGTATAGCCCCCAATTATATGTGACGGTAACGTGTTGGAAATGGTGGTCGGCAGTCTTCCAAATGGCAGATGTCAATGCTGGTCACATATAAGTAAGTTATAAAAAAAGAGAGAAAAAAAANCACACACACACACACACCCACCACAACACACACACACAAACACACACACACACCCACAACACACACACAACACAACACACACACAACACACAGGTGCAATGAACTCTTGATCGTAAATATAATCCCAAGTCAGCTCTCCACCCAACACTCATAATACCTATGATCCCAAACACTTAAAATAAATACCTATAATAAAAAGAAAGAAAAAGACAGTTTTATGTATTAAACTAATCTGAATTAAAGTACAAGATCTTAGCCGGGAAGATTAAGGGATTCAGAAACACTTAAGCCCCCTATTACCTTTATTAGCCTAAGGTGAACAGTGGAAAATGTGGTAGAGATAACGTGAAAATAATTTTTTTTTTGCTTTTAAACTCAAAAAGCACATTTCACCTCCTGATATAATTCGAAAAATTCATAATTCATAATGTATTTTTTTCCTCATCCTGTGAAATGAAAATTGTTTCGAAATATATTTCTTGGGTTGGGGTTGTTTTAAATACATTGGAATATCAATATAACTTCCACTACATGAAGCCATCCCCCAAAAAACTTTCTCAATTAAAAGACCTTGTATTTTTACAGCTCATGATATGGTCTTGTTTATATATATTTACCTCGGAACTCTATGGAGTTAGAGATTATTTACAGGTGAGGAGCAGGTGTAATAATGTTTATAATGTGATTTATTCTTTACGCACCAACTTTAAAGGCCTAGAATTTGTGTCTGTTGGGTCGAATCCACTTAATGTGAGTCCTGGGAACGGCACTCGTTGTATGACTCGAATCAATTCATACAAAAACTCATAGCAACGGCATCTGCTTGATGGGGGTCGATTCATCCCATAAACGGCCCAGTCAATTGCAGTCGTTTGATGGACCCTTCTCTCTCTCTCTTTGTCTCTGCTTCTAGCCCTTCCCTCTCCTCCTTCCTCTCTCCCACGCCATCCCCTCCTTTCTCCCATTCCCCCATCTTCTCTTGTCTCTTCCCAAACGCACCAACACATTACAAATATCAAATTAGCACATCAGTAGTCGGGAGTATGTTGATTGACGGAGTTCAGAAATGTCAAAAATACGCATTAAAGGAGTTCTAGCATTGTAGTGGTGGTTCTACCGTTATATCTGATACCTAACTTCGAATGAACAAGATACTGTGCACAGTTCGATCTATAATGCTATATAATGATTGTGATTTTTTTATCGCAACAAATACAGCTTATTATTCACATCTAATGCTGTAAATCTCATTGTAACACAGGGTCATATGACCCCCCCCCGCACCCCTTCACAGAAGACTGATTGACGTCACTTGCAATTCGCTCAATTGGTACCCATGGTTTAATCTGCAATTTTGCAGTGTTAAAGTGAATTATTGAACTGTTGTTTGCAAATACAACTGTGAATATTGCTATAAGTATTTTTTTACATACATATCTGATTCCCCGATCAGCCTATGTCCGTCCCCAACCCCAGACTATTATCAATGTAAAGTTTAAGTGAGGCCAGCCTCAAGCGCCTGGAATCCAGCTTTGGACAGACAGACAGACATACAGAAAGACATACAGACAGACAGACAGACAGACAGACAGAGAGACATACAGAAAGACAAACATTCTCTCTTATAGATGAACTTCAACTGTTTCAGATCGCTTGAACAGATACATACGAAAATATATAAAAGCTTGCTGGGTAATTAGGCAAAACGGACCTTGCTTAATAAGGCTAATAATACAGCTGTGCCTATTAGGCACGAATTCAGACAAGATTTTCTCTGAATGTTCTTCATTACCCTTTTTCAGATACCAAAGAGCAGTTTCTTATTGAGTCTTATTGAGCTTCTTACTTCTTACTTTTTACTTCTTACTTGAGTACTCAACTCTCTATTCTGGGGAACGTTAAATAACAAAATAACATGGTCAGGGAGGGTGTGAGAAACGGAGAAGGGGGGGGGGATTAAGATTAGGCTAGGCCAAGTTCTGCAGGATAGGTAAAATTTTAGGGGATAGGTCAAGCTCACGAGGGAAAGTGAAGGATAGGGGGTGGGTTAAGTTCTGCAGGGCAGGTAAAATTTTTGGGAATAGGTCAAGTTCATGGGGGAAAGTGAAGGATAGGGAGTGAGCCAAGTTGTGCAGGATAGGTAAAATTTCAGGGAATAGATCAAGTTCATGTGAAAAGTGAAGGATAGGGAGCGGGTCAAGTACAGAAGGTAGGTCAGGTTCAAGAAGTAAAAAATTTAGAGAGCAAGTCAAGTTTAGACAGAATATAAAATTAAGGTCAGGTATTTTTTTTTTTTTTTTACAAATTGGGTAATCTGAGAGGTCAATTCGCAGTCATGGGAAGTCCTGACTGTTACGGGATTGTAGTTTTCTTGTGTGTTGTACTATAGTCTGCCTTAAACAACCCGCCAATCTAAATTTTATGATATTTCAGAATCATAAATTCAAATTACATATCGAAATGCTCAACAGAACACAAATCCAAAAGATTTGCCCATCTGCCCAAAACGCTTTGCAACAATTTAAAAAATCAATATTACATACTCTCATAAACCCATTTAAACCTTCTTGTAAATAAATAAAAAATAAATAAATAAATAAATACATAAATTTGAAGCTTAGCAAAAAAACATTCGATAACGTAATTATTTAACAAAATCAACACTAAAATATCTCGCTTTCCTAGTTTTGTATATAATGCATCAAATATATTATATCCAGGATTCTGTTATATGCGCTGTTTATCACTCTCTGCCAGCTGGCGTTCGTTCAACGTAATGTAATGTTCCAATTTATTATGCTGCTCCTTGCTGACTGACAAATTGCTTCATATTCAATTGCAATATTGTCTGAGTGACCGAGGGCAACGGTGAGGGGGGAATTGCAACGTATATACTCAGTATATCAAAAGCTATTCAACTCTACGTTCGTGCCAAGGTGTATATATATTCCACGTGTGAGTTGTGATCAATGGCGTTCCTGTTTATAGACCTTTCAAGGTGTAACTTTAATGAGTATATATATATATATATATATATATATATTATATATATATATATATATATATAGATATACAGAGAGAGAGAGAGAGAGAGAGAGAGAGAGAGAGAGAGAGGAGAGAGAGAGAGAGAGGAGAAAGAGAGAGAGAGAAGATTGTATATATATATATATAATATATATATATATATATATATATATATATATATATATATATATGTTGTACCTAGTAGCCAGAATGCAGTACTCGGCCTACTGTGCAAGGCCCAATTTGCCTAATAAGCCAAGTTTCCTGAATTTATACATTTTTCTCATTTTTTCTTATGAAATGATACAGCTATTCATTTCATTATATATCAGTTAATTTTCTTTTAATTTGTGTTTAAACTAACGTAGATATATGATTGAACCTAAACTAACCTATCTTAACCTAACCTAAACTAACATAACTAAGTCAATAATTTATGTTCTTAATATGTTATAATAATTCAAACGAACCAATTGGATTTTTTGAAAATAAAGAAAATCACTCGGCCTCTTAGGCAAATCGGGCTTTGCATATTAGGTCGAGAAGTGCGTTCTGGCTAAATCTTTCCCTTTTTCAATGTTTCGACGTTTCATCAGCAATGTGACATGTTTCAGGAGTACACTGCTACACTAACACAGGTACACTGAACTTACATGATTGATTGATAAAGATTAAACCACCCAAGAGGTGGCACGGGCATGAATAACCCGTAAGAAACTTTCAAGGAGATACTAGACATTAATCAGCGTGGGGACACCTCACTTTACGATTCACTTAACTCCCTTATTCGTAGAGAGCGGCGAAGGGTAGGGTGAGGTGATTGTTGCCTGACTCTGGCTTCTAGCTGTCCGCCAGGTCTTACACCTTCCCGCTGGGTCAGTGGAAGACCATCAAACAGATGCATGCTCGAAGCCAAATTAATCTGGATGTTGAGTACTGTTGACAGCTCCTGAATGAACACAGCTTCAAGCACACGAAGTTTCCTACGGTCGTCGGTGTGTGTAATTATTTTCTTCCTATCGTCATGGATCAGAATGCTAGGAGAGCAATAATGCACTTGACGGTATTTTGTTCCTCACTTGTGTTCTATAAGTTAAAGATATAAGATAGGGAGCCGGTCGGCCGAGCCGACAGCACGCTGGACTTGTAATCCTGTGGTCCCGGGTTCGATCCCGGGTGCCGGCGAGAAACAATGGGCAGAGTTTCTTCAGCCTATGCCCCTGTTACCTAGCAGTAAAATAGGTACCTGGGTGTTAGTCAGCTGTCACGGGCTGTGTCCTGGGGGTGGAGGCCTGGTCGAGGACCGGGTCGCGGGGACACTAAAGCCCCGAAATCATCTCAAGATAACCTCAAAGATCTCAAGATAACCCATTATAAGAAATAAGAGTATATTAAGAGTTAAGAAGAAGTTCAATCACTGCAACGAATCTGCAACAATTAAAGAATAAAAACTGAAAGGCAAATAATAAAGCCATCAAAATAACTCACGTTGCAAAACTTTAAACAAGTAACGTGAACAAAAAAAATGCCTTCAGTGCGATGAGCTGAACAGCAATAACTGCTATTTCCACCAAATGTCAACAGTGGCAATCATGTCAACAAGCGAAAACAATAACAGTAATTGCTGAGCCAAATTAGATTAATTGCAATCCCAACAAAAATAATTGGAGTCTAACAAATATTGCAACGGCAATAGATTACCTAAACAATAATGGCCACATCAGCAATAGCAGCAACACCAAAAACATGCAAAAAAAAAAACTTACAACAAACAAACAAAAAATAGAAGTAAACCAATGACAAGAACACCAATTACATAAAACCCACAGATCAAAGACCTTTTGAACAAAAACATTGCAAAAAAAGTATTCATATTTACAACAAACAACAGATACAAGAATAATTACAAATAAACAGAAATAAATCACCAAATTATTAAAATTAATAAAATAGAAATTTAAATAAGCCTTGCATTAAGGAAAGAAATAATGAAATTCACGATGATCAAGAGAGAGATATCTCCACGTTCCAGGATCCTAGTACACCCGTTCCAGGATCCTAGTACCCCGTTCCAGGATCCTAGTACACCCGTTCCAGGATCCTAGTACACCCGTTCCAGGATCCTAGTACACCCGTTCCAGGATCCTAGTACCCGTTCCAGGATCCTAGTACACCCGTTCCAGTATTCAAGTACCCCGTTCCAGGATCCTAGTACACCCGTTCCAGGATCCTAGTACACCCGTTCCAGGATCCTAGTACACCCGTTCCAGGATCCTAGTACACCCGTTCCAGGATCCTAGTACACCCGTTCCAGGATCCTAGTACACCCGTTCCAGGAACCTAGTACACCCGTTCCAGGATCCTAGTACACCCGTTCCAGGATCCTAGTACCCCGTTCCAGGATCCTAGTACCCCGTTCCAGTATTCAAGTACCCCGTTCCAGGATCTAGTTCTCGTAATCCCGTATTCCAGTCCTCTCAAGTCTGATCTCTTGCTTTCGTTAAGTTTTTAACTAATCCAACATCTTCTGCTACGGCTTCCATTTCCTGAGCTGTGTGGCCACGTTGTCTGTCACAAGATCACAAGATGCCCCTGTTCACCCATCAGTACATTGGTAGAGTACATCAGTACATCAGTACATCTTCCTGTACAAATACAGGAAGATACATACACAATTGTTTTGATTTGCATCTTGGAGAGATCATTACAGAAGATCCCGTTAGGTCTAACACTCTTCCAATCCTCCGTCATACGAAATAGAAGTCGCTAGACCACTATTTCGTATGTATGCATGTATTTCGTACGTATGCATGTATTTCGTGTATATTTGCATTATATAAAGCTGAAGCATCTGCCTCCATGTGGCTACATAACCGATTATCATCATTACAGTTCTCCGGTTACATCACCTCACGTCTTAAAAGGTTTTCTGATATTCCAATTCCCCAAATTTGTGGGTAAAAAAAATTATTTTCTCGCATCCTGGTATAGAAAAAAGGTAATATTTTTTTTTATTCAGGAGTAATATATTGGGATGAATTTTTTATATTTGAACTCTTCGTATTTGTGGAGCATCGGTAAGTAACAGTTAAACCTATTCACATATTTTTCAAAGGTAAAAAAAAAAAGGTGACTTACGAATTCTGGAGAATCCGGATTTAAGGTAGGACGAAACTCTTCACGAACGTAATGGAGCGTGAGCTAACATCCCCTGGCAGGCATTGGAGATAAGATGGTCGTATGTTCCTACTTCCTCTTACTCTCTCCCTCTCCTTCCCTCTCCTTCCCTCTCTCTCTCTTTCTCACTTTCTCACTTTCTCACTTCATTCTCCCTCGCTCCACCCTTCACCGTCACTCATTCTTTCCACTAATCTCTCACTCCACTCTCACTCCCTTTCTCTCTCCCCTCTTCTCACACCGTCTCTCTCTCTCTCTCTTTTCACATTTCTTCCTCCCTCCATCATCCTTCCAACACTATTTGCTTTCGTTCATATTATTAGGTACATTCGCTAGCAGAAGTAACTGAGAGCGACCCTATTTTCAAGAGCAATACCGTACGTCTTTTTCTGCGTTGTCTTGCGTCTCGTATTCAGTTGCGCGACAAGTGGTTTGTTCGCGACAACTGATTTCATCACGAAAACTCACTTCATCGCGATAACCGGTTTCATCATGAATACTGACTTCATCGCGACAACCAGGATCGTCATTAATACTGACTTCATCGCGACAACTAGTTTCGTCATGAAAACTGACTTTATTGTGACAAGTGACTTTTTCATTTGTTGCGACAACTACATGAAGCGAACAGGGCTGGTTCTAGAGTGAATGACGAGACGCCATTTTAAACCATTCTTGATGGTATTAAATAAAGAATAGCCTGACCTCAAGCACAATGATTCTTGAAACAGTAATACTGGCAATAATATAAAATTTGCTTAACGGGAAACTATACCAAAGTAAATCTCTCTGTTGAACCGTAAATTTCACTGTTAACTTATGTGACTCTGAGGCAATATTACTACACTAAATGTCCTAATAGAATTAGGACAATTTCTATTTAAGAAATTGTCTGGCCTTATCAAACCAATTACGTGGTATCGAAGCTAATTTTCATCCTGCTCTTTTCAGTTAAAAACTGAAAGAATTGTTAGGTTAGTTCATATATTATAAGCCCTGAACCCATCCTGTAAGTGGTAGAGGAAAGGTTTTAGAGGCACATAATTGGCTCAAGAACTGAACTTGAAAAAACTCAAGAACTGAACGGACATCCTGAAAGGTTAGACAAAGTTCAATCTAATTTACACCTGAACAATATGGCAAAGAACAATGTCCTTTTCTTGGACAGATTTCAGTGTTATTATTTCCGTGCCTTTTAGTGAATGATCGAAGCTTCTTGTACAGGCTCCGCCGTTATTATTTCCTTGCCTCTAAACATAGGATCACAGTTTCTCGGACAGTTTGAGTGTGTGGAGAGTGGGTGACGTGTTTGCGTGTGAGAGCTGCGTGGTACAAACTCTGTACAAATACATAAACATCTTGGGACATTTAAGTACTACAAGTAAGGAATACAACCAAGGATCCCAAGTATCTTACAATAGACAAAAAATAAATCATGGCGACTGAAATTGAGTTTTTGTGTTGAACGAAAATGTCAAGATTTCAGATATCAGTGCCAAGGAAAATCCACTGCCAAGGAAATCCCAGTGTTTAAAAAACTGTCAAAGAAACAGCTAGCACCCAAACTAAACAAATTTTGCCTCGTTAAAATTCCTTTAAATCTGTTAACGGAATCGGTCAACCCCACCAAAGACATCGTCAAATTCCCTTGCTTTTTAGTGTTTAGGGACGCCCTAATCTTGGTCAAAACGTTCTCCTGCCACCTACATGCTTAGGACGACCCAGTCATTATCCCAACGTCCCCCTGGTACCTAAATGTTCAGCGACCCCCAATTTTGTCCAAACGTTCCTCCTGGTAGCTTAATGTTCAGGAACAACCGAATGTTTGTCCCTAACGTTACCCCTGACACTGTAATGTTTAGAGACGAC
>WNGS01005641.1:10890962-10903302 GCA_020271785.1 Procambarus virginalis
TCATTTTCCAGGTCCCTTGGCGTTATATCCCAGCTCCTTTCTCGTTTCCAGATCCATGTTCTCATACTCCAGCTCCTTGTTCTCATAATCCAGATCCTTGTCCTCATATTCTAGCTCCTTGTCCTCATATTCTAGCTCCTTGTCCTCATATTCTAGCTCCTTATGCTCATATTCCAGCTCCTTGTCCTTATTCCATATCTCCTTGTCCTCATACCCCCAGCTCCTTGTCCTCATACCCCAGCTCCTTGTCCACATACCCAGAATTTGAATTCAATGTTAAATCAATGTATTCACGATTAATAAATGCACTGAATTCATTGCTCCGTTTCTATGTAAATTTTTAGCTCGTTCAACATTTCTACAGATAAAATTTCCAAAGTTTTCACGTATTTAAGCAACAAAAAATAATTGCAACAGACAAGTTAAAAAACAAAAAACAAAAATACAAATTCTCACAGATATATATATATATATATATATATATATATATATATATATATATATATATATATATATATATATATAAAGTTTGTGAGGGTACCACCTCTGGTGCCAATGTGGGGACCCATAGCCTCGGAGAAGAAAATAAAACGTATTCAGAGGAGACCTTGTGGTTTCTCACTGAACACTAATATTTTCTTCTCCTACCACCCCCATTCTTTTGTATGTACACATATATATTTGCTTTATTTGAACTTTGTTACAAAAAAGAGTTACATATAGGTTACAAAGATGGTTATCATAGGTTGTCGAGTTCCTCCAGCTCCTCAGATGGCGGGCAGGAACCCTGGATGCAGTGCGCATTTCCCCTCTGTATCGCCACGCTGAGGCGCTGGAAAAGAAAGCTGGCAGCTCTAGGGTCCCTTGTTGTTTCAATGAGCCTAGAACCCAGTTCCTTCAAAAAACTGGTAGCACTTTTACCCCAGGCGCCGAGTGTCTCAGAAGCAATGGGGACAAAATTGTAGTGGTGATCAGTTCTCTATACTTACGGGATTTGGCTGCTTCCCTGTGGGTGGCAGCGCCACCTGGTTGTGCAACACTGAGGTCAATGTAGGTGTTAGCCAGGGTTGATACGCACGTGTAGTCCCATACCAACTGCTTGCCATTCTTCCAGGGGTTCACTGTGATACCATCCGGGCGACCAATAAGAGCATCAGAGTTACGGGGCGTTAGGTAACGAGGCTCTCTCTCAGCTGGGCATCCAGCTGTGGTGAGGCTCCTCTTGATGATGTCGTTAACTTCACTGTGCCTCGAGTGCCATCCTCCTGTGCTTTGGCAGAGTAGGCCATGGTGGCCGTACCTGTCAGCCACCACCTCGCCGCAAATACACCTATATCTGGTGTGGATTGGGGCAGCAAGGCGGAGGGCCACAGCAATTCGGAGGGCGTGTGGTGTGAGACGCGTGCCAGTTGCCGACATTGGGGTTGCTAACAGGAAATCCCCTGCATGTGGGGCTGCTACTGCTGTGAGGCGAGCAATGTCGTGCTGTGTTGATGCAGCACCCAGGCACTCTGCAGCAACTTTGTCTACAATGGGGCCATCCCAGCTGGATTGCCTGTGGGCTTTTGGGGATGGTGGTTGAGGTGATGGGCCTGCACGAGAGGCCCACTCTGTGGCACAGCGTGTAAAATTGGGATCATGTACACCTGCCAGCTGATGTAAGTGGGCAGGTAGAATTTCCTTCACAAGGTCGTCGGATGCT
The DNA here is from genome assembly GCA_020271785.1 of Procambarus virginalis. Lineage (NCBI taxonomy): Eukaryota > Metazoa > Arthropoda > Malacostraca > Decapoda > Cambaridae > Procambarus > Procambarus virginalis. Next base: position 10,892,665 of record WNGS01005641.1, read on the forward strand.
GATAAGGAGGACAGGAAGGCTGGAACAGCGATTTGCGTTGCTGTTCGAACTCCGAGGCCCCCAAGTCTTACGGGAAGAGAGGCTTGTTTCCACTGCAGGTCATCAAGAGAGAGGTTAAGGGCTTTTTCTAGCATTGATTTCAGTAACCGGTCATACTCACTTAGTTTTTGGCTACTGTAAGATGGTGAACACCTCAGAAAGTAGGTTAACCTGGGGAGGGACAGACATCTGGTGATGAGGTAGAGTGCATCATGAGCATCAATATCCTCAATCCTCCCATCCATCCTCTTAAGGTCGGCGATTTTCTTATCAAGGACCTCATCGATGGCTTTCAACCCCAGGGAAGCTCCTAGGAGTGTGCTGTCTTCAGGTTTAGTTTTATGGATGTTGGCAGAAGACCCTCTATTCTCTCTACGATGCCCATATATATGCCGATGCCGATATATATATATATATATATATATATATATATATATATATATATATATATATATATATATATATATGACCCTTATTTGCACTTCTACCAGTTAACCATCCCGCTGAAATTTGCCAGAATCTTCCCCATCTGACGTGTTATTGGAGGAAGCGAAGCCAAAACGGTGCAGCACTATGTTGCATTTCCAACTTGTTTTCGCTGTTCAATTTTGCGGTGAATATACAGTGTCGAGAGAGAGAGGAGGGGGGGGGATGGGGAGGGGGGATGAGGTCAGGAGCCCGTACGTGTTTGTGGTATGTTCAGCGTGAATGGTGCGCATCACATTGAACACTGCCCGGGGGGGAAATGGCTCGTTTATCTTTAAACACAGCAAGAGCAATGGCTTGTATCACGTTGAACACTGCCTGGGGAAATGGCTCGTTTATCTTTAAACACAGCAAGAGCAATGGCTTGTATCACGTTGAACACTGCCGGGGGAAAATGGCTCGTTTATGTTTAAACACAGCAAGAGCAATGGCTTGTATCACGTTGAACACTGCCGGGGAAATGGCCCGTTTCTCGTCAAGCACTCACACAAGAGCTTCACATTAAAGACAGCAAAAGCAATGGCTCACATCTCGTTAAACACAGCAAGAGTAGTCGTTAGGCGGAATGAAATGAACGGAATCGGAATTAAGTGTTGATTGATGAGTAGAGATAGCAATGGGTGATGACAACAATGAGTAAAGACAGTAGTGAGTTAGGACAGCGCTGAGTTGATGAAAAATATTTATTAAGAAATCATAACGTTTGGTATTTGTATTATATAATCAGGAGCCGTATCTTCTTTATCTCCCCCCCCCCCGCCCCCCTAAACCTGGATAGGGGTCGTCGTGGTCGATGCTGGAGAACAATCCGTCCTCAGACCAAGTCCATTCCATCCAGCGGTCGATCCCATTGACGCATTCATCCATTTTAACCCTGCTTTTCATTCAAAATAATTATTATATATATATATATATATATATATATATATTATATATAATATATATATATATATATATATATATTCATTCTTATGAATGAAAACGGTTTACGCACGACTCAAAACTGATGACGTTCAGGGGGTTTGGCAGATGCCTGGAATGGACTTTGCTTATGAGGACGGGCTGGTTTATGAGGAAGGGATTAGACGTGCGTTGACCAAACACGTGTTTCCTGTCCAATAACGGAGCCATGTCGATGCTACATAAAAATTATAAAAAAAAATCTTTAAAACATAATGATTTTAAATTAGCAATAATAAAGTTAGTAATAGTTTACGTTGAGAAGCGTTACGTTCAGAGTTTTGATTTGATTGAACACATTATTTTATTGCAGAGGCTTTACGAAACGAAACGAGGCCAAACCCATTTATTCGAAACTTTAAGTTTAGTAAAGTCTGCTGTCAACTCGGTGACTTTACATCATGCTTTATTCTTCCAATAAATAATAATTTATCAATAATTTGAATAGTAATTTGATTAATAAAAACTTTAATAAAACACAATTGTTATATTATAGGAGGAATTTAATTAGAAGAATTTTAAAAGTAACAATTACAATATTAAACGAATGTATTTATATTGATTGAAATTTTTATTCAGATATAATCATAATAACTACAGAATGAAAGCCTCATTCAGCAAAAGGAACAACATCAGATTAAGAAAAGACTTAAATCGAAATGCCATTCAGACTTTCAACTCTAATTACAAACTCTGTACATAAGCCAATCGTCCCTGAAGCCTGGAAACAGCCATTGCCCCCGTGTGAGTGAGTTAGAAGCCATACACAACTTAGGCTATGGATGAACGCCTATTGATTACCTGAAGTTAAGACTAATTATCCAGACTTAACGTAGAGTAATTTCAGACTGACGGTGGTGGAGGGAGCTGGTAGTTATGCTCGTAGTTGGAGTGGATGGTAAACTCAACACGTAATTTAGAAATGTTCGTACTGCTAACTTGTGTAAACTAACCTCAACTAGCGATGTTCACAGACAAACATTAATGAGTAAAGCGTTTAAATTTCTTTGAGGTTTGTAACGAGCTTGTCGAGGAGTTCAGGTCGTCTCGTCAAAGGGCGATAAGGCTCGTTAATCCAGCCGGCAAAACTTCATGAATAAAACACACTTCAAACTTGAACTTCGAACACTTCATGCCACCACTTACGGGCTATTCATGCCCGTGCCACCTTTTGGATGCTTATCTTCATCAATCAATCACTTCATGAATAAAAAAAACCACGATTACGCACTTCATCCAGCGGCCTACCCCAAAGACGTATTCTCAAGTTTAAAATATGTACATTTGAAATATAAATTTTCTCAAATATATATTGATACTATTACATATTAGCATATTGGGAAGGTGTTGGTTAGACTAGGTTCGGTTTAGGTTAGGTAGGTTAGGTGTTAGTTTCTATTTGGCAATTATTTGAATTTGTATTAAGTGGGTGAAGGTTTTAGAGAGTTGTGATTGGAACAGAGGTCGTTAGCGAAACTCTGTTCGAAAAAGTGTTCGACCGTCAATAGTTGAACTGTCTTCATCAATTAAGGCCAAATGCTCGTTAATTCAGCTACCAACCCCTCCCCTGTTTATTAATTAAACAGACCGTCCTCATAAATAAAGACTAAAGTCTATTCCATGTACCCGCCAAACCCCTGTTTATGAATGATAACGGTTTACACACGACTCATAATTGCTGACGTCCGAACACTTCCGGAACAAGTGCTTCGCTGACGACTTTTGTTCGAACCACAACGCTGTAAATGCTTCACCCACGTACTACAAATACAAATAATCGCCAACAGAACCTAAACGCCTGACCAAACCAATGCCTAAATATGCACAATATGCTAATACATAATAATATTAATATAATTAAGAAAAATCCAATTTGAATGTAAAAATTATCAAGACGTCTTGGGGGAGGGGGTCGGACGATGGATGGAACGGCATAGCCTGAAGCCGGGCTGATTTAAGTAACCAACATCAATAGGCCAGGAATGTTTTTTTTCCTAATAAGCTGTTCAATCTTCTGATTTTATTTTATACATAAGAACATGAGAATAAAGGTAACTGTAGAAGGCCTATTGGCCCATACGAGGCAGCTCCTATTTATTACTAACCAATCCCACTCATATACATGTCCTAGCCACGTTATTGGTATTTATACCTAAGTAGCACCAATGACTTACATGATAGTGCTTTAGAGATTATTAAACTATACTGGTACAGAGTTTGCGTCAATCAAGTTTTCTTTAATCTTAGCATTTGCTCCCATTGGGAAAAGGACACTGTCACACATGATTAAACTTAATTATTACTTAACTACCCAAACCAATTAGGTCATCTCAATAGCTGGCACATAGCTTGAGCCAGCCACAAGCCGTTGTTGTTGTTGTTGTTATAGATTCAGCTACTTGGAACAAGTTCCAAGTAGCACGGGCTATGGTGAGCCCGTAACTTACCTGGCACAGGAGCGGGGTAAGTAGCACGGGCTATGGTGAGCCCGTAGTGGACTTACCTGGCACAGGAACGGTGCTGTGTGTGAGCCACAAGCTGATTGATTGATTGATAAAGATTAAGCCACCCAAGAGGTGGCACGAGCCATGTACCTTTCCTTATGAACTAGGCCGAAGACACGTGAAAATAGTCTCAGAAGATTTCATGAATTCATTTTGTAACATTGCAATTGATATAAATTCAGAATCATCATCTTCATCAATTCAACTGCCATCGTAGTTCTGTAGTACATATATAATGTTGATTACAAGTCGAAAGGAATATATGAAGGCTCTCTCATGCCTCTGGGCACGACGTGAGGACGACCTGTACCGACCGTAACTACTCGCCCAAGTTTGCACGCAAACGAGGCCATTAAAGTGAGGAATGCTTGTTTGGCGACGCGCTGAAATATGGACTTACTTCACCTAATTAAATTTCTTCTGGCGGCTTGTTGACGCTAAGCATCGTACTGCTCCCCCCGGTGCCCCCCTGCCCCCCCCCCCCCCGCCCCATTCCACCCACCCTTCCCCCGATCCCTCAGAAGCTCAGCTGTTTTGAGCACACAAAGCTGGGAATATCTGCTTACACACACACACACACACACACACACACACACACCACACACACACACAGTGGATTGGGTTGCGTGACAGTGGAGGAGGTAATGAAACAGTTGACAACTCTAGATGCATCTAAAGCAGTAGGACCAGACAAAGTATCACCGTGGATACTAAGAGAAGCAGCGCAGGCCCTCAGCGTGCCTCTGGCAATGATCTTTAATGAGTCACTTATGTCGGGAGAATTGCCCAGTTGCTGGAAGAAGGCAAATGTCGTGCCGATCTTCAAGAAAGGCGATAGGGAGGAGGCACTTAACTATAGACCTGTATCACTGACAAGCATCCCCTGTAAAATACTGGAAAGAATAATTAGGCTACGACTGGTTGCACACCTGGAGAACATTAGATTTGTGAACAAGCATCAACATGGGTTCTGGACAGGGAAATCGTGCCTAACAAACCTTCTGGAATTCTATGATAAAATAACGAGGATAAGACAGGACAGAGATGGTTGGGCAGACTGCATATTTCTGGACTGCCAAAAAGCCTTTGATACAGTACCGCACATGAGACTGCTATTCAAACTCGAGAGGCAGGCGGGGGTAGGGGGAAAGGTCCTAGCATGGATAAGGAACTACCTAACAGGAAGGAGCCAAAGAGTTACGGTAAGGGGCGAGAAGTCGGACTGGCGAACAGTAACAAGTGGAGTACCACAAGGATCGGTGCTGGGACCAATTCTATTTCTTGTATATGTTAACGACATGTTTACGGGTGTAGAGTCCTACATGTCGATGTTTGCGGATGACGCAAAGTTGATGTGAAGAGTTGTGACAGATGAGGATTGCAGGATCCTCCAAGAGGACCTGAACAGGTTGCAGAGATGGTCAGAGAAATGGCTACTGGAATTCAACACGAGCAAATGTAAAGTTATGGAAATGGGACTAGGAGATAGGAGACCAAAGGGACAGTACACAATGAAGGGGAACAGCCTACCTGTGACGACGCGCGAAAGAGACCTGGGTGTGGACGTAACACCTAATCTATCTCCTGAGGCACATATAAATAGGATAACGACAGCAGCGTACTCTACACTGGCAAAAGTTAGAACATCATTCAGAAACCTAAGTAAGGAGGCATTTAGGGCTCTTTACACTGCCTACGTGAGGCCAGTCTTAGAGTATGCCGCCTCATCATGGAGTCCCCATCTAAAGAAGCACATAATGAAACTGGAAAAGGTTCAGAGGTTTGCAACGAGACTCGTCCCAGAGCTACGAGGGATGGGGTATGAGGAGCGCCTGGGGGAACTATGCCTTACGACACTAGAAAGAAGAAGGGAGAGGGGGGACATGATAGGAACGTATAAAATACTCAGAGGGATTGACAGAGTGGACATAGACGAAATGTTCACACGGAATAGTAACAGAACGAGGGGACATGGATGGAAGTTAGAAACTCAGATGAGTCACAGAGATGTTAGGAAGTTTTCTTTTAGCGTGAGAGTAGTGGGAAAATGGAATGCACTTAAGGAACAGGTTGTGGAAGCCAATACTATTCATAATTTTAAAACCAGGTATGATAGAGAAATGGGATAGGAGTCATTGCTGTAAACAACTGATGCTCGAAAGGCGGGATCCAAGAGTCAATGCTCGATCCTGCAGACACATATAGGTGAGTACATATAGGTGAGTACACACACACACACACACACACACACACACACACACACCACACACACCACACACACACACACACACACACACACACACACACACACACACACAGACGGCGCGCTGTGAATCTCGGCTCCGACTATGGCTACAGATTGGCTGGGTGCCGCGGCCCTAATTCAAGCCAATCCACATTTGGGGTGATTATGAAGGCGATTATTGAAGCTTACTGACCATCCAGGATTTATATCTGGAATATAGTCCAGGTACTACAGATATATATATATATATATATATATATATATATATATATATATATATATATATATATTATATATATATATATATATGTGTGTGTGTGTGTATATATATTACAATGTCACACCACGAAGAATGGATTAAGACAGAAATTTCCTCAAGTACTTTCGGATTTTATAATACCTAATCAGAAGGAAGGATTTACAATTCAGTGGTATGGATGTATATATAAATATGTATCAATGATCCCACTCACCTCGCCCTTTAACTCATTATGACATTGTTCCTCATCTCACCCCATTCCTACCTATATATCCACATCACTGTATTATAAATCCATCCTTCAGAAGATGTATTATTATATACGAAAGTACTTAATCAGCTCCCCACCTAAACAAAACGAGAAATAGCCAGAAAAATCCATGAAGAGGTGTTGCTGGGGCCTACATACCATGAGGAAAGGGGTGGTTCCTGGGGGTTATTAAGAGGATCAGTTACCTCCCCTGACAGAGATCGGCTATGACCTGCCAACACCTCGGTGTAATATGCTCGCTTTCTTGCCCAAAGCTGAGTGATGCACTTCATATTTTGGGACTTGTCCTCTGTATCTCCCCCCCCCCCCCTTGGACTCTTGGCCTCTCCACCTTTGACCTCTGTACTCCTCTTTGGTATCCATTGGGCTCTGTGCCTCCTTCTTGACCGTTGTAGCGCACTGGATCTCTGAGTCTCCTTTGACCTCTGTACCTCCGTGACCTCTGCGACTGCTTTGACCTCCGTCCCTTCCCTGACTTCAGTGCTTCCCTTGATATCAAAGAAGAAGTTGTGAAGCCACCTCTATCCACACCTTTACGCTCGATTCGACAAAGAATTTAAAAGTCAGAAAAGTTAAGTTGAACCGTAACAAGTACAAGGCAAGAGGGCGGGGAATAAAGAGCTAAACCTTATTCCCCCGTTGACATTGGTAGGTAAGTACCCATACCCACACACACACACACACACAGGGCCAGTAGCCTGGTGGATAGCGCGCAGGATTCGTAATTCTGTGGCGCGGGTTCGATTCCCGCACCCGGCAGAAACAAATGGGCAAAGTTTCTTTCACCCTGAATGCCCCTGTTACCTAGCAGTAAATAGGTACCTGGGAGTTAGTCAGCTGTCACGAGCTGCTTCCTGGTGTGTGTGTGTGGTGTGTGTGTGTGTGTGGGAGAGAAAAAAAAAGTAGTTAGTGTAGTTAGTAAACAGTTGATTGACAGTTGAGAGGCGGCCGAAAGAGCAAAGCTCACCCCCGTAAAATACAACTAAGTGAATACACACACACACACACCTAGCACAACTAGGTGATTACAACTAGGTGAGTACACACGCCCACACCACACACACACACACACACACACACACAACACACACACACACACACACACACACACACACACACACTACTAAACACCCATATATGTTGTTGATCTATTTGAATACATTTGGGATGGCTCACTGAACAGCCCATTCTATCAATTTACCACTCCGTAAACAAATGCAACTGTTTTGGGACCAAAAAACGTACGAACGTAAAACCCATCTAGCTAATCGATTTCATTAAAAAAATGAAAAATTGCTACCTATTAAGTTAGAAACCTGGTAAACTCACAGTGTATTTACACCTAGAATAGGTCACACACTCCTCTATTAGATAATAAACAAGTGAGTTTGGATGTGTATAAAGGGGTTACCTCCTATTGACCATCTACCGTTTCTTTGATTCTTATATTCTTATGTATATTTGTCCGTTCCCTCTATTCACCTTGATTTTTACTGATGTCATTCGCGTGAATTATGTGCTAACAACTCCTAAGCCAGATGTCAAACTCAATCAATGGACCTTGATAACCTCTTTTGGTTCCTCTGGAAAGACAAAAGTTACCTGAAATATTCAATTTAAACCAGCGCTTTTTAGTGATATTAGTATATAAGACCATTGTGTGAGTTGGTATTTTGAGTCCTTGGGCAGGATTCTAAACCGACTCAAATCCGGATTTCAATGCGGTTTTCCGCTGGACGGCGAGAATCCTGTTGAAGTTATTGATACGACTGGCACCCATGCCTGTACACCCGAACCTCACGACCAAGGTATTTGAATCTGGTTACATAGTCAAGGAGAAAGCCATCATATAGCTGCAGAGGTGTCAACTGGTACTCTGAGAGAGGAACTCTTATCAACATCAGGGGCCACCGAGACTGTTCAAACACGCTTCCCTACACATAGGGACATAACTGGCAAACCCACTCCCAGTGTTCAAGAGAGAACTGGGATAAGCACCTCCAAGGATACCTGATCAACCAGGCTGTGACTCATACGTCAGGCTGTCAGGAGCAGCCGCGTCCAACAGCTGGTTGATCAAGTCCAGCAACCAGGAAGGCCTGGTCGATGACCGGGCCGCGGGGACGATAAGCCCCGGTAAGCACCTCAAGGTATAGGTAAGGTATCTTGCGAACAGCCTCACCACCGTCTGGGTGGGCGTTGATTCAGGCATATCCGAGAGTGTTGCTCGACACAGAGCAATAAATGCCACCAAAAAGCATTGGTTTTTTCACACTATTGTATATAGTCTTTATTTGCTGTGATCCTAATTCTGTGAAGCTACCAGCTCATCTGAATATTTGTAAACAGGTACATCGAATTAACTTAACAATTCCCATCATAGAAGCAAACAACAAAAGCATCTTATCAATCTCTAAAGAAAAAACCAATCGAACATTAACAATTTTCTTAGTTTCTAATAAGTTTCTTTGAACAGATTTTTGTGAAGTTAGTGAAAGTATATTTGGTTTGTCAAAAGTCATTCGTGAGAAAGTTAGTGTTATCAAGTGGATGTGCTTTCGTCTGAGGGTGACACCAGTAATCCTCGGATTATGGCCTGTGGCCTTGAAGGATGAAGCGCCAAGGGTGGAGAGGTGATTAGAAGGAGAAGTTGATATACTACGAGGAAGAGGAATGTTATGGTTAGAGGTGGAGAACTGTGTGGTGGGTGTAAAGTTATAGTGGTGGTGGTGGTTATGTGGTGTAGGAAGTGGTGGTTGACCTCGTCTTCCCACTCCCCAACAAGCTGTAAGGAGAGGGAGGAAGCTGGCGGAGGTAGAATAGGCTATTGGAGCTAACCGCTGTGACAAGCACCTCCCTTGCCTCTAAGATGCGACTACCTCCACCAGGTTCATTAACATATTATCGCAGGGTCCTGCCGCCCTGATTGGTAAATCACGGCGCCTCTCTGTTTCTCTCTGGGTCGATGGGTGGATGGGGAACATTAGGGGTATAGTGAGGGTTAGGATAGAGACAGGAGGGGGATGCGAAGGAACAAGCACCATTGCAGTCGACAGAGAGGAGTGGTGACGTGGGCGATAGACGATTGGGTTAAACCTATGCCCTTCAGCTGAAGGGAGTAGGAGGTTCGCAGGGGTGGAGTGAAGGGACGATTTTAGATTGATTCTCTACGGGGAAGAGGACGCTGTTTGCTGGGTAGGGGGAAGGCGTAGAGGGGAAAGGAAGGGTATGTTTGGGTGGACGTGTTGGGAAATCGAGTATATTTTGGGTGACAATGAGTCATTATGTCGAGGAGGTCGTTCCCAGAGCATGGGTTCGAACCTACGCCACGGCTCCTGTGGATCTGTTCATCGATTTATATCACTGTAATGTGATTTCTCCGTGTATCGTTAACCATCTGTGTTAGGGACTATACAATAGGCAGTTTTACATCATATTCCTCAGTGTATTATACACAGTAGTGAGTACCTTGACTATATTCCAGACTTGAGTATAAATCCTGGATGGTCAGTAAGCTTCAATAATTGCCTTCATAATCACACCCAAATGTGATAAATATAACTATTATATATATATATATATATATATTATATATATATATATATATATATATATATATATATATATATATATATATATTATTATATATATATATTATATATATTTATAAGTATATTAGTTTTTTTGTGTAGCAGTCTTTCCTGTAGACATATGTTTATTATAATATTACCGAAAAAAGTAAGATGAAAATTCTAACACGACAATTTTCTCAATTTTCCTATATGTTTGTTTTACTGATGACGGTAAATTAAAAATCATTCTCTCAATAATTCATTCTTTATTTCTTAGTCTGACGCGGACACTTGAGCGCGTT
>WNGS01005641.1:10951362-10961908 GCA_020271785.1 Procambarus virginalis
TGGGTGTTAGTCAGCTGTCACGGGCTGCTTCCTGGGACACTAAAGCCCCGAAATCATCTCAGGATAACCGCCAGAACGCGGGTTCGAGTCATTCCATTGCCTCAAAATGATTTGTATTGATATATCACGCCATTCTGATTTCAGCGAGACATAGCTAGATATATGAAAGAAGTGCATGAAAGAAGTGCATGAAAGAAGTAAACACACACACACACACACACACACACACACACACACACACACACACACACACATACACACACACACACACACACACAAGGGGGCCAGGTAGCCTGGTGGATAGCGTGCAGGATTCGTAATTCTGTGGCGCGGGTTCGATTCCCACCCGGCAGAAACAAATGGGCAAAGTTTCTTTCACCCTGAATGCCCCTGTTACCTAACAGCAAATAGGTACCTGGGAGTTAGTCAGCTGTCACGGGCTGCTTCCTGGGGTGTGTGTGTGTGTGGGTGTGGGGAAAAAAAAAAAAAAAAAAGTAGTTAGTAAACAGTTGATTGACAGTTGAGAGGCGGGCCGAAAGAGCAAAGCTCAACCCCCGTAAAAATACAACTAAGTGAATACACACACACCTGTCAACCAGCAACTGAATTTTGTTTTCTCCTGCTGTAATTCCTTTTCTTCAAACATGCTCAATAAACACGTACTCTCTAGTGGTAATAATCATTCAGTTTTATGCAATCTTACGCCACTAAACAAGCAAAAATTCTCATCACGGCTTTCCCAAAGCTGCAGTCGCGTCTCAAAGCATTAAAAAATTAAAATGTTTTCTCAAAGTGTATTTTTTTTAAGGAATTTTTCCTCAACTCGCGCGATCAAGTCTCTCTCTCTCTCTCTCTCTGGACGCCCTGATATTCTTCCTTCGTGGGATGTAGCAAATCATTTCGGCTCTTCTCAGCGGCCAAGAATCCCAAGGTCGTAATTCTACCCCCAAGCAAAAGGTCGCAGACAAAGCAGGTGGAAGTTGTGGGTTGCTTCCATGTGTCCATACCTCTCCTGCATTGTGTGGGGCTCCGTGTTCGCGACCCCTTCACCTCAAAGATCTTTCTGAGTCGTATATATCTGGTTGAGGTTCCCAGGCGAGCTTTGGCTAATATATCGGTAACGATATATTTTAACTTCAGTGTACACCCAGGATTCTTTGTGGATATATATCGGCGACTATATCATTTTATATCTAGATTATAGGCATTTATTTTAATATTTCGTTGATTATTGAATTCTGTTTTCAGTACTAAAGTCAATTATTGGTTATGAAATAAAGATTTAATGTCTTAATAGGTAATAGCCAGGATTTTTTTTGTTTAAATAAGGTATGTTGTTCATCTTTTAATTGGTAATATCCAATGAAAATTAGCTACATCGACAACGGTATATTACTGTAACTTATGGTCCTAATGGTAGGTTTCTTTTGTACCTCTTACATCAATACATCAGTGCCTGATAGAGTTCAGAAGTGTGGCTACACCCCGCGCCTGCTACACATACTAGAAGATCCATTAGACGTGCTAAAACCCACCTTTTACTTACACTATGTGTGTGTGTATACTCACCAATTTGTGCTTACGGGGGTTGAGCTCTGGCTCTTTGGTCCCACCTCTCAACCGTCAATCAACAGGTGTACAGGTTCCCCAGCCTAATGGGCTCAATCAAATCTACACTTGAAACTGTGTATGGAGTCAGCCTCCACCACATCACTGCCTAATGAATTCCATTTGTCAACCACTCTGACACTAAAAAAGTTCTTCTAATATCTCTGGTATATATATAAATATATATGTGTGTGTGTGTGGTGTGTGTATGTGTGTGTGTGTGTGTGTTTGCATGTGTGTGTGTGTGTGTGTGTGTGTGTGTGTGTGTGTGTGTGTGTGTGAGTGTGTGAGGTGGATGATTGTCGACCACTCAGTAATCCAGACACTATTGACTTACATTCAAGACTATATGTCTTAGTCTAGAATGTCGCTATTCTAGCCATTCTGATATTGGATAGGACAGAGATGCCCTATAATGCATCGCTATATTCTTACGTCTAGAGATCCACTATCCATCTCAAGACGCTATTCAATGCCTCTAGCGTCAATAACGATGGCCTAAACAATAAGCTCCATGAATATCTTACGGATCTGTAACGAAATGTTCGTGCTGGATCGAGATATTTCGTTACAGATCCCTAGAATATTCGTGGAGCTTATTTTTTTTTAGGTCATTGCTTATGTACGATGAGCAGAAGAAAAAAAATCAGACATTGATATTAAATACTTTAATTTGTTAACGCTAAATGAAGAGTAAACAGACAAGGTGAGAAGAGGTATAACAGTCAAGGAGAGAAGTGGGAAGTGGTAGAACAGTCAAACGAACATGGTAGGTAGTAGTAGAACAGTCAAACGAACAAAGCAAAGAGTAGCAGAACAGACAAACAAAGCAGATAGTAGCAGAACAGTCAAACGAACAAAGTAGATATTAGTAGAACAGACAAACGAACATGGTAGGTAGTAGTAGAACAGTCAAACGAACAAAGCAAAGAGTAGCAGAACAGACAAACAAAGCAGATAGTAGCAGAACAGTCAAACGAACAAAGTAGATATTAGTAGAACAGACAAACGAACAAGGTAGGTAGTAGTAGAAGAAGCAAACGAACTAGGTTCTGTAAGCAGCGGTAGAACAGCCAAATAAAAAAAAAAGAGTTTGGTAGTAGTTAGGTAGTAGTATAACAGATCAATAAAAATGGTTAGTGGTATAATAGACAAATAAAGCCGGCAGGCAGTACCAGAACACTAGTAAAAAAAAGTACTTTTAAGCAATTTGCTTTTATATATACACCCAAAGGTATATAAATTGAGTAAACAAAAATTTACTGCTCTGGTGGCCTGAATATATATGTATATATATATATATATACATCTCTATAAATATTTAAGCCCCCCTCTCAAACCTGTAAATTTTGGGACTAGAATATTTATAAATCTGAGACTTCTATCTATAGTGAGATAGATGGCCATTAGAGTGAACCAGGCGATCAGTGTCCTGTCTATTCCCTGACTATTTCTCTCTATTTGGCCCTCGGCGAACTATTTTTGCCTAGCAAGCAGCGTAGGAACCAAAACTGGCCTGACGGCTGAGTGGACAGCGCTGAGGATTCGTAGTCCTAAGATTCAGGGTTGGATCCCCGGCGGAGACGGAAACAGATAGACAGATTCTTTCACGCTGATGCAACTGTTCACCTAGCAATAAATAGGTATCTTGGAGTTAGACAGCTGCTACGGGCTGCTTCCTGGGGATGTGTAACAAAAAAAAGGAGGCCTGGTCTAGGACCGAGCCGCAGGACGCTAAGCCCCGAAATCCTCATCTCAAGATAACCACAAGATAAAAAGATAGCCCAAACCTAACCAATCGAGGCTGTTTCATAGAAAACGTCAATATTACCATGCTTGAGTTTTCATTTTTTGTTTACTAATGTTTCACATTTTAACGGATTCGTCGGATCCGTTACAAATGTGACGCATTATACAACACGACGGGTTGTTCTCTGAACCTTGAAGGACCAACGATATCATACAGAACAGGTAGTTAATCACAGGTATTAAAAAACTCCCTTATGACGGGAGACTAAAATAATAGAAAAAATACTAGAAAGGCTTTTTCCTAGAAGAGCTAAAAAGTTTTCCTAGAACATTTTCATAGGAAACTAAACTTTTTCCTAGAAAAGGTAAAACTTTAACTTGAATTTTTCCTAGAAAAGCTACAAACTTTTTTCTAGAAAGCTAAAATATGTAGCACTGAATTGAATGCAAAAATGGATAAACGGATTAAATAAAACGATTATAAATAATCCCAAAATATGGATATTTGATCACGAAATGGATACAGAATTAGGGGGTATTTAATTCAGAAAAAACTTATATTACAGTAAACTCTGGTTAAGAAACTAAGTTAAAATTCTCTATAGCACAACTCTCAAAATAAACGGCACATAAGTAGACTCACTTTGAAGTTGCAAATATAAGTTGGATAAGTGAATGAGTGGGAGTGGCTGTATTAATGCCTGTGCGAGACAGGAGTTCGAAACTAACAGGAGTTGCCTCACATTGGCCAAAAGGAATCAACAGGAACCGTCATTGTGATCATAGTTATATAAAATATATGTCACTATATTAAGAAACTGTCTAATGTTATGACCCCAGGTAGCCTGAGAACGAGTCTACCTGTCTGAAAGTTAGTCCACCTACCAGACCTAATTGAGAGGTCAGAGGATATATATATATATATATATATATATATATATATATACTATATATAATATATATATATATATATATATACATATATATATATATATATATTAGGGGTACCACCTCTGGTGCAATTGCAGGACCCACCTCGAAGAAGAAAACAAAGAGCATTCAGAGAAGATCTTGTGGATTCTCACTGAATACTTAATTCTTTTCTTCATATATATATATATATATATATATATATATATATATATATATATATATATATATATATATATATATGTAATAAAGGTCGGCGACTAATTTAAAAATATGAGCAGAGGATGTGCATGTAAATGATTGACATGGAGTGACATGTCGATACTGTGCTAACATGATGTGAGGCTCGCGGGACAATGGCATGACCTTACGTGTTGCTGAGCTGACAAAGGAGGAACCCCTAGTTGTGTACTCCTTCAAGGGGAGGGAATCAAGCAGGTGTTTATGTGTGAAGCCTGAAGACGACTTAATGTACTCAAGTCAAGAGCAGAAAAGCTGGGAGGCCGTCGTAAAGAAACGTTGGTGGAGGTCTGAGAGGCTGACCTCTTGTAGCCTCACAGCTGAGCGCCCTCGAGATAAAGATTCTGCGGTAAGCTCATATAACACTTGTTACAGTGTTATAGCAGAACTCCATAGTGAGGAGTTGACCTTAAGAAGTGTAAAGGAGCAGTGAAGAGGAGTTTCATGTCTCTCTGTGGAATCAGTGGTGGAGCATCACTGACGTTGGATGAGGACTTCATTGGGCAGCAGTTTTGGGAGAACTGCAGAAGTGCCTTGTTGAATATTTTGCAGGACCTAGAGGTATACATGGTACTGAGCCTCTAGAAGCAGAACTGAGATTTATTGTGAATATACAGGAAAGTATAAAGGAAGTGCTTGAATGCTTATTGACATGTAAGATGCAGTGTAAAGTGAGAGATTGATTTCTTCTTGTGTTGGGGAATATTTATGTGTTTCTAGTGTTTCAGTCACAGGCTGAGTTTTATATACTTTTAGGGCTTATTGTATAATAATGTTGTGACGAGATTTCAACCCCATTTAGTGAGGGAGTAGTAAGTGGTAAGTCAGAAGTTGAGCAGCCACTTGATACGGACAGTTGGTGAAGCCAGGATATGATATTGGATTGCTACCGGGCTGTAACAGCTTAGAGTGTTGTTTAATAATTTAATTTTGTTTATATCATGTATTGTATATGTTTGTTCGTTATTAAATGTATATTGTTAGCTGGCTTTTGCTCTTGTCCTGGTGAGGCTTCTCAGAAAGCAGGGGGGGAGAGAGAGAGAGGAGGAGGAGAGAGAGAGAGGAGAGGAGAGAGAGAGAGAGAGAGAGAGAGAGAGAGATGGAGAAGAGAGAGAGAGAGAGAGAGAGAGAGAGAGAGATTACGGTTGCAGACAGGGTGGCAGAAAATTCTAATTCATAAAAGGGGGATTTAGGAGAGATCATTCCAAACAAGGAGGGAGTGGGGAGTCACGGCGGCTCAAGTAGGGTGTGTACACAAGACAACGAGGCCAGTGTTGGAGCTGCACCACTATGTATGTGATGCTGAACCCTCACCATGATCAAGAGGTGTACAGGGTAAACTTCTGAGTAAATTTCAAGCACTCCAGAGTCCACTGCTGATCGACCGACGGTAGCGGGAGTGTGGCTGCCGAGGTCGGGTGTTTGTTCCGCCAGAGGATGGCTGGGGGACGTTGTCCGCCTGTACGGAAAGTAACAGTCTGGAGCAACAACCAGAGCTATCTTTGGAGGTTTAAGTTCCATGAGCCCCAACCCTCTCAGGCCAGAACACTAAATATAATTTTTTTGGCATATTGAAATCACAAAATCATAATACTTTCATGAAACACATATTGAGGCAGTTGAATGGGATCGAATTCACGTGTCTGGGGAAGGGGGGGGGAATTATTTTTTCTTATATTTTTAGATAAAAATCATCAAACGAATCAGTTGATGCCAATCACATGTCATGTAAAAATGACCTTATATATTTAATGCATTGCATTACAAAAATTTATTTGGCCTTTCGTGAAAATCAAAAAGTATATATTTTTCATATAAAACTTCGTCAAGCTTCATTATTTTTATGTTATAGAAATCCTGGTTTCAATCAGCCACAGACGAAGACAACAAAAAATGAATATGACATTCAAAATTATATAGAAAAAATATACAAATTTATATAAATAAACTGATATTAAAGTAGGGTGAACTGCATTCCATTAATGATATACGATAATTTCTAAATAGAATCCAAACGATGCCGGCCAATATATTGAACCAAGAATTATATCTGATTATTCCAGTTAATATCTCAGGTATTATCCCACATAGTATCTCAGGTATTATCGAGGTATTATCCAAGGTTATATTATCCCAATAATAATAGGTAACAACCCAGATACAATCCCAGGAATTATGGGATTACTAGGATTATGATTATGATTATAATTATGATTATGATTATGATTATGATCGCACTCCAAGGATTATGAGAATTACTCGACATGCTCTTGAGACCTACATAATTAGGTCGCAAATCTCCCAACGAAAGCTCTCAGTTTCTAATTTAACAACCATGTGTGCTAAAATCAACACATTTACCTATTAATTTACAAGTCCTACCCTGAAAAATATCAATATATCAATTTTTAAACGGGAAGGGAACGATCAAGGGGAAAGCTCCAAGTCATTACGACTATATATAGCACTTGGAAAGGGTCAGGATAAGGATTTGGGATGGGACGGGGGAAAGGAATGGTGCCCAACCACTGGTGGACGGTCGGGGATTGAATGTGGACCTGCATGAAGCGACCGTCGCGCTACCGTCCACCCCAAGTGGTTGGATCACTTTTTTAAAGAATTAAAATGAATATAAATGCATAAAAATATTATAATGATTGCATGATAGCGATGCTTATGGGTTCAGAACCGGTTGACAAAAACGAGTGGGTAAGAGAACAAATATATAAAGGCTAAATTAATTTATTTTTTCCCTTTTAACTGCTAGCTAATTATGAGCATCCAGCCCCTTAATTCGGTTCCTTAATGATCTCCTCCCTCTGACTTTCAGCTTCCATTACCTGCCTCAGGGCTTTTATCTTAAAAGGTATTTCCGTAAAGAGCTTTGGCAATCCGATGTGTAATTGTTGGTGCATTGTTTGTGAATGGATATCTATGTGTGCATTCACCTAGTTGTATTCACCTAGTTGTGCTTGCGGGGGTTGAGCTCTGCTCTTTCGGCCCGCCGCTCAACTGTCTATCAACTGTTACTAACTAGTAACTAATTTTGTCCCCCCCCCTCCACACACACCCAGGAAGCAGCCCGTAACAGATGACTACCTCCCAGGTACCTATTTACTGCTAGGTAACAGGGGCGTCAGGGTGAAAGAAACTCTGCCCAGTGTTTCTCACCGGCGCCCGGAATCGAACCCGGGACCACAGGATCACGCGTCTAGCGTGCTGTCGGGTCAGCCACCAGCCCCCACATGTACTCACCTATTTGTGCTTGCGGGGGTTGAGCTTTGGCTCTTTGGTCCCGCCTCTCAACTGTCAATCAACTGGTGTACAGATTCCTGAGCCTACTGGGCTCTATCATATCTACCCTTGAAACTGTGTATGGAGTCAGCCTCCACCACATAACTGCCTAAAGCATTCCATCCGTTAACTACTCTGACACTGAAAAAGTTCCTTCTAACGTCTCTGTGGCTCATGTGGGTACTCAGTTTCCACCTGTGTCCCCTTGTTCGCGTCCCCCCAGTGTTGAATAGTTTGTCCTTGTCTACCCGGTCGATTCCTCTGAGGATTTTGTAGGTTGTGATCATATCTCCCCTTACTCTTCTGTCTTCCAGTGTCGTAAGGTGCATTTCCCGCAGCCTTTCCTCGTAACTCATGCCTCTTAGTTCTGGGACTAGTCTAGTGGCATACCTTTGGACTTTTTCCAGCTTCGTCTTGTGCTTGACAAGGTACGGGCTCCATGCTGGGGCTGCATACTCCAGGATTGGTCTTACATATGTGGTGTACAAGATTCTGAATGATTCCTTACACATGTGTGTGTGTGTGTGTGTGTGTGTGTGTGTGGTGTGTGTGTGTGTGTGTGGTGTGTGTTGTGTGTGTGTGTGTGTGTGTTTTCGTGTTTGAATGGGCACGATTTAGAACATGTCTCTCTGTGCCTGTGAGCAATATATATATATATATATATATATATATATATATATATATATATATATATATATATATATATATATATATATATATTTGGTCATGTATTTGGGTGTATGTGTCTCTGGGTTTGTGTTCGCTAGGGCTGATGTTTGTTTTGGTGTAGGCAGGACTTCTATTAATCATTCTTAAATGCAGTTGTCGAAATTAAGCAGCTCTCCCAGTTAGGGCTTGAGATATAGCAGACCTCACTTAAAATTTGCTGTGGGGTAGGTATGTAAAATGGGTTGGTCAGAGCATGCCATTTTTTCCTCGTACAATGTGTCACAGTTATATAGGGAACCTACATTATGATTAGGGTATAGGTTACCGTACTAATGGGAAAAATTAAATGTACTTATTATTTCTTGTTATTTCATAAAACATTATACATTGATGAACAAATCCACAAGGGCCGTGACGAGGATTCGAACCTGCGTCCAGGAGCATCCCAGACACTGGCTTAATCGACTGAGGTACGACAGGATAAAAGAGTTGAAACCGAACTTCTACTGAACTTACTGGATCCCGTAGCCTCTCCGAGACACAAACCAGGATTTTACACAACTCCCCCCCTGCACCCGAGCTATGTCAATAGGCCGTTCTCCTATTTAGGCAGTATATTAAGGCAGTGTCTGGGATGCTCCTGGACGCAGGTTCGAATCCTCGTCACGGCCCTTGTGGATTTGTTCATTTGATGCATCAAGTTAGTGTGATCTCTGTGTGTTATTATGCATTGATCTCGGTAAAATTTACAAAAAATTCTGTCTATCATCCATTGACCCTTAGCAAAACGATAAAACTTTTATGATGCAAATGTTGATGACCTCACTCACTCAGACAGGTGCACGAGTTCACTTGGGTATGCATTCATTTGGGTACCAACCCCTCCGTCAATACACACACCTCACTCCTTATACCCCTGCCTCCCACAAGATATGAACGTGTGCGAACCATCCCTTCTTCAGAGACAGAAAGAGACGAGGACAGAGAAATGGATAAATAGCAGGTCCATTGGCCCACATGAGGGAGCCCCCACTCACCACTCCACCCGAACTCATTCACATGTACGTCTTAACTTTCCCTCGATGCAATTCAACGATCTCAGAGATTCTCAAAGTTTCTTGACTTCAGAAAGCTTTAATTGTCTTCAGAGACCTTCTAATACACCCACAACTTTCCCTAGGTCTGTTTTCTTCCTCCACAACCCTTCATACCACCAGCTAATAACTCATATTATCTCCCCCTGGTGCTGGGGTTATTGTTGTTATATATAACCTCAGCTAAATCTCTCTACCGAGCTTGCCAGACAGCTGCAAAAAGAGAGAGAGAGCCAGAGAGTATTACGTAATTTACCTCACCTTTGTATTCAAGGTTATTTATCATTGGTTTTACTACCTTGATTAAAGTGCCAGGACGAAGCCATAAAAATCTGTCCTTATTCAATAGACATGATAAGAAAATATGAGAATCGTTCCACATGTCCTCCGCTTATAATTAAATAAAGCAAGCATGTGGAAGAGCCGGAGGGGGAGGGGGGGAGGTTAATTAAAAATGGAAGAGAAACGGAGGGATAGAGGGTAGGGGAGAGAGGGGGGGAGAGATAGAGAAAAGGAGAATGAGGGAAAGTGAGGAAGATATTGTAGGAATGAAAGGAAGAGATGGTTAGAAAGAATAGCAGGAAGAAATGTGTTGAAGAGAGTGAAAGTGACGAAGAGAGAAGGAGGGCAACAGAGGAAGGAAGAGAAAGAGCTCAATAGAAGGATGAAGAGAAAGTGAAAATGAAAGAGAGACGAAGAATGAAATAGACAAAAGGATAGAAAGAGAAGGCAAGAAAGAAAAAATGAGAGGGAATAAGAGAGATAGAAATCAGAAGACGTATATTGAAAGAGAAAACAAATACTATTTTAATAACAAAATTATATCTTACTTTCATTCCATCGCAAAGTAAATTCTAACGATTCTTTCAATACTTATAAGTTGATAAAGAAAGATCCGTTGATAATTAGTTGATGCTAAATATTCTGATGATGATTCAAGTAATGTTTATAAGTGTTTCGAT
>WNGS01005641.1:10971028-10981368 GCA_020271785.1 Procambarus virginalis
TGTGTGTGTGTGTGTGTGTGTGTGTGTGTGTGTGTGTGTGTGTGTGTGTGTGTGTGAGAGACCCACACCAGCAGCAAGCCCACTTCGAGCAAACAATACTATTTCACACTCGTTCCAACTCGACGGAAGAACTTCCCATCAGATGGCGTTCATTATATAACTTTGGGTGAACAATGGATAGCGAACTAGGGAGGAGGAGCGAGAACTACCTCTCTCCTGGTCTATAACCGCTCTCAACGCCGGCGTCGCACGCAGGAAACAACGTTGCATAGCTTTGATGTCATATACTGCAATGTTGCAGGCAAGCTGTTGAATATTCCCTCCTCTTTATTTTTGTACACTCTTTCGAACTTATATTCACTGAGCTGCAATTGCATCGTATTGATTGCATGTTGCAACGTTTTTGCAATAGGTTTTGAAGCCTAAAGATGGTTTGCTACGAGATGCGAGACACTTTCTTAAAATCATAAGATGTACGAATTATGTTAAGTATAACAAGATGTAAATAGGCTTTCCTTTATCATGGCCAGATACAAAGCCGACGTTAAAATCAAGGCATCAGTGCTAGACGCATTGTACTAACGTTAGACGCAAGATATTACTACTAGACGCAAGGTATCACTGCTAGACGCAAGGCATTAATGTTAGACGCAAGGTATCACTGCTAGACACAAGGCATTAATGTTAGACGCAAGGCATTAATGTTAGACGCAAGGCATTAATGTTAGACGCAAGGTATTACTGCTAGACGCAAGGTATTACTGCCAGACGCAAGGTGTCACTGCTAGACGCAAGGTATTACTGCTAGACGCAAGGTGTCACTGCTAGACGCAAGGCATTAATGTTAGACGCAAGGTATTACTGCTAGACGCAAGGCATTAATGTTAGACGCAAGGCATTAATGTTAGACGCAAGGTATCACTGCTAGACACAAGGCATTAATGTTAGACGCAAGGCATTAATGTTAGACGCAAGGCATTAATGTTAGACGCAAGGTATTACTGCTAGACGCAAGGTATTACTGCCAGACGCAAGGTGTCACTGCTAGACGCAAGGTATTACTGCTAGACGCAAGGTGTCACTGCTAGACGCAAGGCATTAATGTTAGACGCAAGGTATTACTGCTAGACGCAAGGCATTAATGTTAGACGCAAGGCATTAATGTTAGACGCAAGGTATTACTGCTAGACGCAAGGTATCACTGCTAGACGCAAGGCATTAATGTTAGACGCAAGGTATCACTGCTTGACGCAAGGCATTAATGTTAGACGCAAGGTATCACTGCTAGACGCAAGGTATTACTGCTAGACGCAAGGTATCACTGCTAGACGCAAGGCATTATTGTTAGACGCAAGGTATCACTGCTAGACGCAAGGCATTAATGTTAGACGCAGGTATTACTGCTAGACGCAAAGTATCACTGCTAGACGCAAGGCTTTAATATTAGACGCAAGGTATCACTGCTAGACGCAAGGCATTAATGTTAGACGCAAGGTATCACTGCTAGACGCAAGGCAAAGACATGTTAGAAGCACGGCAGTCACTCAAGACGCAAGACGCAACATGCAAGGCACGATAATGGTACAAGCACAAGGGAGGGAAGGGAATTTTCAAGGGAAAGCACCTAGCCATTACGACTATATAGCACTGGGAAGGGGTCAGGATAAAGGGGGCCCGGGTTCAATCCTCGGCTGAACAACAAACAAATGAGCAGAATTTCTTTCACTTGATGATCTCATTCACTTAGCAGTAAATAAGTACCTGGGAGTTAGCCAGCTGCTAGCTACTGCATCCTGGGGATGTGTGCGTGCAGCCCGTTCTCACACTTGCTTACAGTTAATATTGGCTTATTTAATAAGTGCATATGTGACATACTAATTGATTGTAAATATTTTAGTTTACCTTGAAAAGCTTCATAGAAAACACCGACCTCACCTAACTTTCTTAGTTTGTTAAGATAAGCATCTTATTGCTTATTGTTTACAATTATTACTTAACCTATCAACGGTATAGGTTAAGTAATAATTGTAATTAAGAAGCAATAAGATGCTTATCTTAACATACTAAGAAGGTTAGGTGAGGTGAGGTCGGGTTTTCTATGAAGCTTTTCAAGGTAAACTAAACTATTCACAATCAATTAGTATGTCACATATGCACTTATTAAATAAGCCAATATTGACTGTAAGCAAGTGCGAGAACGGGTTGGTGCGTGTGTTTGAGAGAGATATATGTAGTAGATATGACAAAGGGAAAATAGGTCAAGTCGGTACATTAGACAGTTAGAAAATCGGGGTTCAGGAGCTAGCACCTCCATCTTGCCGGGACAAAAAGTATTGACGCACATCCCTGCAAGCACACTACGTAACTGTCCCTATTTTCCGCTTGTTACAACTTGTCATAATGTTGATGCATCTTGTTATAACGTTTTTATGACGTTTTAGAACGTTGTTATAACTTGTTAGGTGTTATAACTTGTTCAACGTTGTAGCAACGTTGTAACAACGTTGTAGCAACGTTACATCAACGTTGAAACAATGTTACAGCAACGTTGAAGCAACGTTGTGGCAACGTTGTAGTTTCGTCGTGTGTTCGGCGTGCATATGCCCATATATTCATCCACAGAGTAAACAAACGCTTCCCGATCACAAGTCCACGATGGAATAATCACAAATAACTCCATCAACTTAACTCGAAGGAACACGTACGTGAGAGTCCTCTATGCATCTCTACCAGTTTGTTGATCAACTCACAGTCCAGATGAGACTCTGAAATCAGTTTTGAAAGTTGATGGAGTTTGGACGGTGAATTTTTTTTTTATTTGATCTAGGATAACACTACTAATTAAAACTTGGGACACTGGGGGGAATGTTGAGTCGGAATTAGCTTAGAGTTAAATTTCTTTTTTTTTCGGAAATTAGAAGATAATTTATGAGGGTAATATGTATAAGTTCCCGCTTTGAACTACGGTAGTTTTGACCAGATGTTACTTTGGCATAAGGCATGCAATATCATGTTAATCCTTGGCATAAGTCATACAATATCATGTTAATCCTTGGCATAAGGCATGCAATATCATGTTAATCCTTGGCATAAGGCATGCAATATCATGTTAATCCTTGGCATAAGGCATGCAATATCATGTTAATCCTTGGCATAAGGCATGCAATATCATGTTAATCCTTGGCATAAGGCATGCAATATCATGTTAATCCCTGTTTAATATATGACCATAATTGGTTGATATAGATTCTATGGCAGATGATGAGTCACAATAAGATGGCTGATGATATAATGACCAAACTACCCATCAGAAGATGATGGGGAAACAGCGACGTTTCGGTCCGGCCTGGACCACTGTCAAGCTGTATGTGACCAAACCACACATACGGCTTGATTAATGGTCCAGGAAGGACCGAAACGTCGTCGCTTCTCCATCTTTTGTCATATGTGGCTCAGATCAGCATAGATTTTATTATCATTTAATAGTGTGTCAGTAGTACTATATTTTACACCAATGTCCCGTTTTCTCTTATGGTTAACTCTTCTTCTTTTTAATAAATTGATTTAATTAATATCTGCTGATTTTCGTGTACCGACTCCTCTATAGAAGGGAGTGGAGGGGAAGAGGTAGTGGTGGGTGAGGGGAGTAGTGAGTAAGGGGTGTAGTGGGTAAGGGGAGTTGTGGGTAAGGGGAAATGGTGTATAAGGGGAATGGTGAACGGAGGGCTGACACTGAACTGTGTTTTTAAGACGTTACTAGTCTTTGAAAAGCGGAAAAATAAGTTGTTAATGTCTCCTGATACCTAATACAACTACTATCGACCGTGACACTAAAAAATGTATACCCAACCAATAAAGTATACTTTAGTATACCTACACTATACTAGGTATACTAAATGACGAGACGGTAAAGTGAAAGATGGTGGGTTTTGGGAGGGAATGTGATGGGGGATGGGATAGGGGATGGGACGGTACTTGTTATATTTTCGGCTGCCTGAGGGTCAGAAGGTTGTCATTCCATCCAAAAACCCTTCCCTCTCCTCCCTCCCTACTCCTCATCCCCATTCCCTCTTCATCCCTTCCCATTCCCCGCTCCCTCCATCTCCCATTCTACCCCCATCTAATCACGCCTGTCTGCCACCTCCCCCCCCCCTCCCCCCCCTCACCCACCATTCCACACATACGAGTTTCAGGTTCAATTCATAAAGTGAACCTCGCTGTTATATGGTGACGGGTTCAATTAGCTTTAACCACTTTTTGTATTTTCTTTTCTAAATTGCTGTTTTGTGATACAGTTTGTTTTCACAAAATAACCGAGAGAAAAAACGTCAAGTAATTGGTTAAAAATAACTAACAAATTAGAATATTTTACTTTGAAATTTGTATTAATACAAATTCTTTTATTATTATTATTATTATTATTATTATTATTATTATTATTATTATTATGCTTATTTTCTTAAATTTAGGAATCATTGATAAACACATTTTTTTTTCATACTACGGAATACATCCACTTGTATTGTCATTGTATTCAAGGCGTGTGTGCTCTCCCAAGATGTGATCTAGATGTGGTCTCCTAGATTAGATGTGGTCTCCTAGATTAGATGTGGTCTCCTAGACTGGGTCCCTAGATTAGATGTGGTCTCCTAGACTGGGTCCCTAGATTAGACGTGGTCTCCTAGACTGGGTCCCTAGATTAGATGTGGTCTCCTAGACTGGGTGCCTAGATTAGACGTGGTCTCCTAGACTGGGTCCCTAGATTAAATGTGGTCTCCTAGACTGGATCCCTAGATTAGACGTGGTCTCCTAGACTGGATCCCTAGATTAGATGTGGTCTCCAAGACTGGGTCCCTAGATTAGACGTGGTCTCCTAGACTGGGTCCCTAGATTAGATGTGGTCTCCTAGACTGGATCCCTAGATTAGATGTGGTCTCCTAGACTGGATCCCTAGATTAGACGTGGTCTCCTAGACTGGGTCCCTAGATTAGATGTGGTCTCCTAGTCTGGATCCCTAGATTAGATGTGGTCTCCTAGACTGGATCCCTAGATTAGATGTGGTCTCCTAGACTGGATCCCTAGATTAGACGTGGTCTCCTAGACTGGGTCCCTAGATTAGATGTGGTCTCCTAGACTGGATCCCTAGATTAGACGTGGTCTCCTAGACTGGGTCCCTAGATTAGATGTGGTCTCCTAGTCTGGGTCCCTAGATTAGACGTGGTCTCCTAGACTGGGTCCCTAGATTAGATGTGGTCTCCTAGACTGGGTCCCTAGATTAGACGTGGTCTCCTAGACTGGGTCCCTAGATTAGACGTGGTCTCCTAGACTGGGTCCCTAGATTAGACGTGGTCTCCTAGACTGGGTCCCTAGATTAGACGTGGTCTCCTAGACTGGGTCCCTAGATTAGGTGTGGTCTCCTAGTCTGGGTCCCTAGATTAGATGTGGTCTCCTAGACTGGGCCCCTAGATTAAATGTGGTCTCCTAGACTGGGTCCCTAGATTAGACGTGGTCTCCTAGACTGGGTCCCTAGATTAGACGTGGTCTCCTAGACTGGGTCCCTAGATTAGACGTGGTCTCCTAGACTGGGTCGCTAGATTAGACGTGGTCTCCTAGACTGGGTCCCTAGATTAGACGTGGTCTCCTAGACTGGGTCCCTAGATTAGACGTGGTCTCCAAGACTGGGTCCCTAGATTAGACGTGGTCTCCTAGACTGGGTCCCTAGATTAGATGTGGTCTCCTGGATGTCTGGTCTTTTGATTTGGTAGCCAAAATGTGGTCTCCTACGGCTGGTCTCCTCCCTATGGCCTCTTAGATGAGGTTTCTTAGAGGTGTTCCTTTTAGATGTGGTTACCTAAAAGTGGTCAGCTAGAATTGACCTGCTAAGTATGGTCTTTTACATGTCACGTAGTTGTGGGCCCCTTGAAGGGGGTCCCCTTTGTTGTGGTTACCTAGACACGGTCTAGCCGGAAAGGTACGCACCCAATCAACCCACCTAACCTTCCGATACCGATGAATAGAAAAAGTCAACATTACGATGCTGTAATTTGTTGTCCAACTACGTCGCATTTTAACGAACACTCTAACAGTAGTTGGTTTTAATTACTTCATCGCTTCAAAACTTCACAATTTATCAAATGTATTGTGTAGTTAGGATTCCAAATTGTGTGTGTGTGTGTGAGTGTGTTTTTTTTCTGACGGACGTGAAACAAATGCAAATTAATACCAGACTCCCTTCCACCACTTCCACAAATGATATTATTTCAGTAACAAATTAGGAAAAGCAATTAAACAAATTTTCCTCTCAGATTTAATTTCTCCATCAGTTTCCTTGGATATAAATATGAGAGATGCCTATTTTATATATATATATATATATATATATATATATATATATATATATATATATATATATATATATATATTTGGAGTGGGACCACACTTGCGTTCCAACTTTAGCCAACACCTATGTTGACTTCAGTGCTACGCAAGCAGGAGGAGCTGCCAATCACCGGGAAGCAGCCAAGTCACGTAATTACAGAGACCTTGAACACCACTACAATTTTGTCCTCATTACCTCAGAGACACTTGGTGCCTGGGGTAAAAGTGCTGCTAGTTTTTTGAAGGAGTTTGGGGTCCAAGCTAATTGAAACAACTAGAGATCCTAGAGATGACCGCGTTCTCTTTCAGCGCCTTAGTGTGGCGATGCAGAGAGCAAATGCTCACTGCATCCATGGTTCCTGCCCGCCATCTGAGGAGCTGGAAGAGCTATACAACTTGTGACAAGCAGCCTTGTACCCTGCATGTAACCAGTGTTGTAACCCTTTTTGTGTAATGACATTTTCAAATAAGTTAGATATATATACACACATACCAAAAGAATAGGGTGGCAGGAGAAGAAAATATCAAAGTGTTCAGAGAGAAGATCCACAACGTCTTCTCTGAGTACTCTTTCTTTTCTTCTCCGAGGCTATGGGTCCCTACACTTGCACCAGAGGTGGTACCCCTTCTAGGTAGGCCAATATATATATATATATATATATATATATATATATATATTATATATATAAAACACCATAAAAACAGCAAACATAACAGTGAAGAACAGTCTGAACGGAGCAAGCCAAAAAACCCACGGTGGTATACCAGTACACCACGGTGGTATACCAGTATACCCCCGTGGAGTACCATTATACTTGCAGACGAAGGAGTCCCAACAAGGAGGCTGAGGATATGATGGACCAAACCACACACACCCACGAGGGAATTAACGACATCGTTCGGGTCCGTCCTGGACCATTAGCATGTCGCGTGACCGAGATACAAGTGCTGATGTGAATTATACAAAAAAATAATAATACAACTAACGAGTGAATTATACAATAATACAGAAATGCAGTGGCTGAGTGAATTATGCAATGAAATAATACATAAATACAATTGCTGAGGGGAATTAAGCAATAAATAATACAGAAATACAACGGCTGAGTGAATTATACAATAACATAATACAGAAATACAACGGCTGAGTGAATTATACAATAAATACAGAAATACAACGGCTGAGGAATTATACAATAAAATATACAGAAATACAATGGCTGAGTGAAATTATACAACAGGAAAATGCAGAAACGCAATTTCCGTTCTTTGAACCCGGATGAGATTCTCCGTTTCCGGCCTCCCGCGGGACTCTCGCACGTGCCTGGAGCCAAAGCCAAACCCCAGAGACAATGCAGGAATACAGACATATACACAGTACTGAAGCTGTCCTGGGTATACGGATGTAGGGAAGTGGGAAGATTATGTGACAAAAGATGTTGGTGTGTGTGTGTGTGTGTGTGTGTGTGTGTGTGTGTGTGTGTGTGTGGTGTGTGTGTGTGTGTGTGTGTGTGTGTGTGTGTGTGTGTGTGATTACACCCCTCGTGTGTTAATCACGAATTCCACATGTGAATAATTTGTCAAAGTTTAACCACTAAATAAAACGAAACAGGACATGCTGCAGCAGCATTTTTCGTGTTAATTAACTCAACACCAGATGACAGAACGTTACAATTCTGTGGAGGGAGATAAAATACGCAGAAAAGGATTCACGTATAGAAAAAAAACACACACGATGTTTTGCAATATTATGATGACCAGACCACACCTAGAAGGTGAAGAAACGACGACGTTTCTTCGGTCCGTCCTGGAACATTAACAAGTCGATTGTGATCGACTTGATAATGGTTCAAGACGGACCGAAACGTCGTCGCCTCCTCTCATCTTCTGATGGGTGGTCTAGTCATCACATCTTCTGCCATGTATTGTGACTCCTCGTTTGTTTTTTGCATTATTAATTTTCCTGAAACTCGGTGCACGTCCGGGCAATAAATGTATACTCTGACAACGCCTGTAAAGCAGGCAAACATCGTAAGCTTGACCGCCACTTCACCCCACACGCTGTTTACAAACAACCCAAACATTAACCTGACGACCTATTAAAAAACAAATTGCCAGCTCACTCGGCTGATTTACAACATCAACTCCTCCAGCGCTGCTGTCAATCAAGTGCTTGATACTCACCATGTCGAAATAGATAATTTAATATTGCAGGCCTCAAAAACATCAAGACAACACTTGTTTGTTGAGGCTCTCTAAAATTAATCCTTCCCCCCCCCCTGTATCCATCTCCACAAAGTACTAATAAAACAAAGAAAAACAGGAGAAACACAAATAAAATATAATATAATCAGTAAATAATAAAGGCAAGAAAAACAATGAAACAAAAACATAAAGCAAACCAAAAACACAATAAAAAGTCAACCAAAACACAGTAAAAAGTCACCAAAAATACAGTAAAAAATCAACCAAAAATACAGTAAAAAGTCGCCAAAAACACAATAAAAAGTCAACCAAAACACAGTAAAAGTCAACAAACACAATAAAAAGTCAACCAAAACACAGTAGAAGTCAACCAAAAACCCTGTAAAAATCAACCAAAAATACAGTAAAAAGTCAACCAAAACATAATAAAATGTCACCAAACACAGTAAAAAGTCAACCAAAATACAGTAAAAAAATCACCCAAAAATACAGTAAAAAGTCACCAAAAACAATAAAAAGTCAACCAAAACACAGTTAAAAGTCACCAAAACCACAATAAAAGTCAACCCAAACACAGTAAAAGTCACCAAAAACACAGTAAAAAATCAACCAACAACACAATAAAAAGTCAACCAAAAACCAGTAAAAAATCAACCAAAACACAATAAAAATCAACCAAAAACAGTAAAAAGCAATAAAAAAACAGTAAAAAGCAAACATAAACCCGATAACAAGAACAAGATAGTTTCACAAATCAGAGCTAACGACCTCCCTCTTACCCCCCCCCCACAGCCCGTTCTCTTGTTTTGCACACTCCGTCAAAAACCCAACCTATTAACCCCTAACCCAAGCAACCCTCCTAACCCATCGATCCCAATGCATAGACCAAAACGTGAACATATGTGAGAGGCGTTGTTTAGTAAACGCTGGTCACCAGAACGTACAAAAAACGACCTATTATCGAGGGGGGGGGGTATGAACACACAACGGATGTTGACCAGACCACACACTAGAAGTGAAGAGACGACGACGTTTCGGTCCGTCCTGGACCATTCTCAAGTCGATTGTGAATGCCAGGACGGACCGAAACGTCGTCGTCCCTTCACCGTCTAGTGTGTGGCTGGTCAACATACTTTAGCCACGTTATTGTGACTCATCGCCTGCACACAACGGGATGTCATTCAATAGTGTCGCCAACGAAAATCCCTTCCACCACCCTTCCTACCCCCGTCCCGAGACCTGGGATAGGGAGGAAATTTGAGGGTAGTGAAGCCGCAAGGTTTGGCAACGCCGTCATAAACTTTGGGGTCGGGGAGCCTTCGGCCTGACATTTGCAGCTACTCGTAAATTTATTTCCGTTCTATTTTCAGCTGTAGTGTAGCCAGAAACCTTTTACCTGCTGCAAGAAAGAGGGGGAAAAAAATAGAACAAATCTGGAAATGATATAAATTTTTTGGACAGTGGGTGTGTTTGTGGGCTGGGATGTGTATGAGAGTGAGATATACACCACTTTACTACAGCGAGAGTGAGATATACTACACTTTACTACAGCGAGAGTGAGATATACAACACTTTACTACAGCGAGAGTGAGATATACAACACTTTACTACAGCGAGGGTGAGATATACACACTTTACTACAGCGAGAGTGAGATATACAACACTTTACTACAGCGAGAGTGAGATATCACACTTTACAACAGCGGAGTGAGATATACAACACTTTACTACAGCGAGAGTGAGATTTGCAACACTTC
>WNGS01005641.1:10999667-11010270 GCA_020271785.1 Procambarus virginalis
AGAGAGAGATAGAGGGGAGAGGAGAGGAGAGAGGAGGACGAGAGACGAGAGAGAGAGAGAGAGGAGAAGAGAGAGCAGAGAGAGCAGAGAGAGAGGGGATGGAGAGAGCGAGGACGATCGGACGAGACGAGGAGGAGAGAGATGATGAAGGATGAGGGTAGAGAGGAGGGAGAGAGAGAGAGAGGAGAACTAGAGGAGAGAGAGAGAGAGAAGCGAGAGAGAGGAGAGAGACAGACAGACAGACGACAGACAGAAGCAGGCTGAAAAAAGAACAACAACTCACCGTGAGAACCGAACTTCGACCATAAAAACCGCAAGACGAGCATACGAGCCGGAATCAAGCGAAGGTGCGTCTGGCGAAGTTTCACCGAGCCGGATGCTGGGGTTGCACAGGTTAATTATCAATAAAGTTCCTGTGTAAAACGTTCGGAGATCCTGAACCCAACCAGTCCTCTCTCTCTCTCTCTCTCTCCTCTCTCTCTCTCTCTCTCTCTCTCTCTCTCTCTCTCTCTCTCTCTCTCTCTCTCTCTCTCTCTCTTGCCTACGCCTTCATGGTAAAATGTAAGAAGTTTCTTAATTTAAATCTTAAAATAAAGCAAAAGCCATTTATGCTTCGGCAGTTTTCTCCCGGGGATGCAAGGAATAAAGGAGGAATTCAAGAAACTTTACTACCCCCCCCCCAATACCACAAGAACTCCTTGTTTGTGTCCCGATGTGGTGGAATCCGGATAGTATGCACGCATATGTGGCGTGGTTAAGGGATGAGGGGAATCCAAAGCCACTCACTTGAACCTCATGCCCCCTGGTAATGGAAGGGTTGTGTAGGGGAGGGATGTGTCCCTGTGAGATGTGCAGATATCTGGTCGAGAATGCTGGAGATTCCTACAGTCCTGTCTGGGGGGAGGGCTCTCTCATGGCGGCTACGTGATGAGTACTCATAACTCTAGACTTTCGTGATGAGTACTCATAACTCTAGACTTTCGTGATGAGTACTCATAATTGTGCACTCTTTTAGCGCTTCTCATAAACTAGTACTCTCAAAGTGTCTCTTACTCATACCCCTCACTCTAGTGAAGATCACTCACAGCGTAGCTTGGAGAGTAATCGTTACTCATTGTTCTCATAGACTACTCATAACTCATCACTCTCGACGCCAGTCGGTGGGTTTCGGAGACTCTACATATGAGTCGGTATATACATATCAGTAACTACCGGGGTGTGAGGGTTATAGCTCCTCATCCCCCGCCTGCTATCCTTGTTGTGAGGGGGGGGGGTGGATTGTTGCGTTCTAATTCAACTATTCTGACGTTCGAATTCATTTTTTTTCTCGCGTTTGGCTTTATAGGTGTGGATGGAGGTGGCTTCCACAACTTCCTCCTTTCAGTGCATTCCACTTGTTGATCCCCTCCGTATAGAGTATGAGTGTTTCCTCTCATTCCTTCGACTCATTTGCGTTTCTCACTTCCATCTGTCTCCTCTGTGGCGTACTGTCTCTCAATTTGAAGAGTTTGTCATTGTCCACCTTGTCTATTGCTTCCAGTATCTTGTATGTTGTGATCATATCCCACTCTGTTTTTTTTTATCTTCTAGGGTTATTGGATTTAGTTCCATTAACCAGTCCTTATATCTTCGCTCCCATAGCTCCGGCTCCAGTTTTGTTGCAAACATCTGTCCTTTTTAAATTCTGGATTTGTGCTCCACTAGATGGGAGCTCCATGCAGGTGCCGCATATTCAAGTATTGGTCTAACAAATACCGTGCAGATTGCCTCCAACGAGGCCTGATTTAGGTTTCTAAACGATGTTTGCCAGCGTCGCATATGCCGCCGATGTTACCCTGTTTAAGTGTGCTTCAGTAGGGGGACTCCAGACCTCCATCTCAGTGGTCTATTTTATTATAATGTCGTGATCCTGGGGAGCACTCAGGGCGAGAGTTCGGATCCCTCGCATTGCTCCAATTACTTTTTCTTGTAAATCACTTCTGCGATTCTGTGAATCTGTACTTGACAAGCTGTGTATACTTGTCCTTGACAAGCTGTGTTTACTTGTGCTTGACAAGCTGTATGTATACCTTGCTTGACAAGCTGTGTATACCTGTGCTTGACAAGCTGTATGTATACCTTTGCTTGACAAGCTGTGTATACTTGTGCTTGACAAGCTGTGTATACCTGTGCTTGACAAGCTGTGTATATCTGTGCTTGACAAGCTGTGTATATCTGTGCTTGACAAGCTGTGTATACCTGCGCTTGACAAGCTGTGTATACCTGTGCTTGACAAGCTGTGTATATCTGTGCTTGACAAGCTGTGTATACCTGTGCTTGACAAGCTGTGTATACTGTGCTTGACAAGCTGTGTATACCTGTGCTTGACAAGCTGTGTATACCTGTGCTTGACAAGCTGTGTATACCTTTGCTTGACAAGCTGTGTATACCTGCGCTTGACAGCTGTGTATACCTGTGCTTGACAAGCTGTATGTATACCTTTGCTTGACAAGCTGTGTATACCTTGCTTGACAAGCTGTGTATACCTGTGCTTGACAAGCTGTGTATACCTGTGCTTGACAAGCTGTGTATACCTGTGCTGACAAGCTGTGCATACCTGTGCTTGACAAGCTGTGTATACTGTGCTTGACAAGCTGTGTATACCTGTGCTTGACAAGACTGTCAAGTAGTGGAGGCAGACTCTCTACATGGATTCAAATATAATTACAAAGTGTCAGGTGTCTATTAAAATTTCTAGGCGGGATCCCAGGAGTCAAAGCTCAACTAACACAAGCACAAGGAGGTAAGCACATTAAGGTGAGCACAAACACACACTAAAAAGGTCAAAAAAGGTAATTCAGTATTTAATTTAAAATGCAAACATGATAAACAAGGAAGTGGTAACTGTGCCACAGACAGACAGACAGACAGACAGACAGAAAGACAGAAAGAAAGACAGAAAGACAGAAAGACAGACAGACAGACAGACAGACAGACAGACAGACAGACAGACAGACAAGACAAACAGACAGACAGACAGAAGACAGACAGACAGACAGACAGACAGACAGACAGACAGACAGACAACAGACAGACACACACACACACACACAACACACACACCACACACACACACCAAACACACACACACACACACACACACACACACACACACACACACACACACACACACACACACACACACACCACACAACACACACACACACACACCACACCACACACACAATCCACCCCTCACAAGGTTCGTCACGTTGTCCTTCCTCTCCAAAGCCTTAACAGCTTGACCTTTGACCTCCCCCTCACCACCAAGGCCTTTTGTGGGGGCATTTTATACCTGTGTGAAACACCCACCTGAACCACACATCAGAGGCCCTAGCCCCTCATCAATCCTCCTCCTCCTCCTCCTCCTTCTAGCAACAGTTTCCTGGAACATGAACATTTCTCTCACATACAGCTCGTTTGTTTTGCTTTGAGAGGGGGGAGAGGTGTAATAGGGGGGGGGGGAAATAGGGTGGGATTATCCGGGCGATAACTGCGCCGAGTACCGCTGCCAGACGCGCAACGATTTGTATTAAGTCTGTTGGCAGGTGTTGTTCTTGCGCCTCTCAGGCGGGGGAATATTTGTTGAGAAATTTCTTCTCTATCGTCTAAGTACAGGCAGGCTTTTTTTTTTATTTTTTTTTTTTGGTTTTCCGTTGCTAGATGTTTTGATGTTGTTGTTGTTCTGCCTGTTATTTGTTGCAGCGCTGCTTCACTGATAGACGTTGGCCTCAGACTTGCTTTACTGATAGACGTTGGCCACAGTTGCTTCACTGCCACCACACACACACACAGACACACACACACACACACA
Source organism: Procambarus virginalis (assembly GCA_020271785.1). Taxonomy (NCBI): domain Eukaryota; kingdom Metazoa; phylum Arthropoda; class Malacostraca; order Decapoda; family Cambaridae; genus Procambarus; species Procambarus virginalis. The sequence continues at coordinate 11,003,521 of WNGS01005641.1, forward strand.
CACACACACACATACACACACACACACACACACACACACACACACACACACACACACACACATGGAGACACAAGGAGAGAAGGTGTTCAACCAGCTAAACAAGACGTGGTCTGCATACTGAATGAGACACACGTCCAGAACACTGACCACGAAATATCAATGGTGTCGGTGACCACTGGGGCCTAGTCATAGTAGTGGTTAGAACGGTATAAACAGAGGGAACAGAGGGGAGAATGTGGACGACTATCGTAGAGGGTTCGAACACCGATGTGAGGATGAACTCGAATGAAGAAAAGGACAACTGGTAACTAGGTAATCAGTGCCAAAACTTTTACAGCGTTGTTAAGTGATATTTTTTCCCCTTCTCTTTTTTTCCCCATTTGAGGTCATGTTGCTCCGAAGAACAGTTTAGGAATTTGTGGAATTTATTTGATTGACCCTTGACTTTTGGGTTGACCTCTTTGCATCTGTTTGAGTTTGCATTATTTCTGAGGTGTCAAAGTGAGAATTTTATGGCTTTCATTGTGATTTGTTGTGATTTTAAGTACTTGAAGTCTCATTAATTTTGCTTTTTTGAGTTAAGACTCATTTGTTCTTCTCTGACACTCAAGAAGTGCTTGAGAAGTGATGTAAAGGTTTGAGATTAAAGATCCATGGCAGCCTAGTCGACATGGCAGTTTATTTTCCATTTGTGTGGGAGGATACTAACATCAAATTTGTATATGTTTCTCTGTTAATTAAATTTCATTTAGAAAATGTTGAGTTTTTGTGTTTCTTCTGCTTTCTCTGTTATTTACATATTAACTGCAGAATCTGAATTATATTTGCTTACTGTGGGACACACTTGAGTGAGAAGCTTGACACGAATACATTTCAGCAGACACTGCTGAAGGCAGCAGTGAGGCAGCAGACACAGTGAGGCAGCAGACACAGTGAGGCAGCAGACCAGTTCGGGTGTTAGTGTCACACCAGACAGTTCGCCTTTTTGGCCTTTTTTTCTTCTAGAGCGGTTGACAGATCCTGCCATGTCACTGTCAGTCCTATGGACGTGGTGCCTATGTAGGCCATTAAGAATTTAATGGGTAATCCTACCTTCCCATTTGCATTGGGTAGTTGTACGAGGCGCAACTGTTTATTGAAGCATACCATACAGTGTGGACTGGGTATGGTGGCCCAATTACCCAAAATTTACCAACGCTTCTGTGAGGACAAGAGGTCAGAGGTTGTTGATCTGACCTGTTGACCTGGGCAGGGTCTAAGCCTCTGGCTAGCCCACTAAGTCTTACTTGTTGTCCTGCTGAACCCCCAGAGGTTCGATCTCCCAACTCCTGACTCTACTCCACCATTCTCTGGGGGGACAATATGTGGAGAGTACGTCTTCAAGGTAGCGGTTCGAGACCCGCTGCTCGTGTGTTGCAGAGGGGGTGGAGGGGGAGGGGGGGAGGACAACGTGCAGACAGATGGAAAGGCGGGGTTCAAGAGCTAACAACACGGTCTCGCAGGCACAAATAGTGAATGCAAATGCAAAATACACCACACACGCACGTATACAACACACACCACACACACACACACACACACACACCACACACACACACACACACACAAACAGGGGAGACATGATAACCACCTACAAAATTTTCAGGGGAACTGACATGGTAGACAAAGACATATCCTTTAGCACGGGTGGAACACGAACAAGGAAACTTAGTACTCAGATGACCCACAGGTATATTAGAAAGAATTTTTCAGTGTCAGAGTAGTTAACAAATGGAATGCATTAAGTAGTGATGTGGTGGAGGCTGACTCCATACACAGTTTTAAATGTAGATATGATAAAGGTAGTTATGAGGATGGAGGATGGAGGTATTATGAGGAGGGAGATGAGGTATTATGAGGGAGGGAGGATGAGGTATTATGGGATGGAGGATGAGGTATTCTGAGGATGGAGGATGGAGGTATAGATGACAAGGAGGAACTATTTTACACTAAGAGGTGTAAACCGAGGAGTTTACCCTATTAGTGGACTATTTTCATGATAAAAGTACACATGTTAGGTCAGGGGCCTGACAAGGCTGAGTGGACAGCGCTCGGGAGTTCGTAGTCCTGAGGCCCCGCGGTTCGATCCCCAGTGAAGGCGAGAACCAAATGGGCAGAGTTTCTTTCACCCTGATGGTCCTATTCACCTATATAGTAAATAGGTACCTGGGAGTTAGACAGCTGCTACGGGCTGCTTCTTGAGGGTGTGAAACAAAAGGAGAGGCCTGGTCGAGGACCGGGCCGCGGGGACGCTAAGCCACGTATATCATCTCAAGGATAACCTAAGATAGTGTGTCATTGTGGCTATGCCTTAATAATCATCCAGGGACATCTACAGTTGAATGACAAAAGATGACACAACGTATCTATTGGTATTCAGAAGGAATTGGAAGCCCCATGCAGATCTGGATTGCAATAGTTTCATTGATCTGGGCTGTAGGCTGATGGGATGGTGATATATACACTTCCTCTGTACTTGTGGGTAGGGTGAATTAGTAGGGTTTTCTCTGGTTTGTTTACAGAGGCCTTGAGAGGGGGGATTGTTTTGCTGGATCTCTCGATCTTCATTTTCACCTCCATGTTAAGATTCCCTTCACTTTCACCTCCATGTTAGGACTCCCTTCATTTGCACCTCCATGTCAAGACTCCCTTACTTTCACCTACCATGTTAGGACTCCCTTTCATTTGCACCTCCATGTCAAGACTCCCTTCACTTTCACCTCCATGTCCAAGACTTCCCCTTCACTTTCACCTCCATGTTAGGACTCCTCCACTTTCACCTCCTATTTCACCGTCCATGTCCAAGACCTGCCTTCACTTCACCACCATGTTAGGACTCCCTTCACTTTCACACCCCATGTCAAGACTCTCTTCACTTTCACCACCACGTCTAGGACTCCCTCACTTTCACCCCCATGTTAGGACTCCCTTCACTTTCACCTCCATGTCAAACTACCCTTCACTTTCACCACCATATTAAACCTCCCTCACTTTCACTTTCATGTCGAACTCCGCTCCTCTCGATAACTTCCCGTCACTTTCAACCCCTCTCGGGTAAGACTCCTTTCACTTCACCTTCCTTCTCATTCCTCCTTCCCACCTCGAAGGTTTCACATTTTCTCTTGATTTGTTTTGCTCCTTTTCCTCCTCTCCTGTCTCCTCTTCCGCCAAAATGTTACCCAGCCAATATCTCTCCCTGACAGCTGTGTCTGTACTTCCCCCACTACCCCCCCCCCCCTGCACAATTCAGGCATGTTAGTAAACATTGGTATTTTCCCTTTCTCCCTCAGCACCTTCAGCGCCAGTAGTGCCCCCTCCGCTCGCACCTCAGCGGCATTAGTGCCCCCTCCCTCAGCACTCCAGCTGCTATATTCCCCCTCCCTCCAGCACCTCCAGCTGCATTAATTCCCCTCCCCTCAGCACCACCAGCTGCATTATTTTCCCCCTCCCTCAGCACTTCCAGCTGCATTAGTGCCCCCTCCCCTCAGCACCTCCAGCTGCATTAGTGCCCCCTCCCTCAGCACCAGCAGCTGACATTAGTGCCCCCTCCCTCAGCACCAGCAGCTGCATTAGTTCCCCCCCCCTCCCTCAGCACCAGCAGCTGCATTAGTGCCCCCTCTCTTACCACCAGCAGCTGATATTAGTTCCCCCTCTCTTACCCACCAGGCAGCTGATATTAGTTCCCTCCACTCCCCAACGACACAATAACCCACGCTCCTCCCTTCAAATATTGGCCTGTGCCTCACGCTTACTATGTATCGTCATTGTAAGTACCACAAAACAATTGTTTTCGCGGCTCACAATTACAATCGGGAACTAACTGCACAATCAGCCGCTGTGTATATATATATAGATACAATTAACCTGTTGTAGTTACCGTCTTGAATTCATCTTATATTAAACCATCAACCAATAATCCCATTCTTACCTACTCAGTCATAAGTCACCTTTGAACAATCACCTGTTACTCACCTACACAATCATATTTAACTACTGGTTACCTCTGATCATTTAAATAATCAACAATTACACAGTCACCTATTAGTTACCTACACAATTGGCCGTCACTCACCAAAAACAGTCTCCTATAATGGTTATTTACCTACATAATTGACCCCTTACTCATCTATCCATTACTGCTACTGTCAACCTGCTACTTGTCTCATCCACATGAAATACCGTTGATGATCACTTGAGTAAAATAATCTTGAACGTATTGAACTTATTTATGTACTTATTGAACGTACTTATGTGTACAATCAACTGTTCGTACACAATTAGTTTTTATATAATAGTCGTGTTTTTCATACGATATGAAAACCAGTTTTATCCACCTGTAGGGTCAGCTGGTGCTTATATTCAGTCCACTATTAGCTCGATTTTTTTTATAAATTGTGATCTTTTCTAAGAATCATTTCTTTGTTTTACCTCACAAGCACTTGCCTTACTGTTTGAGAGGCACTCACACACACCCACATGAGGAACTCTTACCTTATACTCTCTCATACATTCACTCATGAACTTTCAGGAGTGTGTTTCTCTCTCTCTCCTCTCTCTCTCTCTATCTCTCCTCCTCGCTCTCTCTCTCTCGCTCTTCTCTCTCTGCTCTATCCTCTCTCGTCTCTCTCTCTCCTTCCTCTCGGCCATTCTCCACAATAATGTGTGCTCTTCATACCACCTCAATTCAGCCTTTGTATTTCTTACACTCACTATTATTTTTCTCCCGAGTCTTTCTCCTCTGCTGCGATCTCTCCAATTTCGGTTTCTGGTTCAAGCCAATCCCATCACACACACGCACACAACCACAACACACACACACACACACACACACACACACACACACACACACACACACACAACACATCAACACACCTCACAACACGACATTGGAAACTTGACGTGCCCAAATGACGCCACAGGTATATTAGAAAGAATTTTTCAGTGTCAGAGTAGTTAACAAATGGAATGCATTAAGTAGTGATGTGGTGGAGGCTGACTCCATACACAGTTTTAATGTAGATATGATAGAGCTCAGAGAGCTCAGGAATCTGCACACCAGTAGATTAACGGTTGAGAGGCGGGACCAAACAGCCAAAGCTCAACCTCAGGAAGCACAACTTGGTGAGTGAACTGGGGAAGTACACACACACACACACACACACACACACACACACACACCACACACACACACACACACACACAGGCATTAAATTATAACACACCAGGTTAAATTATTCACGCAGATTAATTATACACAACAGATTAAATATACCACAACGGTTAAACTGTAACCACAGCAGGTTAAATTATACCAGTAGGGTAAATAATAATGCAACAGGTCAAATTATTCCACAACAGGTTTAAATTATACACAAGTTAATTATACCACACTAGTTAAATTTCTCTATCTTAAACAACAACAACGGGTTGGCTCAGTTACAGCCCGCTCCTGTGCCAGGGAAGTCCACTACGGGCTCACCATAGCCAGTGCTACTTGAACTTTTTGCTCCAAGTAGCGAATCTTAAACAACAACAAAACAGTTAAATTCTAACCCAACAGTGTTGGGTTAGAATTTCATTTCTCGTTGTCACTAACAGACAAGCACTCAGATAGTCAGCGCAATTCCTTTTTACACCCTTCATATTCCCGGGTTTAATACTCATTTAATGTCACATTTCGTAAAAAAATGAAATAATGCAGTGAAAATTCATGTACTTATTTTCCTATATACGATAATACAATAGCCAAAAAGCTAATTCCTGGACAATAATCCTTCTACATTGCTGCTGTTTGTTAGTCATGGTCGTCAATCAAGCATCAGCAAAAATAAAACAAAAATACAACAATTGCGTTTTGGCTGTATTTTTGTTTATTTCACTGTTTCAATATTTTATTTGCTATGCAAGGGAGCTATAGAGTATGAAGGCAGGCGGTCCCGCTACCCGTCCTCGACCGTCCCGCTACCCGTCCTCGCTACCCGGCTCGCTACCCATCCTCGCTACCCGTCCTCGTACCCGTCCTCGCTACCGCTCTCGCTACCGTCCTCGCACAAACAGTACTCTGTAATATGACGGTCAAAATCGACGGTCAAGATAGACAGATTGCAGTCCCAGTGGCGAAGGGTAAACACTCGCACGGCGCTTCGCAAGCGCTTTGGCCTAGTTCGTATCCTGGCCGGGGAGGATTGACTGAGCGCCAATCCTTAACTTTAGCCTCTGTTCACCCAGCAGTGAATGGGTACCTGGTTGTCAACAGTTTGGGGGGTCGTTGTATTCCGGGGGAAATTAGGATTAAGGACCTGCCCGAATCGCTACGCGTGCTAGTGGCTGTACAAGAATGTAAAAACTCTTGTATACACAAATAAAAAATATATATATAAATTAAAGGTATATTGTAAATCAAAAGATGCTCACAGACATTTACACATTATGTGTGTGTGTGGTCAGGTTTGATCCACTAAAATAATCTGATTATATGTACTATGTGAAAACTATATACGACATAAGAAATATGCAATCTATAAGAAAACAGATATATGAAAACTATGTACACGTGACTATAGCATTTATTGTAGGTAAGTTAATATCCTGTTTCTTATTGGTCTCTTGAGCACTATGTAGTATCACATTTACCACTGTGTTTAATAATAACATTGGCTTGCCACTTGATTAGAAACATTGCATACTGTTGCAATCGCATCATCAATCATC
>WNGS01005641.1:11031298-11041617 GCA_020271785.1 Procambarus virginalis
CTTCACTTCCCCTTCTCCTTCCCTCTCTCTCTCTGTCTCTACTTCATCATCTCTCTCTCTCCTCTCTCTCCTCTCCTCTCTCTCTCTCCCTCTCTCTCTCTCTCTCTCTCTCACCTCTCTCTCTCTCTCTCTCTCTCTCTCTCTCTCTCTCTCTCTCTCTCTTATCATTCTTCACCTTTCTGCTCCTCTTTCCCTCTCCACCCTCTCACCCTCCCCCCTCTCTCACCCCCCCCCCCTTTCCCATCCACCGTCTTAAAAAATGTAATATAGTAAAGTACTTAAATAAGTCTGGCGGAGAACACAACCTCTGTTTCAGACTTCATACAAATTGTTGGAGGGGGGGGGGTTCACTATATTTGCCTATTTTTCTTGTAGTGTGGCACTAGGGCCAACCCCCTAGTGTCCAGTGACACTACTACACCCCACCATGTGTCGTCTTGGATAATTGGTGTGGCCTTCACCCTCGGACACAGGTATATATATTTTTTTCACCGAATTGACACCCTATCCATCACCAATCACTACTAATGAGTTCTGTGATGATCAATATCACCACAATTGCGTTGACAGATGACAGTAACCCAGCATCTCAAAATTCCATAAAAGGGGTCAATAAGCGGCTTTTTTCTTTAAGTTCCGCCTCATGCGATTGATCAACTAAAGCCGAGTTGCTGTAACATGTTCCAGCTGTCTGGAAATGTTGGTGAAGGGTGGTGAAGGGTGAGTGTGTGGTAAAGGGTGAGTGTGTGGTGAAGGGTGAGTGTGGTGAAGGGTGAGTGTGGTGAAGGGTGGGTGTGGTGAAGGGTGAGTGTGACGTAGGAGCTAACAAGGCCATTCCTGGCAATCAAATCCAATAAACAGCGCAAGTGTGCCGTGCTGGAGAGTATAACTGGGAGTCAGAAACTAGCGGCGACACTAGTGACAAGATCTGACCTCGTAGATGACCAGACTTCCCTGATTGATTGAGTGATGAAGATTAAGCCACCCAAAAGGTGGCACGGGCATGAATAACCCGTAAGTTGGGTGGCCCTCTTTGAGCCATTACCAGTACCAAGAGCTGATACTGGAGATCTGTGGAGGTGCGAACTGCACCCTGCGTCACGGGAGATGTCTCCCGTGAGAGACTATCCGTCAATAACAACGGAATTGTAAGCGAGACGTTTGGAGAAACAAAACTATTTCGAAAGGGGTAATTCAAATGGTCATTTTCCTAACCAATTAACGGGATTAATAATGCGTAATGATTAAACCCAAAATTACGCCACAGAGGATTGGTTGGGGACAGCGGCTTCGTATTCGTGGGGATTCGGTGATTGGGGCGTCAACGATTCACTGATAGATGTGGTTTTTCCCGTTAGTTTCAATTGTCGTTGTGTGTATATTTGAGTGTTTTTTTTTTTTGAGCGTGTGTTTTCTATCTATCTGGTGCCTGCAGGATCGAGCTTTAGTTCGTAGACCACTACCACGCAGCGGAGGGTAGGTGTGTGTGTGTGTGTGTGTGTTTGTGTGTGTGTGTGTGTGTGTGTGTGTGTGTGTATGTGTGTGTGTGTGTGTGTGGTGTGTGTGGTGTGTGTGTGGGTGTGTGAGGTGTGTGGGTGTGTGGTGTGTGTGTGTGTGTGTGTGTGTGTGTGGTGTGGTGTGTGAGTGTGTGTGTGTGTGTGTGAATATTGTAAGGGTGGAGAGGAAATTAAATGTGAGAGGGAGTGAGAGAGACCCGTACCCATCGGGTAACCCCCCCATCCAAAATATACATAGGCAGGATATAGGCAGCTATATAGCTGTCTATACTGCCTATGTATAAAATAATATATTTATAATTATAAATATATTTTTTTCTAACATTTTACCTGTCACGTGAATTTTATCTTTAAACAATATTTAATTTATTTGTTGTTTTACTTAATATTTAACGATATTTTAAAGAAAATCCTCAACACAGCACACTGAAGTCACAAGAAAGTTCATTCTCTTGGACCCTTCATTCATCTGGACCCTTCATTCACCTGGACCCTTCATTCACCTGGACCCTTCATTCATTTGGACTCTTCATTCATCTGGACTCTTCATTCATCTGGACCCTTCATTCACCTGGACTCTTCATTCATCTGACCCTTCATTCCCTGGACCCTTCATTCATCTGGACCCTTCATTCACCTGGACCCTTCATTCACCTGGACCTTCGTTCACCTGGACTCTCATTCATCTGGACCCTTCATTCATCTGGACCCTTCATTCACCTGGACCCTTCATTCATCTGGACCCTTCATTCACCTGGACCCTTCATTCACCTGACCCTTCATTCACCTGGACCCTTCATTCATCTGGACCCTTCATTCACCTGGACCCTTCATTCACCTGGACCCCTTCATTCACCTGGACCCCTTCATTCACCTGGACCCTTCATTCACCTGGACCCCTTCATTCACCTGGACCCCTCATTCACCTGGACCCCTTCATTCACCTGGACCCTTCATTCACCTGGACCCTTCATTCACCTGGACCCTTCATTCACCTGGACCCTTCATTCACCTGGACCCTTCATTCACCTGGACCCTTCATTCACCTGGACCCTTCATTCACCTGGACCCTTCATTCACCTGGACCCTTCATTCACCTGGACCCTTCATTCACCTGGACCCCTTCATTCACCTGGACCCCTTCATTCATCTGGACCCTTCATTCACCTGGACCCCTTCATTCACCTGGACCCCTTCATTCACCTGGACCCCTTCATTCATCTGGACCCTTCATTCACCTGGACCCCTTCATTCACCTGGACTCTTCAATTACTATCCACTTGAACAGGTTGGTAGAGTGTGAGGAGGCTCTCGCTTCTTGCGGGTCGGTGTTCGATCCCCGATGTCCAAGAGGATATAAGCACTGTTCACTCAGCCCATCCTGATGCCCCCAACTCCTTATCCTCAAATCCCTTCCTAGTGCTATTTCCTCATATTCTGCACCTTCGGGTTATTAACTTGCTTCGTTAGAAGTTAAAATATATTTCATATGCTTCCTGAATATAGGTTTATGTGATATTTTAAGCAACTCGCTTTCCAACAAGTTGTTATACAAACTTTGTTCACAGTCTGAAGTTGTTCACAATTTTTGAGTTGGTAAATTAACTTCCCAACTGCAATGCAATGACTGCATTTTGTATTCACGTTCCTGCACTGCTCTTTGCTCTTATGTGTATATATATATATATATATATATATATATATATATATATATATATATATATATATAATGTGTTGTTTGTTGACACATTGGGGGTGACTGGTGAAATGTGTGTTGTTGTATCGGAAATACATTATCGGATACACGCCTCGATGCGAACGCGTGAGTGGAGATGAATCTCATCTATTTTTTTTTACCTCTCCGTTGTCTCTAAATTTTTTGTTTTTTTGTTTTTTGTTTTACTTTTGTAAACAAGTCTATTGCTACTTAGGAATGATTTAATATTCTTACTATGCAAGTTTTGAGAAATCCTTAGTTTTTCAACTATTAGGTCGTGTTTTTTAGTTTTGTTTTGTTTTTATACAAAACGTCACAGTGTTACCACTGTGACGTATTTTGAAAGTAACGCCTCACTAATAATTACGTTTTCTATGCATCGGACTCATCGATTAAGATGAGGGTTGCTTGAGTTCAAACGTTTCTGATTTGGGGTTTTGCTCTCTTGCGCTCTCTCTGTTGTTCTCTTGTTCTTTTGACGCTTTACTTTATCTCTCTTTCTCTCTGTCTCTCAGTCTTCACCTTCTCTTCTTCTCTCCAAGGGGGGCATAAAGGAAAGCTAACTGGGCAGAGAGGCTTTATAACACTGCAAAGGTACTTCAAATCACGAATTATTGACCGTAATATCAACAAATTGTCGATTTCGCATTATCGCGTTTCGTTAAACTGCAGATCAATAACTGTGTACGCCAAGTTACGCTGTTGCATACTATCAGCTGTCTCTAACATCATTAACTCAGATTGTATTTTAAATTAGCGTTGTATTTATTATTTTTTTCAGCTGATATGAGTGTGTATTTTTTCCAAAGGTATTTATCTATCAACTCGATATTTTAACATTCTGAATCACGTATCCTGATGCATGTGGTTGTATGTATGTACATGGTTATACATATGTATGGATAAACACTAATACAAAAATTGTGTATTAGTGTTTATGTGCAAAAATTTGCATTTATTCAACCATCATAAGAGCCGTTTAACCAAAGCAACTTTCAAAAATATATTTAATGAAGGAAATATTCACATTTCAGAATAAATCAAATTCTCTGATCCCCCCCCCCCCCTTAATTCTTTTTAATGAAATGCTGCAGGTCATTACTCTTCAAAAAATATCAATCCTAAAGAATATTATAGGACAATATCTTAGAAAATAATCCTAAGAAAGCAAATTACTCCATAAATGCATTCTTGAGGAATGTCCTCATTGTTCTAAGTTCAACTGCAGTAAGAAACTGTATTCAAAGTGGGAAATCAAAGTCGTGTTTGGAACGTGACAATATTCATGCTCAGGGTGTAAATGTTGTTTACACTTACACCTGATCTTACAATTTCACCTGATCTTACACTTACATCAGATTTACACCTGACAGAAGTATAGGGCTTAAACCTACACCAAGACATGTCTAACAACTGCAGAATTTACAGCAGCCATTAAGTCCGTTATAGAAGTAATTTATATAAAGAGTTATATAAAGCAAAACCCCCCTTTTTTTTACCCGCTCCCCTAATGTCTAAAGAAAAGTTGTTAAACTTGATGTACTCAATCGAGCCTAAACCAACTTCTTAGCTGCAGAGGCGCTTACTTAATCCCTACTTTGCAAGCCTATCTAGAAGCATCCCGGCCTTATCAACGAAGGCCAAATGCTTATCAGTCCAACGGGAAAATCCCTTTTTTTATGCATGCAAACCACACGACCCTTAACTGCTTGCGTTAAGGTTCCTGTGCTTTCCTTAAATATTGTTACTCTCTTTCTTCATGTGTTCGAGTCTCGGCTCTGTAAATGTTTCACCCAGCGCCAATGCCACTAATTCAACCTCTAATAGGTTTAACTCTGTGGAAAATGTTAATAACAGGAACATGAATTTATTTTCGAGAAAATATAGATTCTGGTTGCCCAATCGGTTGTGTTTTTAGGGTCGGTACAACATGGAGGGGTGGGGGGAAGAATTATAAAGGGAAAGCGCACAAGCCATTACGACTATGGCACTTGAAGGGGTCAGATATATAAGGATTGGGATGGGACGTGGGAAAGGAATGGTGCCCAACCAGATGTGGACAGTCGGGGATTGATCGCCGACCTGCATGAAGCGTGTAGACTCAGATGTAGTTCTTCACAAGTAGTAGTAGTACAGACTACTTGCGAAGAAGTCTTGGAGAATACATATATACACACACATACAGGTACGCACACATACACGCACATACGCACGCAAGGATATACGCACACATAACAGGAACCTGTACACCTGTTGATGGACGGTTGAGAGGCGGACCAAAGAGCCAGAGCTCAACCGCCGCAAACACAATTAAGTGAGCACATACATGCACGCACGCACAAAAGCACGCATCCACTCATTATGCACACATACTTAAAGACATGTCCGACGTTTACACACGCGCGCGCACACATACACGCGCACATAAATGTGCACAAACATACACACAAGCGCACACGCACGCATATACGACACACACGTGTGTGGTGTGTGTGTGTGTTTGTGTGTGTGTGTGTGTGTGTGCGTGCGTGTGTGTGTGTGTGTTTGTGTGTGCGTGTGTGTGGTCCTGGAACAGCGAACAAGGGGACACAGGTGGAACTAGATTACCCAATGACCACAGAGACGTTAGAAGAACTTTTTCAGTGTCAGAGTAGTTAAAGTGGAATGCATAGGAAGTGATGTGGTGGAGGCTGACTCCATACACAGTTTCAATGTAGATATGAAGAGCCCAGTAGGCTCAGGAACCTGTACACCGTTTGATGGACGATTGAGAGGGGGACCAAAGAGCCAAAGCTCAACCCCGAACAAGCACAATAGGTGAGTACAAGAACACGTGAGTACACACTCACGGACTTATACACACATACACGGACAGGACTACATACGACAGCAACACACTCACGACACTTATACACCCATTACAAGCATGGGTATTAACTCATAGGCATCCTAAGCACACATTCACAAACCCACATTCATACACAAAGATACATATATATACACAGTATACACAGAAACCACACTCACAACTTTGCACACAACATTCCCATACTTACGTACAGATGCCATACGAAACCTGATGAAAACATCCAACTTCCGGAAGGGAGTGGAATTTGCGAGAGCAGTTCCTTTCCCTAATTTGCATAAAATTTACATATCATTATAGTGTTTTTGGTACAGACAGACAACAGACCGGGAAGGCAAATTTGTCGAGGGGCTGTTTCTGTATATTTAAGATATGGCCTGACAGAACTGGTTTCATTGTTTTGTCCTCGACTTTTGATGGTTGAAATTGGTATAATTTTTTTTTATTTGAAATGAAAATTGTCTTTTTTACCTTTTTGATGAACGTTTTATTTAGGGGGAGTTGGTTGTTCAAAGCTATATTTGGTAGGTTCATTTGCAACGTAGGTGCCTTGCAACCGTTGCAAATACAATTTAGGTGGCAGTTACAACGTTGCTTACCATTACGTTAAAAAAGCAACCTATTAGTTGAGAGGACAATTAGGTTCACAGTGAAATTTCCATACCTGTGAGTTACTTAACATAGTAATATATCGAAAATATATTTGTTATACTCTGTATGCCGAGTGTATACAAAACATGATCAATTAAGTAATTGACAGTATAACTAGCATACCAGACAACGTATTTATAGCCGCAACAGACAGTTTTATTCAGACAATAAACCATTTGATTAATTACCTACAAAACAACTAACAATATACAACGATGTTAATTACGTAGAGGTTAATTAGTATCACACCACATGGTAAATTATTATCTAACATACAGTCTGGCTTATTTATACTTATAAGGATAATGAGCCAGGCACCTTGGCTAATTGCCTAGTTGATTATTAGCCATGCACCGTCTTTCTAATTACCAAGAGGGCAATTAAATCTTATCATAGGTACGTCTGGCTAATTTATTTTAATATCGTAATGGTGGCTACAGAAGAACAAGGTGCAAGCTCTTGGAATGTGCGAATGGAGAGAGAGAGGAGTGAGAGAGAGTAGATGAGAGGAGGAGGAAGAGAGAGAGTAGTGCTAGAGAGAGAGAAGAGATCGAGAGAGAGAGAGAGAGACGAGTAGGAGGAGCGAGAGGAAGTAGAAACTCACACATCTTAAAATAGAAACATTGACGACGTTTCGGTCCGTTCCTGGACCAACAAACGTCGGTGCATGGATGGACCGAAACGTCGTCAATTTAAATTCAACCGAGAAGTCTGCTTTCGTATGTCCCAGTGAGCACTAAACTGCTGCTCCCTGGCACATGGTCAGGTCCTCTTTGTTTCATATGAGGTCATACAGAGAAAGAAAAAAACTCTAAAAACCACATAAGCAACACAAGTGGAATATATATATATATATAGCTACTGGTCACTTACTACCAAGACGAGCTGCAAATCCTAAACTACATATTTCCTTTCGAGTGAATGAGGGTGGATTTTATTTTTTGCTGTAGTAAACATTCATTCTAGAACCACCTGCTGGCTATAGTGCTTGCTATAGTGGTGTTTGGTTTTAACCTACTGAAGGCACATATAGCAAAGGTGAAATTATAGTGAAGCTTAAAGTATAGCTCCCGAATGGTTTGTGGAACTTGTAGAAGAGCAAACAGTTACCTAGTCAGTCATTCAGCACATCAGTCAGTCAGTCAGTCTTTCAGTCAGTCTGTAGGTCAGTCAATCAGTCAGTCAATCAGTCAGACAGAAGTAACAGTCAGTCAGACAGTCCATGTCAGTCAAGGTCCAGCTCAGTCAGTCAGTCAGTCAGTCCAGTCCGTCAGTCTTTCCAAGTACAGTCTTCTTTCAATCAGTAAGTTTTTCAGTCAGTCTTTCAGTCAGTCAGTGCAGCTTTTCAGTCAGTCAGTCATTCAATCAGTCAGCCTTTCAGTCAGTCATTCTTTCAGTCAGTCAGACAATCAGTCAGTCAGTCCAGTCAGTCAGACCAGTCAGTCAGTCAGTCAGGTCTAGTAGTTAGTCACTAATAGTCAGTCAGTCAGTAAGTCAGTTAGTCAGTAAATCAGTCAGTCAATCAGTCAGTCAGTCAGTTAGATCAGTCATGTCAGTCAGTCAAGCCAGCCAGTCAGTCATTCAGTCAGTCGTTCAGTCAGTCAATCAAAGTCAGCCAGTCGGTCAGTCAGCCAGCCAGTCAGTCAGTCAGTCAGTCAGCCAGTCAGTCAGTCAGTCAGTTAGTCAGTAAATCAGTCAGTCAATCAGTCAGCCTTTCAGTCAGTCAGTCAGTCAGTCAGTCAGTCAGTCAGTTCAGTGAAGTAAATGTGAGAAATATCTGTACACATGGGAGGAGAAAACACTAAGGCTTGCATTTGGTATTTTTAATCGTAAGCTGAATTCTCAGAAATGTTTCTCAAGTGCTTAGGGAATATTTAATGAAAGTCTCGAATTTACCTGTTATTACATCAGGATGTAATTTTTTCCGCGTTCTGGGTTGAAATGACAAAGATTAGAAGAGTTTAAAGTTGTCTTTATCTGTTCAGATCTACGTAAGAAAAACAACTTTGCGTTTGTACTGCATCTGTTTTTTCTAAAGTTTATTACAGTTTCCATATTAATTTACCGAGAAAATATTTAATAACTATGTTTTGGTGTTATACAATTATTTACATTTATGTTTGGATCAGACCTTTTCTTTAAGACTGAAATCTAAGCCTTTCTTCGTATTGGTTATTTTACTAATGATACAAAGGTATAATACAGTCCTTCTCTAGCACTCTGTTTATCTTCAGCTCTATTGTTACTAGATAAGAAAGATGGTGTGGAGAGAGCATTCAGGTACTCTAGTGTACCGCTATCTGCCAGGTGTATCAATAGTCGTATAACCAAAATCTTCTATTTTCTATCTTCTATCTTCGTTATTTTCCATTCGTTACATTACTACAATTCGATATTGGCTTTTTCGTACTTGCTAGCGGTCACATATGATCACTACAATAAAAAATTGTCGTGGATCATAATTTGCCTGAAACATATTTCGTATTAATTGTTCAGCATTATAGCTACAGGTGAGAGGAATGTGAGAGAGATGAGAAAAATTCAAATGGGACGTAGATTTTTAATAAGGTATGCATGCTAGAGAGAGAAGGAAAACAGAAAGAAATCTAAACCCGCAGCAAAGTGTGTCCATATTATCCAGAGGGATATCAGTTAAAGAAGCAATGAAAAGTCCCGTTCACGGATAATAGTGCCTTATATTTTTTCAGTCCACGCTATTGTCTGATCAAACACTGTAGAGTATTTGATATGACCAAACCTACACAGCTAGAAGGCTGAAGCGGACGACGACGTTTCGGTCCCCCGTGCCTGGGCCAGTCTTCATGTCGATTGTGACATGAGAATGATCCGAGGACGGACCGAAACGTCCTTCGTAGTCCCTTCACCTTATAGTGTGTGGTCTTCTGGTCAACATACTTCAGCCACGGGATTTTTTATTGTGACTCATTTGTCTGCACCGCGTAAAGTAGGACACATAGTGTATGGACACTACTCAACCTCCCGTTTTAGCTTGAATGTTAGAATGTTGACACTAATTCTCCCAAGCACCGATTTCAAGTCACTATAGAACATATAGAACATTTGTACGTTCCCTGGCATGAATAAGTTGTATACCTACCGGATTTTAGTTTCTCTGCTGAAACAATCCTTATAGTTCTGGAACATGCCCGAGAAAAGTGTTCCTCACTCCTGTAATAATTAAACAAAAAAAAAATTTCATGGTTGCGTTGAAATTCAAAATTAATTAACCCTTTGGTAAATGTTCCATCTTTCTCCTACCTGGATATAGCTCCAAATTATATATTCTGTTTGTGTTGTGTAACAAATATTGCTAGTAAAAGTATAGTGTTTAATTATAAGAAAAATACTGAAAGGGGCCGTTTCAGGTCTTCTGACAGCTATAAGCAATCATATAAAAAAAGATTAATCCCGAAGCTAAATGTTGCTCGTGAAATATGTGAGTTCATATAAGTTCTTCACACAGACACAGTTTTAAGAATCACTCCATACAGGACTCTCCATTAACTGTTGGAGTGCCCCAGTAGCCAGCAATTTTAAGTCTAAATCG
>WNGS01005641.1:11052457-11054957 GCA_020271785.1 Procambarus virginalis
ACCTGTGGCTACTTTAGAACACGTGCCACGCACTCTGTGACACGGAGTTCGATTCCCGGGTAGAGCTAAGACGCACGAAAGCCGCTCCTAGAGAGTGTTTACCCCCACCCCCCCCCCCATCTTGTATATACCCTGGGGACCTTGAAGTATAAATACTTGACAGTTCACATATGGGGAGATAACACGATGCTAATATACCAATCTTACCTAACTTATGCTAGCTTGATCTATTGTAACTTGGCTTATGCTAACTTGAACTATGCTGCTGTGGACTATGCTCCCTTGGACTATGATAGCTGTGTCTGTGCTATCTGAGATTTGCTGACCTGACTAATCCTAAGCTGAACTAATCTACCAATTTCCAGTACTTGGAGTAAGATATAAATTCTTGCAGAGATTGATATTCTTAAGGTTAAATATTTCACTATGTCTTAGTTTCTCCCACGATCCTCTGTCTCTCCCACGTTCCCCTGTCTCTCCCACGTTCCCCTGTCTCTCCCACGTTCCCCTGCTCTCCCACGTTCCCTACTTATCTCCCACGTTCCGCAGTCTTCCTTCTCCAATGAACCTTTTCTCTCGTGTAATTCCACTGGCCAGTAACTGGTCAGAATCAAGTTAATTATACAATTCATGAACTTAATTAATTAGAATAAAGTTGTTATATAATTATTTAATTTACAACTTTGATTTGGATTTAACACGTTAGGGGGTCATCATGGATTATTATATGTCATTATTATTTTGTTGTCAGTGACCCTTTGTGTTACTTTCTATACATTGGTTTTTTTTCTTAAAGTTTGTTCGTGTCTCTGAAGCGTTTGTCTGTTGCACTACGACCCTGCCTTGCCCTTTCCTTTGCCTCTCCTCGCCCTGCCTCTACACACCCCTGTCCTCCCCTCATACTGCCTCATCCTCGCCCTGCCTCTGCAGTACCCCTGCCTCCCCTCATACTGCCTTTCCTCGCCCTGCCTCTGCAGTACCCCTGCTCCCCTCATACTGCCTCTCCTCGCCCGCCTCTACAGTACCCCTGCCTCCCCTCATACTGCCTCACCTCATACTGTTTCACCTCATACTGCCTCGCATCATAGTACCTCACCCGACCTCCTGCCTCACCCGACCTCTGCCTCACCCGACCTCCTGCCTCACCCAACCTCCTGCCTCACCCAACCCCTGCCTCACCCAACCTCCTGCCTCCCCAACCTCCTGCCTCACCCAACCTCCTGCCTCACCCGACCTCCTGCCTCACCCGACTCCTGCCTCCCCGACCTCCTGCTCACCCAACCTCCTGCCTCACCCAACCTCCTGCCTCACCCAACCTCCTGCTCACCCGACCTCCTGCCTCACCCGACCTCCTGCCTCACCGACCTCCTGCTTCACCCGACTTTCCTAATCTTGATAATTACTTGGACGTATGTTACTTATTTACGCTTCAAGCCAACCTCGTTTATATATACGTTCCCGCGTAAAAAAAAAAGCTAAAAAGGCTAAACTTTTTATTTTTTCCAACAATAATAAGTCTTCTTTATTATCTTAGTACAAATTTCTTCCCCCATTTCTCCTTGACTCCTCCGACGAATAGAAAGTTTTGGAACGATTTTATGTCGCTGGAGGCCAGGAGTGCAGCTGTGCACCCAGAACAGCCGGGACATAACCAGGAATTATTAATGTCTTGCAAAACGTCGTCCGAGTCTTCGGAGATTCTCTGCAAGTTGAGGATTTTTATTTCTCTCCATTTTGGCCTGGGGAGAACTGTGTGTGTGGTAATCTGCAATGTTGAGACCATGCTGGCTCTCTGTTTTTTTATGACTGGGTATTCCAGACTAGAATTATTTTAAACATATTTTTTTTTTTTGTATATGTTTTCATCTAGTTTATTCACCTAGTTGTGCTTCTGGGGATGGAGCTCTGCTCTTTCGGCCCGCTCTCAACTCAACCAACTGATTATTTTTTGGTTCGCACACACATATATACCCCGGCAGCAGTCCGTAGCAACTGTCTAACTCCCAGGTGCCTATTTGCTGCTAGATAAACAGGGGCATCAACGTGAAAGACACTCATCCCATTTGTTTTCGCCATCGCCGGGGATCGATCCCCGGACCCTAGGACTACGAATCCCGAGTGCTGTCCACTCAGCCGCAGGTCCCTGATTCCGCTTTGTGTGGGTTATGTGTGGTGGTGTTGTGTGTGCGTGTGTGTGTGTGTGTGTGTGTGTGTGTTGGTGTGTGTGTGTGTGTGTGTGTGTGTGTGTGTTTAAGTGCTGGTTTGAATGTTTGTGATCGTGTACATTCTTATTAATGCAACTTAATTGTAATTGTGAGTTTTTCGTTTAATAAAAGTTTCAAACTCAATGCACGGCTGATTTATATATATATATATATATATATATATATATATATATATATATATATATATATATATTCAATACTATCTAAATGAGGGAAACGGAAAAAAAGGGGGAGAGACAGACAGACAGACAGACAGACAGACATACAGATGGACG
>WNGS01005641.1:11059957-11064208 GCA_020271785.1 Procambarus virginalis
GTGGGGAATTTAGCAGATGGCGTGTGATTGTGTGATGAACCACTGACTTGGAAATGAACTCTGATTGTACCACTCTTAAAATAGGAGGAGAGTGTAGTATACACGTAATACGTGTATTGTTATGCTTAAGCTGAGCAATAGTAAGGGGGAAGCTCCAAAGCTTATTAACCAGAGCTATA
The DNA here is from genome assembly GCA_020271785.1 of Procambarus virginalis. Taxonomy (NCBI): domain Eukaryota; kingdom Metazoa; phylum Arthropoda; class Malacostraca; order Decapoda; family Cambaridae; genus Procambarus; species Procambarus virginalis. The sequence continues at coordinate 11,060,137 of WNGS01005641.1, forward strand.
AGTCGCTTTCTCTTCTACTCACCTAATCAAAAAATCACAATTACTGGTAGAATAGTGATCGGAAAAGTTCAGAAGACATTAAAAGTTGCATCAGTGATGATCAAAGTGAGTTCTGGGAGGGGGGGAAGGTTATATTCACTGGATATTTGTGTTAAAACAGCTTGAAAAAAAAGAATGTTAGAAATAATTTAAGTTTTATATTGGATTTTGAGAACGATGAGTAACTTTTCGCATGGTATTTGGGATGAGCATTTTACTCACGATAATTTCAAGAATGATGATCATTTTGTACACGGTATTTGGAGGATGATGTAATGTTGCCCATGGAACTTGGAGAACCATAAGCATTTTCCACAAGGTATTTGGAGAACTGTGACCATTTTCTACGTGGTACTTGGAGGAAGATGAACATTTATCAACAGAGTTCTACTAAAAAGCTGTAAAAAACAGCTTCTATGCAGGAACAGGTACTCGGGAACAAGTTAATGGTAGAATGATCGGCTGGTTTGATATTAATGCCGGTGAATTATTATGTGACATCATCCGGACGCAATATACTGGCCAAAACGTCACCGGTAAACTGTTAATGGACTAAATGATCATTGCCTTTTTGCGGCTAATGAAAGGTTATTTATGAGCGGTTGTTAATTGATAACGGATGTTTTTTTTTATATCCGTTGATAATAGATCAATGTATTTCTTGTCGGTTCATAATTGATCCACGTATTTCTTGTCAGTTGATCATTGATCACTGTACGTCTCATCGGTTAATAATTGATCAATGTATTTCTCGTCTGTTTCTAATTTATCAACGTATTTTTCCACGGTTGCAAATTAATCACTGTATTTCTTACGGTTTTTAATTGATTAAATTATTTCTCATCGGCTCCTAATTAACTTCTTTTTCAATAACTACGGGCTAATTGCTCAGTACACAGCGCACCAAGATCTAATTAGCCAATATATGCCCCTAACTGAAGGTTAATTTAATACCAAATACGGCATGTTGTATTAACGTGAGACGTTCATGATATTAACATGATACTGGCAGCATGAAGGTAAAGTTACACACAGAAGTTACAACCATGTCGTAGCTCAGTCGATTAAGGAAGCGTCTGGGATGCTCCCGGACGCAGGTTCGAACCTTTGTCACAGCCCATGTGCATTTGTTCACTAAAGGTAAAGTGTCATTTGATTTGTCTGTATTTTAGATTAAAAGAAACCCTTTTTTCCTTCGTGTAACGGACTTTATTTATATAATAGCATTACGTCTCATTGATCGTTTTTGAGCAAGGGAGTTGTAGTGAGACGACCCGTGCTTCTTGCAGGGTTGGCGATCGATCCCTGATGGTCTAGTGGTTGAGCAGAGTTGCTTCATTCAATTTTCAAATCCCTGCTCTTAGTCTGTTTTGTATCCTTTGTAGCCCTCCATGTGTTGCGGAGTCAACCTGGCTTATTGGCTGTTGCTTCGATAATTCTATCAATGTGATCACGTATGATAGCTATGGCTGAGGGTATGTTTGGGGTCGCATAGGTCATTGTCTAATTCTTAGCTGTGTGTGGTTTTTCCTGCCAGGTGCATTCAGCTAGGATTGGGGTTTGTTCAACCGAAACACTTCCTTCATGTCTGGCATGCCTGTGTGTGTGCCTGGTTGTCTAAGTACAGTAGTGGTTTTCCTGGTTTTCCTTGTGTTTTGTTTACATTCTCAGACGGCTGGTTTTCCTTGTTCCTTGTGTTTTGTTTACATTCTCAGACGGCTGGTTTTTGCTTCCCCGTCCATTTCTGTTCTTGATCGCAGTTTCACTTCCATTGTTCTTGATGCATGTCTGTCTTCTTGCTCTATTTGGCACTTCCTGCTGGTGGGTCTTCATCCATTTAGTGGCATTTGTGGTAATGTCTTGGACCCCACTTTCTTTCCATAGCTTCATTATTTTTATGTCTCTTTACATACTTAACCTTCAAAATTAAGTTATCAAAATTGTCACCTTACCAGTGCACAAAAATAAATAAATAAAACCATCTAATGGATTGATACATTTGCATGAAAAAGCTAAGGTAAAGAAAAAATTATTTCTATCTTTTTCTGATACAGTGTTGTTAATGTTGTTTAAGATTCAGCTACTCAGAACAAAAGTTCCAAGTACCTGTAGCATGGGCTATGGTGAGCCCGTAGTGGTTATATAGAAGAAGTCTCGTATGTTCACCTTGGATGCTTTTGTGCTTGTTGCTTCACTTATAATTTATACAATATAAGGTTTGTCTTAAATTATTTGGTTTCACTCCATAACATCCATTTAAAGCTATAGTAAACATATTACTGTAATATAATTGGTGGGGTTTTTCACATTTTTGGATTGATCTCTGATACCTATGCTGTGCTTGTCTCAGAGAGAGAGAGAGGGGGGGGGGGGGGAAGAGAGAGCCAGACTCTGGTTCTAGCTTGCTGAAGGCAAGGGTAGGTCTCAGAGGCTTGGTGTATCTCCCTATGGCTGGCTGGACCAGCGCTTACTTATGAGAAGCTACTAAGGGCCCACCAGTAAAGAGTTAAGGGCATTTTATTACATTCGGTGCTTGTGGTGTGTATGTGAAGTAGAGGATGCCTTGCATATTGGCTTAAATTTTAAAGATTTATGTTTGTATAATGGTTCAATGAGGGGTCCATGATGTTATTGGTCCCTGTAGTCACTCGCTGGTATATTTTCAAAACATTTTGACCCATGCACTGCTCGTTGGTTTAATTTGACAGTCCTGTGGTGTGCATAAAAAATTATTTCCAAATTTTTTGTCTTCATAATACAATAGTGTTAAATGAGTGCATTTTAACACTATTCACGCACCACTCTGATCACAGGAAACTAAAAAAAATATTGTATGTGACATACTTTGGCTGTGATGGAGCAAGGAAGTTGAGCAATTTATGGGTGCTGAGTGAGTACTCACCTGGTGACGCTTACACCAGTGGCCCCATGTGGTAGGAGTTGCTGAATAAAATTTTATATAGTTACTTCAGTGTCTGAATGATTTTTAATATTTTCATTTTTTTCTCCATATTATTATTCAGTAGTGAGTAATTGAGAACTTTATAATCAAATGTGTGGAGCATCACTATGCTCATATAACATCATTATATATGTGTGACTAAGATATGCACTATATCATATGTTTAAAACAATAAAACAGTGTTTTTACACCATATTAGTGTTTTGGAGATAGTGTTTTTACACTATCTCTATTAAGCATGCCTACCTGACATGCACTGAACAAACCTTGACATTTTTCTTTCTTCAAATTTGTTCAATTTTATTTTTTATTTTTTCATTTCTTTTTAAGAAAATGGAGCAGCCTACTTGACATACACTGAACAAACCTTTATGACATTTTGTCTTTTTCAGATTTGTACATTTTTTTTGTATTTGTCATTTTTTATTAATACTGTAATGGAGCAGCCTACTTGACATACACTTAGTGATCCTTTATGACATTGTCTTGTTTCAAATTTTTTCAATTTTTTCGAAAATGGAGCAGCCTACTTGACAATCATTGAACAAACCTTTGACATTTTTTTTCCAATTCTTATATTTTTTTTATTTTAGAAAATGTAGCAGCCTACCTGATATTCACTGAATGAACATTTTGACATTTGTTCTTTTTTCAAATGTTTTTTATTTTTTTCTAATTTTGTCTAAAAAACAAAAATCAATACTTTGCAACATTACAGCAGTCACCCCTTTACATCCCAGCATCATTAGCATCTTTAAAACAAAATAAACAGTTATTTGTACATTGTATAGGTGTCCAAGAATTTGTTAGAACCAGCGGGAACGCTAGGAAGCACCATGTGCTTTTCTCGTTGATCAAATGAAGCTCGTCAATAGAGACAAATTTTCGCTAAGTGGCGCACTCGTTATTCGAAATGCTCGTAGATTGAGGCGCTCGTAACTCGAGGTTCCACTGTAATTGGTTATCAGGGTTCAGCCTAGTCTCAATTTGTTTACAGTAAGTTGTAAACAGCACACATTAAATATATTGTGTTTTGTTCGTAATTATGATAACTTGTGTGACAACAACCTT
>WNGS01005641.1:11107939-11118220 GCA_020271785.1 Procambarus virginalis
CCTGTATTTATTTAACAGTTTACAAACTTAAACAAAATTTTAATACTAGATTATTAATGGTCCTAGAGGCATAAGCAATAAAAAAATAACACATATTCCCAGAAACCAAAATTATCTATGTTATTATTGATAATATCAGAAGGAGCTATAAAAAGGGATCGAACCTATGCGCTGGGTACGCCCACACACACACACACACACACACACACACACACACACACACACACACACACACGTTAGACCACTGATCCGCAACATGGTCAAAAAAGCATTTCATCCTGGATTCAGTCGAATCCTCTGGGAAGGGGGGAGTTCTGAGGCTTCCACTCAAGCCTAATCAGGGTTTCACTCAATTCCTCCCATGCACTCTGGCATGTAGTCTGGGAATTTTACCTCCAACGTTTTTCTTCAAATTCACAAAGAAATCGAATCATTGTGATGTTTCAATCACAAAATTAGTACGAGCCACGAAAAATCCCATTTAACATGATGTATTAATGGGATTTTTTAAGTGTGTGTGTTTGTTATTATTATTAAAATTTCCAATGGCCGAACTGAGGAATGGAGAATTTACTAAATAAAAATATGATTAAAGTGCCACTGACACGTAGGAACGTGTCCCTGTAAAGATGTGAATTCTTACATGATTAATTATGAATTGCCGAAGATTGGTAACCAAGGATCAGGAGCCGGATACCAGCAACCAAGAATCTGGGGCCGGATACCAGCAACCAAGGATAAGTAGCCTGATACCAGCAACCAAGGATAAGTAGCCTGATACCAAAAAAAGACAAGGATCAGGAGCCGGATACCAGCAACCAGGGATCAGGAACCAGACACCAGTCGGTTGGAGCAGAAGCCAATATTAAAGCACCAGATCGCGACACTCTACTCCGCTATATTCATTTCTCCCATCCCACTTTTTTGCACATGAAACAGCGAAAGCATTTTAAGCCACTTGAAAAATTCTAACTTTTTCTTCTAATAGCAAGTGAATACGTGAGTAAAAATTACTTCGCGGACGTGGTAGGTGGAATTCAAACATTCTTGCTTTGACTGCCATGAGTACTGAATAGCACCCATTTGGTCGACTCGCCGCTACCAAAGGAATGCTAAATGCACTTTACCTAGACAGGACTTGCGAGTGGATGAATGAGGAGGCAGTAGGAAGCTATAAGTTATTCATTGAGTCATAACAAAGGTGAATTTTGTCGTCGAAGCGTAACGCCAGAGACGCCGAGACGTCACACAATATTACACACGGAAAGAGAGTGAACTACCTTGTAAGAGAGTGAACTATCTTGTAAGAGAGTGAACTATCTTGTAAGAGAGTGAACTATCTTGTAAGAGAGTGAACTATCTTGTAAGAGAGTGAACTACCTTGTTTAAGAGGAGACTATCTTGTAAGAGAGTGGACTATCTTGTAAGAGAGTGGACAATCTTGTAAGAGAGTGGACTATCTTGTAAGAGAGTGGACTATCTTGTAAGAGAGTGGACTATCTTGTATAAGAGAGGACTATCTTGTAAGAGAGTGGACTATCTTGTAAGAGAGTGGACTATCTTGTAAGAGAGTGGACTATCTTGTAAGAGAGTGGACTATCTTGTAAGAGAGTGGACTATCTTGTAAGAGAGTGGACTATCTTGTAAGAGAGTGAACTATCTTGTAAGAGAGGGGACTATCTTGTAAGAGAGGGGACTATCTTGTAAGAGAGGGGACTATCTTGTAAGAGAGAGGACTATCTTGTAAGAGAGTGGACTATCTTGTAAGAGAGTGGACTATCTTGTAAGAGAGGAATGTCAACAACAGCATGAAAAGCCATTGACCTGAATGATCGTCAAAGTTGACATTGCATGTTTCGAGATATGGTACGAGTAATTTGTTTATGAATGAGGCCACAGCAAGCCTGCAAACTGATGCAAACCATATCATCCAGTGTACCATAAAACAACAAATGTTGTCCTCCAGTATGCAACAGAAAACAATAGCGGTGTTGTCTTCTAGTGGACCAAAGAAAGTAATATGATGTTTGTCTTCCAGTGGGGCCACAGAAAATACTATGTTGTCTTCTAATGTTTTGTGTCTCTCGATCTCACTCACATATACACACTAACATGCAGAAAACACACACACACACACACACACACACACACACACACACTCACACACACACACACACACACACACACACACACACAGATAAGAAAGATGGTGTCTGTGCGGAAGACACCATCTTCTACGGTGGATAGGTTTGTGGACTGGGTAACAAATCTGAGGTTTGGGGTTCCCAAAATGATGTTTTCTCTGAGTAATTTCACTGCTACAGGCACAGTATAATGAGTAGAAATTTTAGTTAATTTTTCCGAGATCAATGCGTGATGTTTTACATTTTCTTTACATATACATTTTACATAAAAAATGCATTGATTTTTTTTCAAAGTATTTACTCAGATGGAAAATGATAGTGGGAATGGGCCTGTGTCATATTGTTCTCTTATGAATTTTGCTGAATCTGATTAGACTATTTTACACATGTGCCTGAAAGGAATCAGATTGCAAAGTTAGGTGATACTGCACAGACAGACAGACAGACAGACAGACAGACAGGCAGATACTTCTGCATGCATTTATTCATATATACACATACACATTCCCTTCAATTTACGATAGGATTGTGGATTTTAAGAAAAACCTCATCAAAGCACAAGAGCAATAGAACTTGCATGGACCGCTTGGTAAACCTTGTTATGTCAATATTGCTCACATTGCAGTGCAAGAGCTAAAGCGATTGTATCGTATAATTCTTCTCTCTCTCTCTCTCTCTCTCTCTCTCTCTCTCTCTCTCTCTCTCTCTCTCTCTCTCTCTCTCTCTCTCTCTCTCTCTCTCTCAGTTTAGTGCAGTTCCTTGGTACCGTCACCGGTACATTTTTTTTTTTTTGAGGGAGGGCACACTCTCTTTCTCACGTTGTGTCGTTCTCACTCTGTTTATCCTATTATTTTTTTATTCCTAGTCTTTACTCTTTGCTCTCTCTTTTTTTCCTCCCTCCTCTCTCAGGTTATCGTAATTCTCGTTCTTCTTCAATTTTCAAAAACTCTCACGCATGATAATTGACAAACACAAAATTTACATACATTTCTACTCGCTATATTTATTTCCCCCCCCCCCCATCTCAGAATTTAAAATGCAATATTAGGAAAATACATCGCATAATACAGTTTACTGTAGCCAAGACAGTAGTTCTAAATTTATATGAGTACGATCTTTTTTTTTTGTCCTGCTGCAGACCTGAACGTTATGCATCTTAATTACAGCCTTAAGTATGACATATACTAGGGCCATTATCGCTCGGACATTTTAGGTGCATTTAGGTGCTACATTTTAGGTGCATTTAGGTGCTAAAATAGGTACAGATGAACACGAAACACTGATCACTTGTATGCGGAAAATCCTCAGAGAAATGGAAAAGAAAGATGAACGTTTCGGTCGATCAGAGCCGTTGTCAACACCAGGCTATTATAGTCTGGTGTTATATATATATATATATATATATATATATATATATATATATATATATATATATATATATATATATATATATATATATATATATATATATATATATATATATATATATATATATATATATATATATATATATATATATATAAGAGGTAATACCTCTGATACCTTCTATATATATATTTTACTGTGATTACCACACACACACAAGGATAGGATTAAGAGGGTCTGGAAGCTGAGCGGACAGCGCGCAGGGCTCGTAATTCTGTGTCCTGAATTCGATTCCCGGACCAGGCAGAAACAATGGGAAAAGTTTCTTTCACCCTGATGCGCCTGTTACCAATTTGTTTCCAGCTGTTACTACAGCCGGAAAATACACAGCTGTTACGGAGCTGCTTTCTGGGTACGTGTGTGGGGGGGATAAAAAAATTAGTTACAGGTGATTGATTGACGGTTAAGAGGCGGGCCGAAGGAGCAGAGCTCAACCCCCGCAACAACAACTAGGTAAATACAAGTAGGTAAATAGACTTACATACACACACGCACACACAGGACAAAGAGTATTGGGAAGACGGGACACCACGAACGTAGCTCTCATCCTGTAACTAATCCTATGTAATTACACTTAGGTAATTACACAGTCATACATACACACACCCCAGACACAAATTTCACTACTTGGCCACCTGCTAATATTTCCACGTTACCTAAACAGGAATGATCAAAATACTGGCAGACGGATCAATTAAGCGAACACGAGACAATGGTAAGAAATTGCTAAGCCACAGGCTAGAATTCCTGACACTCTTATTGTGTAAGGTGAAAAGCTCAGGAACAGTAAAATCTGCTTCCCAATACTGATAGAGAATTCTAAGTCAGAGAGAACAGATAACCATGGGATGATTGCATTGTGCTTGACTGGCAGGAAGCAGTTGAAATATTCTTCGCTTCTCTTGAAAGAGAAGGATATTGATGCATGTTCTAATGAGGATCTTTCTGTGTTTCTCTCCTTCAAATCTTCAAACTGCAACGAGGAAGTGAAAAGTATGTGTAGAGCAAGAATTCTTCTGTGGCGAGGCACAGATAATAAAAGAAGACGAATGGGAGGGGAGAGTGTCTCTGAAGGTGACGTGTAGACGTCATAATGATGACGAGAAGCTGAGTCGAGAACTGAGACGAATCGTGATGAGCAGAGAGAGAGACGGGGGAAGAAGAGTTCCTGTTGAAAGATATTGCAGCTTGCCAAGGAGTTTTGATTTTTGAAAGCAGGTCCTTGACACCTGCTGGGAAGGTGGCTGAGAACCACAATTAAAGGCAGCCAGAGCAATACAAACTCTGCAACAGAGTCATAACTATCCCTGCAATACAGCCATAACTAGCCCCTGCAAGACAGCCCTAACTATAGTCCGTTCAACACAGCCATAAGTTAACCCTGCAACCCTGCAACAATTTCCCATGCAAAACATCTATAAACAAGCCCTGCAACGCAGCTGTAACTAACCGTTATAACACATATAACTAGCCGGTGCAACAAAAAAAGGAAGCCCTCCTGTGCAACACAGCAACGAAATAGGTAGCATTTAAAGATCAGCAGCAAATCACTGCAAGAAAGGTCAAATGGTGGTCTCTCTCTCTAGAGAGAGAGAGAGACCATCATTCTCTCTCTAGAGAGAGAGAGAGAGAGTCCCCTCACTAACCCCTCCCTCCCCCAATGATTAATGATCATAGAGTCAGTAAAAAGAAAATCTCCTCGAATTACAAAGGTGATTATTAGAGACAGAAACCCGAGAATAATTGAAGATTATCGAGTGACGTAAATTATACAGTGAGAGAAATAATCTCATTATTAGAGGGATTATTCTGAATGTTCTTTAGACTGACAGAGAATAAGGAGAACACTTAGACTTGAGAAACACATTTCGGATGAAGAATGAGTTACGAAAATAATGAATAATGAAAAATATAATTTTGGTGGTAATATGTAATGATGTATAACGAACGGGAATGAGGATAAAAATGAACAACGAAAACTAATATATGAACATTGAAAAATGATAAATTAAAATGAAATAGGTCATTTTCCCAATGAAAATGAGAATAAATTGGAAGAACAGAATATTGAGACATAAATAATGATGAAGGTGATATATAATGAGACATAATATACAATCTCTCTTATATAATATGTTCTTTCTTATTTGTGTTATGTTCATCATTCTTTCGTATTATTTTCTCCTCTCATTCGTATTATTTCCCTCTCTCATTCAGTCACTTTCCTCTCACATTCGTATAATTTTTTTGACCATATTCGTGTCACATTTAATTCTCAGTCCCACCATTTTCCTGCTTGCATTCACGTGATACTTTTTTTTTACATTTCTAGATTTTCTGCCATTTTCAACGCATTCAATTTTCTCACTATTTTATGCATTGTGTAGTCAAGTCTCTAATTTTCTCTTCACTTTTCTCGTTATAATTTACGATATTTTCGCATCTCCCTCTGAGGTCAACCTTTGTCGTGAGGTATCGAAACACCTCACTAGACAGCCCCGTCCTCCTAGGGTTTCCCAACATCAAGAAACTGTCATACTAAATTGCCTTGCTTATCCTAACCTACCAGAGGACCCAAAACAGAAAACGGGACAGTATGTCATTTCGCGAGCCGCTATCATTTTTCTAGTACGACGATTTTTTTGCCCTTAGGTGGAGTATACGTCAAAATACGACGTTCTATTAGGAGGGCAGGGTTGACCCCCAGAAGGGCTTGAATCTTGGTTACCAACCTGTGTTACAGACGTCAATGCTCATTGCGTCGATATCGCGGTGTTTTTAATTTAACTAGAGCGCCGGAATTTTTACGCTGTGGCTTATAGCGTCAGAATTGAAGTGCAGTAAGTAACGTCAATACAGACGTTCATAAGTCTGTATTTGACTTACATGGCAGTCAGTTAATTGACAAAATTACTCTTTCATTCTGTATAATAGACAAATTATTGCTTTCAAACATATTAATATTGTCCGTTGGTTGTATAAAGAAATTGTATTTGTCTCATTCGTTGTATCGTTTGTAGTTGCCTCATTGGTCATAAAGTTTATTTTGTCTTATTAGTTGTGTTGTATTTGTCTAGATGGTGTATTTGCATATTTTTCTCTCTCTGTTGTATCGCTGTATTTGCTGTATCCGTTATTTAGATGCTCAGGAGGACCCCATTTAGGCCTCGTCGTTAATTTAACACAGCGATCTCTTTATTCCAAATCCCAAAAATCTGGACTTTTAACGGAAGATAATTATGTTAAACACCAGGATTCGTTAATTACATCCGGGTTTAGGCAATATTAAACACGTTTTCAAGGGGGAGAGCAGCTCCCGTACGCTGAAATTGCGACCTCCGGGAATTACTCAGAATTTTTCAGGCAATTAGCGACGAGAATGGAATTAATCTGGCAAAGCTTCGACTATATTTAGTCATTTCCTGTTTTTATTTTCTTTATTTTCGCCCTAACAACAATGTTGTTCTGATAAAAATATATAATATAATTGGAAAGCTTTACTATTCCATTAGAAAATAATATAAACAGGTAATTTAAAGAAAAATTGAAGTTCGTTCCTATCTCTACTTTTTCCATTCCCTCTTCTGTCTGCCTGTCTGTCTGTCTGTCTGTCTCTCTCTCTCTCTCTCTCTCTCTCTCTCTCTCTCTCTCTCTCTCTCTCTCTCTCTCTCTCTCTCTCTCTCTCTCTCTCTCTCTATCTATCTATCTCCCTCTTTTTCTCTCTCTCTCTCTCTCTTCTGACTCTCTCTCTCTCTCTTGCAAGAGTCTCTCTCTCCTCTACTCGTGATCTCTCTCTCTTTTTCTCTCTGCTCTCTCTCTCTCTTTCTCTTCTCTCTCTTCTCTTCTCTTCTCCTCGGCTTCGTTCCCTCACCATCTCCTTCCTCCCTTCCTCCCCATTCTTCCGTGACTGACGCAGCGATATAGTTTCCTCGCCAAGTGTAAGGAGCCCGCCAGATTCCCAGAACGACATCACACTCCCATCAGTCCACGAACTGTAGTAGGTGTCGGGGGGTGGGAGGGAAGTGGGGGAACTTTGCCCATCATTATATCGTTATTACAAAACTTCTGATTGATGGGATATCGTCGTCTTAAGTCTGACATCTCCCATCAATGGGCTTGGGGATGGGAGGGGGTAGTAAAGAAGTGGGATGGCACTTCCTTTTCTCTCCCCCCCCCCCCCAAACCACCCTCACACCCTTTCCCACCTCCAACCATATCTGCACTCCCCTGGTATATATAATTGTTTGCTGTGTTTTCGTCTGTGTTCTCCTCTAGAATGTGAGCTTCGGAATTGCGTCGTTGGCCTCTTAGAGTGTAGCGTTATTGCGTCGGTTGGCCTCTTAGATGTAGCGATTATTGCGTCGTTTGGCCTCTTAAATGTAGCGTCATTGCGTCGTTGGCCTCTTAGATGTAGCGTCATTGAGTCGTTGGCCTCTAGATGTAGCGTCTGATTGCATCGTTGGCCTCTTAGATGTAGCGTCATTGCATCGTTGGCCTCATTAGATGTAGCGTCATTGCGTAGTTGACTCTTAGATGTACGTTATTGCGTCGTTTTGCCAGACAGATTATGTCGTTGGGTTGGGAGGTGGGGGAGGGCGATGGAGATGTGGCGCTTGAGTGGTTCAGAGATACTTTGCGTGTGAAGGAAGATCACATTTGCGTTTTCTTAGTTGTGAGTGATAGAACGCGCGTTCGTGAACGTAAATTCATTGACGAGTGAGCACACTCGTAGTCCTAATGGACTGGGTTCGATTCCCGCGGAGGCGGAAACAAAGAAGGGAGTTTCTTTCATCCTGATGCGCCAGTTCAGCCATGCAGTAAATACGTACCATGGAGTTAGACAGCTGCTACAGGCTTCTTTCCTGGGGGTGTGTAACATGAAGGAGGCCTGGTCGAGGACCGGGCCGCGGGGACTCTAAGACCCGAATCATCCTCAAGATAACCTCAAGATACCGCTGGAAGATTTTTAAATCTATTAACAGCGGAGGGCATTTATGGCCTTACAGAAGAATAGGAGTGGCATTGTCGTAAGCCTTACAGAAGAATGATTAGACACTGATATAAGTCCTCCACATAGATAGAAATGGCACTGATATTAGCCTCCACAGGATAGAATGACATTAATATAATCGCCTCCACAGAAGGATAGAAAGAGCATGGTAAAACCTCCATAAAAAATAGAAATCTCACTGTATTCCTACACAGAAGGATAGAAAGAGAGAAAAGACTGATATAAGCCTCCCTGAAGGATAAAATGCCACTTTTTAAATTTTTTAAAAAAAGGGGGGGGTTTGTTTTAAAAAAAAATTGTTTGATTTTTGCTAATAGCTTCCCTGAAGGATAGAAATGACTGATATAAGCCTCCCTGAAGGATAGAATGACACTGATATAAGCCTCCGCTGAAGGATAGAAATTACACTGATATAAGCCTCCACAGAAGGATAGAAAGAGCACTGATATAAGCCTCCACAGAAGGTAGAAATGCCACTAACCTAACTACCACAGAAGATAGAAATTTGCAACTTGTGTAGGGTTTACTGAAGGGATTGGAACGGCTGTGGTGTCCCGTCATTGGATGCCCAATAGCAGCGATCACATGGTTATTTCGTACACTTTGCAATGATTGTATTCTTATTACGAAACTTCTGAGAACGAATGGGCTCGTTAATCGTACAAACGCCTCCGTAAGGGTAATTCGACACCCTGTGAAGAGATTGTTGTTTTCGAGTTTCCGGCCTTTATTGTAGATAATAAAGCTGGTTTTTGTTGACTGATTTGTTCCTTTATTTGCATAGCGGGAGATATTTGACCATCCCCTCCCCCCCCCCTGTCAGGTCTACTTTAAGTGCTTAGACATATCCCTTTACTGCGCCAATGTGGTCATTTGGGTTCGCATTGTCGGGGACAGGAAGCCTGATCAAGGTCTACCTAGGTAGACTACTAACGATCTCCCTCATAAAGAACCTCACACAACAGTTTCCTAAGTCCATTAAAGGCCTAACGGACACAGGCATCATGTTTGAGGTTCCCTTAGGCTCACTACCAACCATTCCAGGATGCAACCCACAACAGCTGAGTAACTCCTTGGTCCCTAGTTACTGCTAGGGGAAGAGGTTAATCAGGTGAAAGGACACGAGAAAGAGAGAGAGAGAGAGAGAGAGAGAGAGAGAGAGAGAGAGGAGGAGAGAGAGAGAGAGAGAGAGAGAGAGAGATGAGAGAGAGAGAGAGAGAGAGAGAGGAGAGAAAGAGAGTGTGTGTTACATCATTATATATCATTGTATGTTTTACCCGCTCGTCTGTGACCCCAGACTCACCTACTCACCCATCCACAAACTCACCCAGAAACATTTCAGACGTTCCTCGGGAGCAATTGAAAATTTGGCTGATATCATTGCACGAAACATTCCACAAGGAACGCATTCTCAGCGCGTCAATACCCTTTCTTGTGTGTAGCCGGAGAGAGAGAGCGAGAGAGAGAGCTAGAGAGAGGAGAGAGAGAGCTAGAGAGAGAAAGAGAGTGGGAGCGAGAGCGCGTAATAGAGGGAAGATGAAATGGCAGTGATGATTGCCATTTCATTTGTTTGGTTATACCGGTGTATATCCAGCGAGAGGCATTTCGGATATACATGTGGGTGTGTATATCCGAAAGACATATATACAGAGATTTTAGCAGACATAAGAGACAATAGAGAGATCAATGGAAAGAAATATT
>WNGS01005641.1:11141457-11151457 GCA_020271785.1 Procambarus virginalis
TTCTGTCATTCTCTAATGCTGCATAGAGAGTGATGTTTTGGTAGGAATTCGCTAATTATTAACAATTGTGTTATTCGTATCATGGTACGAATCAAAATTATTGACATCCTTTTTTTATTTGTAAATAGACTGCTCGTAGACTTTGACCTTGTGCGAGTCGTTATCTTCATTATTAGTGAGTTAGACAGGAATGAAGTCGCCTCATTCAAGTTTCTAATGTAAATAGTCTAATAGGTTCAAGTTCACTAATGTTTCTAACTTATCCAAGTTGGAACAGCGTGGCGGTCAAGATAACACCACTGAAGAGCTGTTTACGATGGGGAGGGGGGGAGGGAGGGAAATGGAGAAGGGGGGACCTGCTTCTTCTTGTGACTTCTGGAGCTAATAACAAGTACAAGTCCAAATGCTATGTCATATACGTAGTTATGTAGTTATGGCGGTACGTAGATATAATGTCTACTCGTGTATGGTCGTTTCTCTACATCGATGTCAGCATTAATCCCCTAATGCATTGTCAGCGGATCAAGTTATAACTTCAGAAGACAGGACCATCTCGTCCTTACAGACACATCGAGGAGATGAAAAGAACGAGATCAAGTCTGCTTCACCTCTTAAGATCTAAGCATCCTTTCTTCCTTTCAAAGTGATCTCACATTCCAGATCAAATCAGCTTCTGGTAAATCTTCACAGTTTTATCCTTGCTGAAACGATGCTCGGCTTAACTGACTTGACGTAGATAGAACATTATCTCCGGTTGGGTTCTAAATATCGCTGAAGTTGATGCTTTAAGCCACCGACTCAAGAAAGGAGAGATGAGAGACATGATAGGGACATAATACATACTTAGAAGGAGAAGTGACAAAGCATTGACGAAGGAAACCTAGGTTTTGCAAACAGGGTTGTCGAAGGAAGAATCGATTTACCGGGTAGTACACAATAAACAGGGGATCGCTGGATGGTTTCAAGTGCAAGCTACACACACACACACACACACACACACACACATACACACACACACACACACACACACACACACACACACACACACACACAAATAGGTGAGTACACATAGGCTAGTACACACACACAGGGCTTCGCGGCTGAGTGGCCAACGCTCTGGGGTCGTAGTCCTAAGAACCCGGGTTCGATTCCCAGCCGAAGCAGAACAAATCCACAAGGGCCGTGATGAGGGTTCGAAGATGCGCACCAGATGTTCCCAGAAGCGTTCCTAAGGCGCATCTGGGAACGTCCCGTGCGATGGTTCGAACCCATTGTAGATTTATTCATTTGATATATCTCGCTATTGTGATTTCTGTGGGAAATGGGCAGAGTTTCTTTCACGTGATACATCTGTTCACCCAGCACAGCTGCTACGGAGGTCACCTAGCTGTTCACCTGTTCATCTCTACATCTCCAGGAACCTGCTGTTTCCTGGGGATGTGAGTGAACTCACCTAGTTATGCTTGCGGGGGTTGAGCTATGGCTCTTTAGTCCCTCCTCTCAACTGTCACTCAACTGGTGTACAAGGTCTTCAGTCGATTGGGCTCTATCATATCTACACTTGAAACTGTGTATGGAGTCTTCCTCAACCACATCACTTCCTAAACCATTCCATTTCTCAACTACTTTGACTTTGACACACACACACTTTGTGTGTGTGTGCTCGCATGTGTAATACATGCATTTGACATGATAGAAGAACAATTGAGTAGTTAAAAGGCGGGATCCCAGGAGCTAGAATAGCTCAATTCTGCAGGCACAAACAGTCAATACAAACAGTAAACACACACCACCGAACCACCTCCAAACCACACACACACACACACACACACACACACACACAGAAAAGTGATATCTGTGTGTAACTTACCAAGAACTCAACTCTAAACTAGCTATCAAGACTCGCGCGAGTCACGCACACGCCAGCAGACAGTACCAACCCAATCCTCTTGGTAATAATCCAAAATTACTAAACATTTATACATATATATATACATATATAAATCTTTGCTACGGTGGGGTTGATATACACGGGTTGATATCCATTATTTAAAGCATTCCCCCGCTGCTGGGAATATTTAATGCTATACAAGAACGTTACTTATATGCTTATGGAAGCGTAGGCATGTGTGTGTGTGTGAGAGATATTGACACATGTCACGGTATGACATGGTGGTGGCATGCGGGTGTGGTCTGACCACGCCACCGTGCCGCAGTCGCTATGCCGCAGTCGCTATACCGCAGTCATCATTCAGTAGTCGCTATACCGCAGTCATCATTCAGTAGTCGCTATGCCGCAGTCGAAATACCGCAGTCGCTATGCCGCAGTCATCATTCAGTAGTCGCTATGCCACAGTCATCATCCCGCAGTCGCTATGCCACAGTCATCATCCCGCAGTCACGGTACCGTGGTCACTGTACCGCGGTCAACGTATTTCAGTAGTGATTCTGGTCACTGTAGCCCATTGACTGTACTACTAAAGTCGTATTACTACTAAATTAGAACCTCATTGGTGCTAGGACATCAACGACTGTTCACTATATAATTGTGCCACAGTGAGTGTACATCAACAAATGTACTTCACTGACTGCATCAATGAACAAACCTCCAACCCGTCCTCTTAAAATTACGTCGCTTGTTTGCTCGTATGGCCAAAAATGGACGTAATTTGAAATGAAATCGGCTCTCGAAAATGACGTACTGTCCCGTTTTCTGTTTTGAGTACTCCGGCTCACTCGGTTAGGTTAGGAGAAGAAACTTTCAATTATCGGTATTCGTGACGTTTTCAAACCTTAGAACTTCCTGATCCTCCTAACCTACCAGAGGACCCTTAACTTGCTGTTCTGAAGAACAAAAAATCTAAAATTAATTTTCAATTATTTTTCATTTTCAAATTACGTCTATTTTCGGCCATTCGAGCAAAGGGCTAAATTCAGACGTAATTTATAAGAGAACAAGTCGATATATAGACTGTTTGTTCTTCTTGTATACATATTAATTTCTGGACATCATTAACTACAACACCAGGGGTTAAAAAGGAGTGATTTACTTGTTTGTAACATTAACAAAGTTGAAAAAAAAAATCTGTAAGAGCTAATGGCCTCAGGCCGGGCTCGGGGAGTAGAAGAGTAAGTAGTAAATAAGAGTAAGTAGTAAGTAAATAGGAGTAAGTACTTTGAGAGTAAGTAGTTTGACTATCGCTCAGCATACCCGGCATACTCAGCATATGTCAACTACCTCAGGATCTCAAATCACGTGATAACCACATGCCTGTGACAACCTCTCCCCCCCACCACCCTCTCCCCTGTGTGATGGAGATGCTATAGGCAAGGAGCCAGATTCACGAAGCAGTTACGCTAGTACTTACGAACGTGTACATCTTTCCTCAATCTTTGACGGCTTTGGTTACATTTAATAAACAGTTTACAAGCATGAAAATGCCCCAATCAACTGTTGTTATTGTTATAAACAGCCTCCTGGTGCTTCGGAGTTCATTAACTGTTTAATAATTGAAAACAAAACCGCCAAAATTGAGAAAAGATGTACAGGTTGGTAAGTGCTTGCGTAACTGCTTCGTGAATCTGGCCCCAAGGTCATTGGTCTTTATCTAGGTTTGACCTGATTTTTCAGGTCTCTCCACTCTGGCGTGGATCAAGCACAGTAAGGGCACTTCACCTCCGGATATCCTGTTGTAACAGGGAATATCTAGGCCTACCAGTGACCTTTCCCCTCAGGATGCAGACCACAGCAATTACTTAACGCCCAGTTATATATTTACTGCTAGGTGAACAGTCGCATTAGGTGAAAGAAAACGTACCGAAAACGTACCGAATATATATATATATAATATATATATATATATATATATATATATAATATATATATATATATATACATATACATATATACATATATATATATATAATATATTATATATATAATATATTATATATATATATATCTATATATATATATATATATATATATAATATATTATATACATACATATATATATATATATATATATATATATATATATATATATATATATATATATATATATATATATATATATATATATATGGTTTGATTATATACCCGCACTGGGTCAGGTGATAAGACAATAAAGGTGAAAACATAGGGGATACATAGGGGATAAATGGGGTGAAACATATGAACATAAGAATAGAGGTAACCGCAGAAGGCCTATTGGCCCATACGAGGCAGCTGGCATCTACATACAAAGATTAATCCAGTGTAATTGGCCTGTTATGTTGAACATTGTCTTCTGTGTTGGCATCGTTATGTTCTGGTCTTGTCCTTACTCTCATTGTGGGAAGAGTAAATAGTTCCGTGATTTGGGTGTTCATGGTAGGTTGTTCTGTTCTTATGTGAATTGCTTCAAGAAATACACAATATATATATATATATATATATATTATATATATATATATATATATATATATATATATATATATATATATATATATATATATATATATTGTGTGTGTATGTGGGTGTGGGTGGGTGTAGATGTGGGTGTGGGTGTGGGTGTGTGTGAGTGGGTGTGTGTGTAGATGTGTGTGTGGGAGTGTGTGTGTGTGGGGGGGTGTCAGGCGTTGGTCTCATTAAGGGACCTTGGTAACCCTGATGGGCTTTGTGTTGCAAACAATAGGAAACCAAAACCCTTCTGATGTTGCCTATATAAAATATTTCATACAGTTTACCTTTAATATCATACCTTTTACCTAAAGAGTATACATTGAAAACGATCAATAAATTCACGATTGGGAGGTTAGTTTGCCAGTGACATTCCGGCTGTGTTTATGAAACTGTGTTTGTGTTTGTTTGTTTACGTTGGAACACAATTTTCACAGTTAAGAATGAAGTTTGTATTTTCGTCATGAAGTCTACTTCGTGTCTTTGACGTGTTGAGATTTGAGAAGTTAAATGTTTGCGCGCAGGTGTAAAGCGAGGCAGATAAACATGAATAAGCAACAAGCTTTTGATGCAAAGATTGATGCTGCTCTTGAGGCAAGTGCTTGCAGATGTTTAAGTACGTTAAGTAAGTAAACTTGTAGTAGAAAGTTTAAGTAAACGTTGGGAGAAGCAAGGCATGAGAGTTCAGGGGGATCAATACATTCTAACCGGGTATCCATTTCAATGTCATCAAACGATACTTGGAAAACATTAATTACCTTCAACACCTCAGATCTCATTAATAGTGTGCATCTGCATTTTTAATTTATTACTTATAAATGGCCTTCAGAATATTTTTGGATGTAAATTAGAACTATGCAATTTACAATTTACGAACTGTGCCCAAAATTTGAAGGAATTCAGCTTCACAATTTAGAGGTAGTTGAACCATTTTAGCCTCGATCAGAGACCATTCTGGTCTCTACTGCAGTGATCATACTTTTCACCCCTTCAGAGACAGAAAAAGAGAGTGAGAGAGTGAGAGTGAGAGAGAGAGAGAGAGAGAGAGAGAGAGAGAGAGAGAGAGAGAGAGAGAGAGAGAGAGAGAGAGAGAGAGAGAGAGAGACCCATCATTGACTACCAGACTGACAGACACAATGACTGACAGAATCCTATACTGCCGAGTTGAGGTACAGCGTGATGGATTTATAGGCAGAAAGACGAATGGGCTGACATGCTTTGAGAGTGTCAGACCTTTAAACTGAGAGAATTTAAGACTGACAGACTGATGAACTACCTGGCATGCAGGCAGTCAAATTGTCCGACAACCTTATGTATACGAATTGACAGACAGACAGACATATTACCAAAACATAAAATCAATCACCTAAATTTATCCTATTTTCTGGCTCTGAATGGTTCGAATACCACACACTGGAGACACCCTCTCCACAGGCCCTTTCCTGGAGATAAAAGACTGAATCACCTGGACCAGATGATTAATGAAAAGGAGAATAGGAAATGAAATTGAATAGAGTTGGGATGGAAACCGAATGGGAATGATCGGCCTCCCCTTGTGAGATAGATTTTTCTTTCTCATCGCCATGTTTCTTTTTCTCACTTTCGCTCCAGACATCCATGGAAAAGTTATTATTTTCGATATAAATTCACGGAATATTCAGAGTATCCGAAGTAGTTTTGTTACGTGGAACAATGCAGGTGCAGACAAAATTCAAGATAGATGGAACAAAGCAGGTACAGACACAAATTAAAGATACATGGAACAATGCATGTACAGACAAAATACAAGATATGTAGAACAATGCAGGTGCAGACAAAATTCAAGATAGATGGAACAAAGCAGGTACAGACAAAATACAAGATACGTGGAACAATGCAGGTACAGACAAAATACAAGATACATGGAACAATGCAGGTACAGACAAAATACAAGATACATGGAACAATGCAGATACAGACAAAATACAAGTTATGTGGAACAACACGCAACTTTTCACCTGTTTTCCCATTACCGTAATTATACACACACTAAAATAATTTAATTTACATATAATAGAAAAATACGAAATCTATGAGATTACAAAATCATTACGCAGTTAATATCAATGATAAATGTTAAGAGTTTAACATATATTAAATTATTTCATGTGTTGATACATTTTCTGTGTATCATTCAAAGAGTTGGTAAATGATTTACAATATATATATAAATTGTGTTGATTTATATATATATATATATATATATATATATATATATATATATATATTGTATATTATTTATTGTCAATGTGTTTGCCCATTCAGCCATTCATTTATATACGCTTTTCGGGGGGAGCTTGAGCTTCTGGGCCCCACCTTTAAGCCAACGATTGTTTTTTGACAATTGTTGACAATTGTCAACGATTGTCAACGTCAGACACGCTGACGTTGTTTATTGTCATACCTGACCTACTTTCTTTCATCTCATGCCACTTACTACTCTTTCTCTCAAGAAATGACCCCTTTCGCCCCTATTTTATGTCTGTGTTTCTAACTTGCACCAGTAGATGGGGAGGAGGAGGAAGAGGAGGAGAAGGAGAAGCAATAATTGGAGTTTTTCAATTATTATTTGTTTTCTAGTTTTACTCTTCTTCATTTTGTCACGTTTCTCAGTTAACTAACAAGTGGTTGAAGGAGGCGAGACGGAAGAGGGAGAGAAGAGGTGCCAGGTGAAGAGGGAGACAGGTGGAAAAGGTCACAGGTGTAGAAGATATGAGGAGATAGAGATATAAGAAAAAAAAGAAAGTATTATTAAAACACCTGAATGAATAGAATGAAGAAAAAGCAGGAAGCAGATCAACGGAAAAACAAGAATAAAGTGGCACTGGAGGGGAAGGTAAACAGGAGAATAAGATAATGACAAGAAAGGGAAGAGAATCGTAGGAGTAAGAATGTGAATGTAAATCAAATAGAGATGAAACGGTAACAAGTATGATGAAAAGCAAATAAGAGGAAGTAGGCTTAGAAAAGGAGGAAAGGAAGAAAGGCAAGAATAAGGATGAAAAATAAAAAAAATAAAATAGTGCACGAATAAAACCCTATAATCACTAATCACAATGAAAAAAGAATCACAATATTCCAAAAACAAGGAAAACTCTCGATTTCCGACAATTATATTTCCTTTGAGCTTGATTTCATATTTATATATATATATCACTATTCCTGTCCTCACCGTGGCTGCAAGGAGATCAATAGTCTCAAGACTCTCTGTGCTGAGAGAGTATCTTGAAAGGGAATCCTGTTGGTCCAAGACGATATGGGGGGGGGTGAGAGGGTTTGGAGGGGGAAACAGGGTGGGGGGGGGGTCGGAATCCATTGGCACAGGGGGATTACACCCAAATCAACCTGGGTTATGTCCTGTCACCCTCGGTTTCCGTCACCCTCGGGCTCCTCCTTCGGGGTTTCGGCTCAGTTTGGGTTATGTTGGGTCCAGCTTAGTTGTCATCGGGTGGGTTCTGAACCCAGGTTAGTGGGTTCCATTAGTTAGTTCCGTTAGTTGCATTCTAGTCCCCTCCAGAAACGCACTGACCCCACCACTCCCCTATTGACCCCACCAGAAAATTAATGACCCCCCCCAACAGTCACCCACTGACCCCATTAAAAACCCACCGACCTCTCCAGACGCCCTCTGACCGTCCTAGACCCACACTGACCCCACTCGATGCCCACTGACCCCACCAGACACTGACCCCACCAGACACTGACCCCACGACATACTAACATCAAAGAAGTCTCATCCCAGTCTCTCATCGCCATCTTCCTCGTCGTATCATCACCCTAAATCCCACATTTCCCCTCTTTATACTGCCTGGCAGTTTTCCACTTCCTCCCTCACTACATTTCCCCTTTCCCTCCTTTCACACCATCTCCGCCCTCTCCTTCCCCACCTATATACATCCCTTTCTCTCCACCACATCAAGAGGAAGATTCTACTTTCCCATCGCCGCCCCATCCCATCTCTCCACTTTAACCCCTTCCTTTAGTCTGTCGTCAAGTTCCCTCCATCGAGTCTTTCTTAATAAGGGAAAGAGACCCAGGCTGACTGTAGCCGTTAACTTTCACGCCAAACTTAACCAGACTCACGATCTCCTTCTCCTCCTCCAGGTCGACCAAGTTGGAATATGAACTTAGAACTTGCCCCTTATGGTTGGCACTCCGTCTGACAGCCAATTAGCTCAAGTTACCTCGTGGGTCACTTATTGTGCCCATTGGGAGTAGTGTGAGTCTTGAATGCATGGAATTACGAAATTAATATTTTATAACCTAGGTAGACCTCAAGATAACCTCTCAAGATAACATCTCAAGATAACATCTCAAGATACAGGTGTAAAATACAAAATAATAATAATAATAATAATTAGGAAAACGAAGAATACATGGAGATATTAGGCTGTTGATAATGTGCTCAGAAATTCCGGTTCTTGGAATACTTCCTTACTCAAAAAAAAAAAGATATTTACTGGGAATATTTATTTGAAAGCTTCAAAGTCTTCTTAGAAGACCAATTTTCGTAGCATTTGGGCCTCGTTCACGAAAAGACTGTTCGTCAATAGTGTGGCAAACCAACGAGGGGGGGAGCAGTTAGACTAGGCCTATAGAAAAAAAAGCTGATAAGGAATAAGACTTTGCTAGCCTTAAGAATAGAAGGGTACGGAGTGAGACTTAACCAGCAGAAGAACAGACTGCTGCAGAGTCAGACTTAGCGCACCATAATAACAGACTTTGACTTATTACGCCAATTATGCAAAATAGACTTTGCATAACGCAAAGCAATAACTCTTAAAGTTCAGTCTGTAAATTATCACCCCTACAATATTTTTTTCCCCACTGAGTGCCATCCATCACAGTTAGCTTGACAATAGTAACTCTCCCAGTGCCTGACTGTGTCACAGACAAGCACTGCAATTAATCAACTATGTCCGTTAGTGCTTGAGCGCCATGTTTCTGCTCTTGTCAGTCCCTTGTCATATGGGAGTAACATATTTGGCTCGTGGCTGTTTAATGCAAACATTATCATGTATATAATCGGATATACAGAGTAATATAATGTAATAGACTGAGTAATATTATGTAATATAATGTAATATTATATAATCATATATATAATATGTAATATATCATGTATAAAACCTGATGTATTATTTTCAATAATAACGTCTATTATATAGGCTACTTTTTTTTCTTCATCTGTTAGACCACTTCCACTTTCTTTATCTAGAATATATCCATTTTTCGTAACTAGAATATATCCGTCTTTCTTGCCAAGAATATATCCGTCACCCTATTATCTTCAATACATCCACCTTGCCTATCTAGAATTCATCCACTCTCCTTATCTATTATATATATCACTTTCCATATCTAGAATTCACCCATTTTGCTTATCTTGAGTTACATCCATCTTCCTTATCTGCAGTGCATTTTTTTTAACTACACACTATCTTCATTCCTGTAACTATCTTGCAACATGTGAAGATACCTCACCTGGAGGTCAGGGTGATGGGCCTGTGAAGTAGTGAA
>WNGS01005641.1:11244590-11257090 GCA_020271785.1 Procambarus virginalis
CTCTCTCTCTCTCTCTCTCTCTCTCTCTCCTCTCTCTCTCTCTCTCTCTCTCTCTTTCTTATAATACTCTCTTTTATATAATACTGATAACAACTTTATCGTCGTGGGGTGGGAGGGTCAGTCATGCAAGAACATGGGTGCTATGGTTGTACAGAAGCGTTTGGACAATGTTTCCTTAGACCTGATGCAGCTGTTCACCTAGCGGTACAGTAGAACCCGTGAGCTATGCAACTTTTGTGGATTGTATTCTGGTTTGAGAGAATAGAGGAATTGCGAGGAACATGTAGAAATGCTCAAACAGACCACTGGAACATTATCTAACACAGAGCAGCTACAAACCAAATTAGATTTCCATTGAAATTTAACAGTGCAGAAGAAGTTGTTGAACACACACTAGATATGATCTTTCGAGTCATAAATAATTATCCACACCATAAGTAAGACGGAAATGTGCAACACCTGGTGAGCTCATAATGTTCGGTAATATGTTAATTGTGTGTGATGTGTATATATAAATATATGTACTTATATATGTATATATTAACACGTTGTACTAGTCGCAGTGAGATTAGCTTGTGTTATCTCATCCCTTTGTGTGTATGGTATTGTGGATTAGTGAATGATGCTGTTTAATGCCGTTTGCCTGTAAATATATATATATAGTGTTGGATGCCTTTCTTAAAGTGTTGGTAGCATATTCAGTGTAGCTTAGGCTGTGCAGGGCAGTCTCGGAGTTCCATTTATATTCATGAAACTACATTAGTTCACTTCAGCTTGTCAGAGGAAGCGGATATGTTGCTTTTCTAAATAAATGAAGCTCTGCTAGCAATGTTATAGTAAATGATAGGATGTATCTAAGCGTTTTCACTGCAAAAAAAAATCAGTATCAGTCATTTATATACAGAATTTATCTCTCGTACTTCATATTCACCTTGATATACGTATTCTTATTACGAGATAATATTCGTGCCTTTGGGGATGGGGAAGGTTGATAATTAGTGTCGTGGCGGCTAACCATCTTACTAACGATTTCGTTAAGGTTGTTATTACTGTAATTATTATTTCTGTCTGTCCTCGGTCTGAGGTAGTCCGAACACGCATTCATCAATTTTTAACGTATTGCGTAGTCAGCATTGGTATTTCCTCAAATATAACGTAATATTATTTCATACTAGAATATGCTGAATAGACAGGCCCAACTTAGGTTATGTTCTGTTGGACATTATTGGTATTTGCAGTACGTGGGTGAAGCATTTAGAGAAGTGGGATTCGAGCAGAGGTCGTGAACGAAGCACTGCTCGAGAACAGTGCATACGTCATCAGTTGTGAGTCGTGTGTAAAAAGTATTTTGTTTAATTCATAAACAGGGGTTTTGACGGCTGGATTAACAAGCTTTTGGCACTTACTGATGACAAAAATGTTGCATTATTTATAATTATTTGGCCGATACGATTTAATTTACAACTCAAGAGTTGCCAAGAAGAGCATGAATGATTGCCGCGGCCTGTGCACATGAGCATCCACAACACCTTTCCATATATAATCAAAACGTCAAGTTTTATCGTACAAGCATTTACTCACATCCATTTTCTCAAGACACACGACGCACTGCGTCTAGACGACGAGGCACCCATTAAAACACCGAGTATTTTTTTTTATTCTCCTTCACATACATTTTCCCAACAGCTAAGCTTAAACCTTAAACCTTTGAAGTTTACTTCGAATCCTCTCCAACTGCCGTTGTTCATGTCGCTGCCGTGGAAGTACCCGCTCGGGCCGTTCGATTTTTTTATTTTCGTTTACAGACGTAGGATCTCCACAACTTTTAGCAAGCGAGAGTGTAACGCGTTCATCAAGTGATAGTGGTCCCCCTCGTATCCACCGAGATCAAAGAAAACCACGAGTTTAGAGGTGAAAATTATAGTTTTCAATTCGCTTGAG
This sequence comes from Procambarus virginalis, assembly GCA_020271785.1. Classification (NCBI taxonomy): domain Eukaryota; kingdom Metazoa; phylum Arthropoda; class Malacostraca; order Decapoda; family Cambaridae; genus Procambarus; species Procambarus virginalis. The sequence goes on from WNGS01005641.1 coordinate 11,246,532, forward strand.
ATCGCATTTCACACGTTGTCTCTGCTCTCAGACTGTCACCTTAAACTATGAGAACACGTAATGCTGCATAGTTCATCTGGAGCAGCATTATTTTACGTAATGCTGTTGCTATGAGAGCAAATGCTAAGTGTGTTGACTTGTGGTTTGTTCTTTAAAAGTAATGAAACGCAAATATTAGATTTGTGTTTACCAAGAAATTGATGAGAGTTTGGATTTAAGATAATGTTAAATAAGAACAGTCCCATCGGTTTCTTGAAGTGTAAAACACTATAATTGGTGTATTTGAACTCCTAAAGAGAACATGTGATGGTATTTCAAAGGTGAACATTTTTGCAGTGCGTAGTTTAAGTGCTTTAAATGTGGCAGTAATATCGCAATGCATCAAGTTGACCAATGAAACAGATAGTGTCTTCAAGGAATCAATTGCCCAACAATTCATCTCGAAAGATGGGCAAAAACCGTCAACTCTGCGTTAATATTCCCTCTTCACTACTGTCTATGGTAAGTGCAATTGCATTGTATTGTCACTATGTGCTGATGTTTTAATATCAAGTATTTTAGTCATAATTTCTTATTTATTTTACCAGGGAAAATTAAATATTTGAATTACTACATTTTTCCCTACACTGAATCGTATGGGTTAAAATTGGTTAAAGTTTTCAGCGTTTCGATTTAAGTTCATGCTTCCAGTATGGACGTTCAGTCCATAACGAACGTAAATATAGGGTTTACATTGTGTAAATCAATCCCTAACGTCAGAAGTCATTCAATGTAACATATACCACTTCATTCATTCGACTCTCCATTCATAAAAAGGCTCATTACACATATAACTTTACTCGCTCCTTAATTGGCCTAGTTCCATTCATTCCATTTCACTCGGCATTCTCACGTACCTCTGTCTACGCCTCGTATTAAGAAACCATTGAAAACAGTCCTTCCTGAAAAAAAACATATATAATACTAATTTAATTATAAATAATATTGAAAATGATCATAATAATGAATATATGAATATTAATAATTGTTATCAATTATCTAGCCGCTAAAAGTAGTCTACAACTAGCTTCCATATTAATCATTGTAGAAGTTATCGTCAGTGATTATCTTAAGTTGTTAAGGTTAGGAGGAAGGGTGGGGGAAGGAAGAAAACTATCAGGGGGGGAAAGCGCCAAGCCATTACGACTACATAGCAGGGGGGAGGAGGGGGTGTTAGTACCAGTGTTGGATGACCAGTGACCAGTGGTGACCAGTACCAGTGTTTGATCTCTTGGTAGCTGTATAACTGGGCCACTCTTGTATGTGTAGCTTCAAGAATTCAAGAATATATGTTCCAACACATATCACAGCATATATTCTGGTATATGTTGGTGCACTCGGGTTGTGAAGGGTGTGGAATGTGGTATATTCAAGTACCGAGGTCCTATTCAACCCGTCCTCCTTAGGTTTTAGAACGTTAATAAATTGTCGTACTAAAAGGTGCCCGTATCGCAGCCTACCAGAGGACCCAAAACAGAAAACGGGACAGAATGTTAATTTCGCGAGCCGCTATCATTGTCTAGTTCGACAATTTTTGGGCTTGAATTGACTATACGTCAAAAAGTGACGTTCTATTAGGAGGACGAGTTGTGGAAAATTCCTATATCAATCATAACTTCTAATATAACAAGTAGAAAATAAAATACTGCGGTTTTGTATTAATTTAAGTTTAAATAAATGTTTTAGTTACGAAAGTGACAACGCAAAGGACGACTTTGTGCCAGAAAACGGGGTTAATTTCCTCTGCTTCGTCACCATCTCGTTCTCAAAACGTTTCTGGCTAATTTAATATAAAGCGTTCCTGGCTAATTTAATATATAACGATCCTGGCTAATTTAATATGAAACATTTCTGGCTAATTTAATATAAAAATCACAAGTCTCAGAACTGATAATATAATAAAATCGCATCTTCTAAATCACTTATGCATTACATAGCAATACGAAATTAGTCACAAACCTAAGCTTAGACTTCTCGATCAAATTCTCACCTCGAGGTGATGGGCGATGAGGGAGGAGGAGAGAGACACGATTAACACTTATCATTAGTGCACTTGACGCGAGAGTTAACACATCTGGTTGATACCTGGTTGATGGGGTTCTGGGAGTTCTTCTACTCCCCAAGCCCGGCCCGAGGCCAGGCTCGACTTGTGAGAGCTTGATCCACCAGGCTGTTGCTTGGAGCGGCCCGCAGAGCCACATACCCACCACAGCCCGGCTGATCCGGGACTTCTCTTAGGAAACAGTCCAGTTTTCTCTTGAAGATGTCGTGGGGTATTGGTCGATACTGAGCCTTCACTACGATCATTTTACTCCTTCTGCAAGTCCCAGAACGCAACGTGACTTACAACAAAGTAACGGAGACACTGTTGCCAAGGAAAGTTTACCTTGTTTTACACTGTTTACCTGACGGAGCCAAGGAAAGTGCAGCGTTCATTTTTTCCCCCTATTAGTATGTAATTTTTAGCCATTAATTGGTATCTAGGATTGAATTGTTGACCAGACCACACACTAGAAACTGAAGGGACGACGATGTTTCGGTCCGTCCTGGGCCATTCTCAAGTCGATTGTGATTTTAAGGATGTTGTTGTTGTTAAAGAATGGCTACCTGGAACAAAAAGTTCCAAGTAGCACGGGCTATGGTAAGCCCGTGTGATTTAAGGACTTTTGGCTGGATTGAATTGTTTTGCTGTAGAACAACAACACCCGCAAGGGTAAGCGACCTTATTTATTTATCCAAATTATACGTATTACAATTGAACGATATCTGTAGTCGAGATATGTTATCGTGTAACATTTTCACAGGACATTTGTGATTAGGAGAAATCATGTTGAACTGCTCCATCCTGTGACTGAACAACTGCCGTTAACATGGGTCCAGGACGGACTGGACGTGGTAGGGTGCAGTCCAGTCCAAATAAGTCCGCCTCATTATGCTTAAATTACCCTTTTGTTTATCTTTGTCCTAGACTCGTTATTCCTGAACTTGTAAAGCGAAGCCTATTCTGATGTTGGACCAGCTTATATTTATATTTCAACCGAGATCGTTGTTAATTTCACTAACGTATCTTAAGTTTGGATTAACCAATTAGTACTTCAGGTCTACCGTTTAATTACAGTGTAAATGAATAGAATATAACCCCCCACCCCCACCCCAAGGTTCATGTGAAGGAATTTAACGGTGATATTAAATCATACACACAGTCCACCTTGCAATTATTAATCAGTAATCAAATAAATATAAATACAGTCCACTTTAAATTAATCAAGAATTACAAATATTAATCACCAGCAGATTCGTAACATTGATTGTCTTATTAGAAGGAGAATGGTCCCAATAGTCTGGCAACGTTTACTATGCAAATAACGAGTAGTGGTAACGATGCTGTAACGAGTAACGACCCCACGCACGAATATGAAAGGAAAGTGACGATGATATTATATGTTTGCTCGGTGTTCATGATTGACATTTTCCCACTTGAACCACACTTTCCTTCACCCCCCTCTCACCCCTCCCCCCCCCTTCCCTCACCTTCCTTCTTGCCTCATATTCACTCAATATCACTCTTGCTATACCATGAGTGATAAGGCCACTCTTGCTATACCATGAGTGATAAGGCCACTCTTGCTATACCATGAGTGATAAGGCCACTCTTGCTATACCATGAGTGATAAGGCCACTCTCAATGCATGCGTTTGAGTTGAATTGTTTTACTATATATATATAATATATATATAATATATATATAATATATATATATATATATTATATATATATATATATATATATATATATATATATATGCAGGCGAAGAGTCACAATAACGTGGCTGAAGTATGTTGACCAGACCACACACTAGAAGTTGAAGGGACGACGACGTTTCGGTCCGTCCTGGACCATGTGTTAAGCGACTTGAGAATGGTCCAGGACGGACCGAAACTTCGTCGTCCCTTCAACTTCTAGTGTGTGGTCTGGTCAATATATATATATATATATATATATATATATATATATATTATATATATATATATATATATATAATAGCTGTGAAACATTTGCGGTATAGAACTTATAACAAACTGTGTAGTTTATGGAGGTGAGTTTAGAACTCGAATTGCGTTGTAAACGAGAGCCTGGGGCCAGATTCACCGAAGCAGTTACGCAAGTACTTACGAACGTGTACATCTTTCCTTAATCTTTGACGGCTTTGGTTACATTTATTAAACAGTTTACAGGTATGAAAACTTCTCAGTTAACTGTTGTTATGTTATAAACAGCCTCCTGGTGCTTCCGAGCTCATTAATTGTTTAATTATTGTAAACAAAGCCGACAAAGATTGAGAAAAGATGTATTGGTTCGTAAGTGCTTGCGTGACTGCTTCGTGAATCTGGCCCCTGGTAGCATAATTAGCCACCGCCTGTCAACAATCGGTACCGGTTAGCACTCAATCCAGATGTCAACTCGCATTATAGCAAGGCTGCCATTCCTAGAATTTGTTTTGTTTTCTTTTGTGTCTGCGTAACTTGGGTTTTTATTTTGTCGATTACGAAAATCTTTATAGGACCCCCCTTGTATAATTTGAAGAAATTTATTCTTTCTAAAACTGAATTTTTTTTTACTTAAAAGTTTACCCTCTATCCTAATTCTGTATATGGATAATTGAGGATAATAACATTTGTAATTACGTGTATTATCTGAAGTGTATCTTTATTCTTCTAAGGAGGACGAAGATTGCCACTCGCGTTTGGCTGTGATGGACAATTGCTGTGTCTGTTTTCGCCTCATTTTGCTTAAGTTACCTATTTATTTGTCCTTGCCATAGCTACGTTATTCCCGTAGTTGTGAAATGAATCCCAGACAAATTGTGATAATGCATCTGGTGTTACGAGGCAGTAGTAAGACTTTGAGAAAAAAATGTAGCCAATGAACTTTCATTTGCTTTCCAGTCAAAAGTCTGCCCAGTGCATCAAACTTTTTTAGTTATGTTATGGAAGAGAGAAACATATAGTTTGTTTGAAATATTTTGTAACTGCCACACTTGCAACACTTTTTCATAACATATTGATGATATGTTGCCAAGGGATACACACCACACACACACACACCACACACACACACACCACACACACACACAACACACACACACACACACACACACACACTGTGATGGGAAAGTGTTGGAGTGTTGATGTTCGGCAGTCCTCACCAATCAAGGAGCAGACAAGCTGGGAATGGGTAGTTGGCTGGTGAAGACGGGTGGCGAGCTGGCGTGAAGGGGGGTGAAGGGGGTTCAGGGTACGTTTTGCCTCCTGGTCAAAACGTTTTGTGCTACTGGTGACGTATCTTGAATGTAGCATCTTGTACTTGTAGAATCGACGTAACTTAAGTAGGAAAGAGCAGGCTCAATCTCTCTTGAAAGAGATTATCGTCACAACACATACACACACACACACACACACACACACACACACACACACACACACACACACACACACAACACACACACACACACACGTACATATATTATTTATATGTGGAGCTCTAATATGTGTCAGTAAATAGTTAATAAGTGTTTAATTAATCATGGTGGCGCAGGCACCGCCACGATAGCCAACCAGTGCCAAAGTTGATTTAATTTACGTGATAAGGTAATATATTATATCCTGTCCTGAGTGTGGAATGAGCATAGTTAATTGGGAGAAAGTGTGGAGTGAGTATTATTAGTGTGGAGGGGGGGGGAGATGAGGAGTAAATATAGATAGTTTACAGATGTGCAGTAAGTAGGAGCTGTGGAGTATGGTTAACTTGGAGGAGATGTTAAGTGGGTATGGAATTGTGTGGAGATGTAGAGTGGATGTGGATGGGATCGAGTATATTTAGAGTATGGATAGTGCTGAGAATGTGTGCGCGCGAGTATGGTTAGTGTGGGGGGAATGTGGAGTGGGTATGTTAGTATGAAGAGAAGATGTGGAGAGGGGTCTGGCTAGTGTGGAGAAGGTGGGGCGTGGGTATAGTTAGTGTGAAAGAGCCAGGGAGTATACGAGATCAATACACTTTTATGGTACTCGAATGAACACTAAACATCCTCCCACACCTGATACTCGTCTACACCTGATACCCTTCCACACCTGATACCCTTCCACACCTGACACTCGCATATACCTGACATCCATCCAGAGTTGTGTAGTATTCTTTTCTGGTACTAACTCATCTAAAGATGAAACTCATTCTCTCTTCTCTCCTCTCTCTCTCTCTCTCTCCTCTCTCTCTCTCTCTCTCTCTCTCTCTCTCTTCTCTCTCTCTCTTCTCACTATTTACTGTTTCAATCTCTTGTTCTCGCTGGTTCTTTTTTATTTTCTTTCTACCTTTTATCCTTGTCTTTGTATTTCTTATTTTTTCCACATATCGTTTGTCTATTTTTTCATTTGCATAACTTTTTCTTCCTGTTATCTCTCGTTCTGTTCCTTGTTCTCTCTCTCTCTGTCTTTTCCCATTTATTTGTTCGCTTATTTTCCACTCTCTTTCCCCCCTTTCTCTTCACATTCTCTCATTCATTATTTATTTCTAGTTATCTTTTATTCCTTTCTCCCCTTTTTTTCTCTTTTCAACAATTTCTTCAATATACTTCCTTGTCAAGCCAAACACATGACTGAAGTGCAAAAAAAAAAAATTGTTTTTAAATTTGATGTTTAGATTTAGAAAATAAATTTGATAAACACGTTTGGAAATAGGTTAAAGACCTGTGAAACAAGTTATTAATAAAAATAATTGGATTAAACTCACCTGGAGAGATTGAAGGTGAGACTGAGAATGTACCAAGTAACACAACTTAGATACAAATTAAAACGACATCGAATGGGTATACAGGCCGTCTGTGTAATCCTTATTCTTATTTTTCCCCTTCTCCAACCCCCCCAACCACTTGGAGTGGACGGTAGAGCGAAAGTCTTGTTACATGCATGTCGGCGTTCAATCCCCGACCGTCCACAAGTGGTTGGGTATCATCCTTCCCCTCGTCCCAAATCCTTCCCAGTGCTATATAGTCGTAATGGTTAGGCGCTTTCCCCTGATAGTTCCATTCCATTCCTTCTCCAACCTCTTGGATTGGACGGTAGAACGACGGTCTTGTTTTGTGCAGGTCGGCGTTCAATTCCCGACCGTCCACAAGTGGTTGGGCACCATTCGTTTTTCCCCCGACCCATCTCAAATACTTATCCTGACCCCTTCCAAGTAATATATATATATCGTAATGGCATAGCGCTTTCCCCTGATAAGTCCTCTTTTCCTACTCTATCCTTCCTTCTCGCTATCTTCATAGCTCTTTTTCTCTCCAAAGTGAGACAAGAATAGTGTGAGATATAAATTCCATGATTTTTGGCTATTTGCATTCTCATGTATTGAGCGCGTATTGACTGTCCATCAGAGAGACATTTTTAAACTATTACTTAAAAAAACAAGGCTTTAATAAAGATCGTATCGCCTGTGGTTGACACAGCAGAAGCACTGCACATCAAACACATCAATGTACTTGCACCTTGGCACGCCATTCCTTCATATTGACAGTGTGATAAATAAATACCACCTTTCTTCCCGCTGCCCAAGACGATCAAGGTGGATTCAACACCTGATTTTTTTATATCTTGTCAAATGGATAATATTCCTCCCTCACACCCCCCCCCCTCTCACAGTCCTCTCGCTATAATGTGCTATATTATACTGTGAATGTTGTTTATAACTTTCTTCCCGACTGCCTTTGAAGATGTTATATACAGTGATATACCTGTCGGAGCCGGTCGGCCGAGCGGACAGCACGCTGGACTTGTGATCCTGTGGTCCTGGGTTCGATCCCAGGCGCCGGTGAGAAACAATGGGCAGAGTTTCTTTCACCCTATACCCCTGTTGCCTAACAGTAAAATAGGTACCTGGGTGTTAGTCAGCTGTCACGGGCTGCTTCCTGGGGTGAAGGCCTGGTCGAAGACCGGCCGCGGGTACATTATAAAAGCCCCGAAATCATCTCAAGATAACCTCAAGTTCATTATTACTCATAAATGAGCTCTGACGAGTTAATGTTTGTTTTAAATTCCTTCCCATCAGATAAAACCTAATAATTAAGCAATAATTGCTCGAATCATTCATTAAACCTCTCTCGGTGTACTCAAAATTAAGAAAAAACAAAGGCATCTTCACTGCTTGGAATGGGAAATCATCACCTTGGGATTGGTCAGTGGTTGAGAAACTCTTCTCAGTTTTAAAGCAGGCGTTCCCCCTCTGGATCACCACAATGAGACGCTAACACTGGAAACTATAGGGACAAATAAATAGTGTCGTCCAAAATTATTGCCTATATAGCCTACCCAACTTGACGCCTTTTTGTTTTTAATTACCCCCTCCTCCCCCCTCCCGTCCTGTTTCGTAAACTTATTGGGTAATACTGATTCTAAATGGTTAATCATGCTAACATGCTGAACCTCCACTGGAGCTGTAATTATCAGCCTGGGATGATACGCAAGTTTAGTCATGCACTAGTTATCTGTCATTCTAGGGGAAACAACATTCCATCAAAGTGACATGTTGGACTGACCAAACTGTTATGGCAGAAAACCAAAACCACATTACAGCCCTTGAATACACAATTGTGTACATACGTCACAGGCATTAGTTTCTAAAATTCACAAACTAGAATGTTATGTTTTTGTTATTTTATATCCCTGCTTTGCAAGTTATAGGAGAGTGACACTTACTAAAATGTTATTTTCTGCAGACTTTCTGCATTTCAATATGTTCTCCAATAACTAGTCCCTAAATATAAATCTCTAAGCCTCTGACAATAGCATACCACTCTGGAACGTTCAGAGTTATTAGAAAATTGTTAGAATAGTTAGAAAATTGCAATGACGTTATATTCATCTCTAAATCAACAAGTAAAATTTCCCTTTCCTGAGTGAATGATATAATAATTCTGTCACTTAAAAATTTTGCTCCTAAGAAAATAATTATAGAGAACATTTGATTTCCGTAAATCAGAATGAAATGGAGATCGTAATTCGTATAGAAATAGATGGTAAACTTAGTCAAATTGGTGTCAGAAATGATAACTCATTGTAGTCAATGATTAGCCAATACCCAATCTGTTCTCTGACGTAGTTCATCATGCTTCTAACCGTCAGCTAAACCGTTATAATTGCGTGTATTTAGTTAAAAAAAATATATATATAATTCCGTAATATGGACTTTTTTCCGATCATTGCACTCGACCAGTTAAGTGGATTGTTTAGGTTTAAACGTTCCTAGCTAGGCAAAACAGTCGCATATTTTACGCAGTGTCAAATCATTGGACAAACGCTCCTGTGCTGTAACTCCTGGCCCCGCCAACCACAGTGACGAATGAAATTCTTCAGTGGGTCTTAAATATGCAGCGACTACACTAGCTGGTTCGTCAATCAACATGTCTCTCTCTCTTCAAGTTTCCCTCACGCGAAATTCTCTCCACTCATCAATCACCCTCCACGTTGTATTGTGAGAGTTTCCTGTGAGATATTAGGGAGCTCCATAAACGGTGTCGTATAGCATTAAATCATGACGTTAAAACCTGGACTCTACTGATTGTCTTAGTGTCCTTGGACTCCATCATTCCTGGACTCTTGGGATGGATTTTCTGACGTGGCTACGGACCCAGTGGACTCTACATTCTCTTGCAGTTGCATTCTCGTCATCAACCCGAGTGATTGTTCGATCCAGCTCCAGCAATGTAAAAACCTTTTCAATGTTATATTAAGGTTTCTGACGGATGCTTGTGACAAGGTGTCAGCTGTAATTTCTGGTACTACGCTGCTCCATCTCTTGGTGTTTTCCCATTGGCTGAGCTTATGCTGGATGAGCTCCAATTGGCTCTTGCAAACACACCACCTCATTTGTTAGCTGTTTTATTATGTACCTAAGGTTCATCTTGGTATTTATGTCCTTGCCCATGAAGGTATCCTTAAGCATTGTGTATGTCGTGATCATGTTTCCCCTGAAGCTACTCTCATCTAGTGATGTGAATTTTAGTTGGGGGGTATATTCTGTTATGTACACAAGTGGCGTTTTAATTGGTTGTTAAGGTAATTTAGCGTGTTTGGTGTATGAATAACGCTGTTGGGGGCCCGTGTGGTTATCTGTGTACGTATACTAATGTGTGGTGACGTTTGTGCATGTGTAGTACTAATTGTTTGGCGTGTATTGCGTGTGTTTATTTATATACGTGCGTGTTTGCGTGAGGTGAGAGCAGGGAAGATGGGTAACGATTCCCAGACACCAAGCTTCTTGTCATGCGATGAGAATTGGTGCTGTATATGCCAATGAAGGGAAGAATACAGTTCTCTGACACACGTGACACGCTTTCCCAACCTCCCACACACATGACTCCTGCAAACACAGACACCTCCCACACATATACACATGACTCCAGCAAACACAGACCTCCCACACATATACACATGACTCCAGCAAACACAGACACCTCACATATACACATACTCCAG
>WNGS01005641.1:11261798-11318206 GCA_020271785.1 Procambarus virginalis
TCCAGGGACAATGGTGACCATTTTCTCACTCTACTGTTGTTCATATTGCGTCTTTGTGAAGCGTTAATTGATAGTGTGAGTCGCTGAGATTAATGTTTTCTCTCAAACTTTGCTTCATCCTTTTCTCAAAGCTAAATTTTGTAGAAGACCTTTTAGCTAGTTATTGTTGTTTTATCTATATTCTTACATTTTTCGGTGTTATTGTTCCTTTCTCTTCGATCGTTTATCTTTTCGTGTCCATCTTTATATTGATCTCATTTTGTGATTCTTTTTTTATTTTTTATTATGAACTTATTTTATTCGTTTTCTTCTGAATTTCCTTGTTATTTTATCATTTTCTTCTCATTCTCTCCCGACTTCTCTAAGCACTGTTTTTAGCATCTCTTTGAAAAAGATTGCCAAATAAAAGAACTCAATTATTCGCAATTAGATCATGTAGAACTGACGTTGTGTTTCACTTTCTTTACGAAGAGAGAGAGAGAGAGAGAGAGAGAGAGAGAGAGAGAGAGAGAGAGAGAGAGAGAGAGAGAGAGACCTCAGTTCATTTAATATGTCATTCATTTTCTTATATAATTAAGACGGTGTGCTGTAACCTTACCTATCATTCAACCTGTCTTCCTCGATTTAAACGACATATTTTTAACATATTGGACCACTAACGTAAAAATAGCGATGGATTATTGAAATTAAAACTGCATTAAAATTGCAGGGTTTTGGGGAGGACTAAAGGAATATCAGCCATGATGGATCAGGTGGGTTGCCATTGTCTTCCCTCTTCACTTTGGGCAGAATTGCCTAATATTTGATGATTGACACATTTTGAGAACAGGTTAGGTTAGGTTAGGTTAGGTTTGGTTAGGTTAGGTTAGGTTAGATCACGTTAGATCATCAACCAAACACAGATTAAATCAACTTAACTGAGCCTTAAAACTGTGCTAATAGTTTTCGAAAAGATTATATTGTGAATTTAAAGTTAGCATAGCAATGGATCTTTAACATTATAAGTACACTGAAACTCAGTTTCAACGAGGTTGTTTATTACAATAACAACCTTGGGTTGTGAAGCATCGAAGCTCGCAAACTGTTTAATAAACATAAAGCATTCATGATTGTTGAAAGATATACAGGTTTCGTAGCTTGATGAATGTCGGGTTCAGGTTAAATCCCCCGCACGTTTCGATCTGATTATATAACAGCAAGACTCGAATCTAAAGTATAGAGCATCGGAATCCATCAGGGTCAATAAGCTCACCCAAAGTAAGAGTGAATACTTAATTACTTTTACTTATTGGGCCGGCCCAAGGCTTAGTGCCCGCGCTGGAATATCCCTGAAAAAACTCTTTTTCTCTCTCAACTTCTCCTGGAGATAGACTTAACCAAGGAGATATTTGAATGTAAATAGATATAGATAACTATGCAGATAAAAAGTCACAATAACGTGGCTGAAAAAAAATGTTGACCAAATCACACACTAGAAATTGAAGAGACGACGACGTTTCGGTCCGTCCTGGACCATAATCAAGTCTATTGTCAAAAGATGACGTCAAAAGGCGATTGTCAAATGCCGACGTCAGAAGACGACGTCAATAGACGACAACGAAACGTCGTCGTACCTTCAATTTCTAGTGTGATGTTTGGTCAACAAAGATAACTATATTAGAGCAATGTTAGAAATATCGAGAAATAAGAAGAATATTAGAAAGAGACCATTTAAAAATAAAATAGATGTAATAGAAATAGATAATAGAGAGAAATATATAACATAATATAAAAACACATAATAAAGATTATAAAAGAGATAATACAATGANAGGCACAATCAGAGAACACTGTATAACATCAGAAGGTCCGCGGTTGTTCAACGTCCTCCCAGCAAGCATAGAAAATTGCCGGAACAACCGTGGACATCTTCAAGAGGAAACTAGATTTATTCCTACAAGGAGTTCCGGACCAGCCGGGCTGTGGTGGGTATGTGGGCCTGCGGGCCGCTCCAAGCAACAGCCTAGTGGACCAAACTCTCACAAGTCAAGCCTGGCCTCGGGCCGGGCTTGGGAGTAAAGAACTCCCAGAACCCCATCAACCAGGTATCAACCAACCAGGTATCCCAGCACAGTGCCCAGCAAGGACCTTGTTCCAACGAACACATAACATAGTTCCAAACCGTTCAAAACAGGTTAAAAGGTCGTCCTGAAAATCGAAGGGGGCATCATGCACCACCACATACGTCAAGGCGACACTAAGAATCACCACTTTAACAGAATTGGTGGTATTAGGGAGAAGGTAAACACGCCCTTCACACCGCTCGAAAAACGCCTGAAAGGCAGCTTGTAGGTGGAACTTGACCACAGCACGGTTGCCCTGAAGCAGCTGGACGCAAACTAAGTCCGACAGCTGCACACGAAGCACATCCACCACGGCGACACCAACCAACTGATGGTCCACCGCCACCATGAATGCCAGACCAGCCGACAATGTCCTCTTCATTGGAGTCGAGAAATCTCCATGGCAAATCCAAATGTCACCCTGTCAGTGGCAAACCACCACCACCAGGCAGGGCAACTAGTAATCGTCCAACGTAACACTAGCCAAGAGCGGAGAGACCTCAGGAGCGTCCGACCGGCCGGTGGTCGCCGCTCAATTCCCTAAGCCAATCTACCTACTGAAGACTGCAGGTAACGAGTGAGTAAACAAGGATACCAGGCCCTCTCTGCACCACGGTGTTGTGGCAGACTGTGTATCGTTTCCACTAGGCTACCACCTCGCACGTCACTGGTATCAAGTTGCTTTAAACTCGGACTGCCACTTCACATAAATGTTACTGCAACTGTCTCTGTTGCGACTTACTGGCCAATAACCGGGCCACTGCACTGCCGAAACTAGAAATCACAAAGTACCTAACTAGAACTGCGGACTTAGCACTTCACTGTACATTCTCACACTGGATAAAATGTCCCAGTTCTCTCACATGGTGACTAGTTCACTGCATTGTTCTTACCTCAGATTTCACAACTGATCCTTGCGATCAGGACTGTCCATAGCTCTGTAGCATTCTTTGAGTGAACGGCGGAGTTGTTAAACCTCGACCCCCAGCCACACGTTGGTTCAGCACAGCTCGTTCGATGGCCGTTACTCCATCCACCACATGTTTGTCTCCTCCCATTGCCTCAACTTTGCAACTTTCTGGAAAATCGATTAATTGCACCTATTTGTGAATAATTGGGCTTCTCCTCAACACTTTCGAATGTACCTGTAATCAATATGTGCTGGACAAAGCCAGGCACGCCTTCCCTCGACTAACGTTAAGGAAATAGTAAGCCAATGAGCCGTCTAGTAGCTCGCTCTTGCTGGTCACGTGACCATGAGACACGTGTTGATTGGTTCTTTCATGCAGTCTGCCAATCACGATCTTTTCACATCTTGCACTCTCAGGTCCGCAACTTATTCTTCTAGGGGCAACAATGTCCTCAGGTGCAGCGTTGTTTGCAAAGTGCCATATTAGAAAAGTAAAATAATTACCACTTAAAAAATCTTTAAACTGAAATATCTACTAAACTTATATTCTACCTTCTTGAACTAAAAGGATTGCTGGACAATCAAGTATGTACATAGAGGTTGGAAAATTTATCTAGTATTCGGGAAAGGCACGAATAAGACTGGCATGTGATTTTAATCGTAACAATATCCATAGTGTGTTCCCAACCCACAAACTCCGGTCAGTCCCATTGCCAGTTACTCCACAAACCATCACCACTACCGCCACCTCTTCCGTGACCTCCACCTCGAGGTTCTCTTTCTTCCAACCAATCCTCCAACATTTTCACCTTATATACACGTTCCAAGCAAGTACCCCACCCAAACTTGGGAGGTGGAGACCCAAGTACACCACCCCAAACCAGGGAGGAGGAGAAGAACCAAGTACACCACCCCAAACCAGGGAGGAGAAGAACCAAGTACACCACCCCACACCAGGGAGGAGGAGAACCAAGTACACCACCCCAAACCAGGGAGGTAGAGAACCAAGTACACCACCCCAAACCAGGGAGGTAGAGAACCAAGTACACCACCCCAAACCAGGGAGGTAGAGAACCAAGTACACCACCCCAAATCAGGGAGATACCCATAGAATGAGAAAAGAATATCAATGAACAGTCTACAAATCTGAAAGAAGTGATTGTTGAACAATATCCTCTATATAACCTCTATATAATAGCAATAGTAGAAACTATAATTACAGAAAAAAATCACTAATGCAATATTCCACTGACAACACCAGAAGAAGATAAAGGTTTGAAAATATAAATGTGGAGACGAATACAAATAATGCATAAAATGTTGCATAAATGATATCAGCGAGAGTAAAAAAGTTGTTGTGGTGGTGATATAAAAGAATATAAGAATACAAAAAGAGATTGGAAAAATATCATACAAAGTATGGTGGAATTATCTCATATATTGTGAGCAAAGCTTCTAGTAATGGGAGGTGTCAGCAACAGGCAAATTGACTGGGAATTGATGGATCAGAGAGAGGGTGAAGAAACATGGAGCAAATCTGGTAGAAGTTGCATAGAGACACCTCCTAACAAATTATGATATAGAGGAAACGTGGAGATGAATGTAAGACAAATCAACATGAGTGGATCTAGTCAATACATGAAGCAAAATGGACATTTAAAACATTGAGCAAGGGACCATTGTGAATTGATCTTTGACTGTGCAGTTTTTATGAAGGCAGTGGCAAAAGGAAGAGAAGACGGAAATGGAACACTAGATTCCATAAAGGCGAGTACCAGAAAATAATTAGTAACGATATCATGGGATATAGAACTACAATAAAAAAATTATATGATACATGATGGATTTGATAACAATCTAATGCAGAGTAACTGAAAGAAGATTTAAAATGGCCATATGAGATAAATGAGCCAATATAAAAAAATTCTCATAATTATCAGATAATGCTTGAAGGCAAAAAGTTAAAGTAAAAGAGCATGCAATAAGTTCATGAGGCATAGAACAGCGGAGAGCCATAAAGTATATACAAGTGAGATAAAAACGAATACACAACAAAGAAGTAATATGATAATGATATCATCATTCTTGGATTTGTACAGTCCCCGTGACGAAGTGGTAAGACACTCGCCTGGTGTTTCGCGAGCGCTTTGGCCTTGGTTCACATCCTGGCCAGCAAGGATTTACTGGGTGCCAATCCTTAACGTTAGTCTCTGTTTACCCCAACAGTGAAATGGGTATACCTGGTTGTTAAACGATTTAGCGGGTCGTATTATGGGTAAAATTAGGATTAAGGACTTTTCCAAACCGCTATGCATGCTAGTGGGTGTACAAGAATGTAAAACTCTTTTATACATAAAAAAATAAAAATAATAAATCATCGATTACTAAGATCATCCTAAATTACTATATTTCCAATTGAGGTAAGATGTCTGTAAGTATCAAGTGATCACAATACGCAGAAGAGGAGAAAGACATATAAAGAATGATAAGGAAGTGTGTGAATACTTATTAAAAGTTTGCAGGAAGTCTTCAAGACAGAACTAGAGTTGTCCCCAGATCTAAGCTTTTAATGGAACACGCACAACCAGACTGGCCCTATGGAAGTGACACCAGAGGAAGTAAAGAAACAGTAGGAGCAGGATGTAATGGAAACCACAGGTCCGTCCTGTGAAGATCTCACCGAGGATCTTGAAAGGGGCAGCTGCAGCACTTTTGAATCATTGCTATAGTCTTCATCGCCTCACGTGAAGTGGCCGAACTGCCTGATATATGGAAAGTGGAAAATGTGGTACCTACGTAGAAGAAAGGGGAAAGATAGGAGCCACTTAACTAGAGACCGGTATTGCTATCATGTATTCTCTGTTAGATATTAGAGAGATTGATATTAGAGAATATTTTCCAAATATAAATTTTGTTTCTAAGCATCAACAGGGATTCCAGTTTGACTAACTGTGAATGAATGGGATTTCATAATTGTCTTACCCCTCTTGGCTGCTCTCCAGTTAACTAGCTTGTAGTGCACAAAAAAATCTGAATATTTCTCTCTCCTGGCATTGTTAATTAGCATTCAAGAAGCACAAAAGACGACGTTAAAGTTTCTACCTCTTGTGGTTTAGCTATAACTTTAGAATAACATAGGCAGTCAGGTTGTATTGATGTGCCATAGATAGTGTTCATTATGTATTGCTTTGTAAATATACGTATGTACAGACTGTGAAAGTATATCCTTTGACTGCACTACCAGCCCCACGTTGGGCGCCAGATGCGACCAGTGTTGTCTAGTTGAAGCAACACTTCTTAGCCCCAGAGTGGGTGCCAGATCTGAAAGTCCCTAACTTGGGAAGGCGAGAGCAAATACAGAGGTCCAACTTCTTGTTCCTCCAATCACTAGATCGTAAGCTCTTCAATTGCATGAGCAGTTTAGAGGGATGCAAATAGGTTCTCACACAAAATTTTGTATTTAGTGCTTGAAGCTGTGGGTTTGATCCCAGAGTTTAAACCTGTTAAATTAAAGATTTTAGAAGTAGCTGTACAAAGCAAAATAGTGGGGCAGTACTCATCAAAGTTACTGTTGAAAGTGGCCAAATGACATTTTTACAACAATAACAATTTATTCAACAACTTACTCACTAATAGACGGCAGTTACAACTTTACATTACGTTAATTTCCGAGAGTCACTCCAACAGATAAACAATAACAGCTGTAGCAGGACACGGTCACACCACTCTGTCTGATAATCAGGAGACCTAGTCACTGGCCCTCTTGCTAGGGCAAGAGAGAACAAAGTGAACTAACTGAACACTAGTGTACAACCAAACTAAACTGAACTCAACTCTCGCAGTGGAAATCAACAATGATAATATTACAACAATAACATTAAAACAATGTAACACGTGTCACTAAGACAAACCTTCTAATAATTACATAATTACATAAACACTCTGTCACACAGATAATAACAAATCAACGGACAATTTAATTACTACTTTATGTTAAATCTCCTGTCACCAAGGCAGATAACCAAGATGAACAATTATACTCAACACTGTATGCTAACACACAAGTACAACACTGCGATATAACACAACACAATAATCAATGAGTAACAATATAATAATAAACAGGTCTCACCTAGACACAACACTCAATGACTTAATCTTCCACTGATGTCTTGAGTGGATAAAATGCAAGGTATCACATTGAAACATAAATCACTATTAATGAATTAGTAATAATAAGACCGTACAACTTAAATACACAAAAATATAACAAATACTAAATGTGTTTTCGTGTATATAACACTTATACTCAAGACAGTGATAGATGCAGTGTCACTCAGATGGCTGTACCGACAACTGGCTTTTTGTCTCCACGACCGGTTTAACTCTCACATGTTACAGGTGATAACTAGATAACTGCAGCTTGGACGGTTGATCCTAGATCAACACAAGGAAACACTATAAGAACAAGATAAATATTTGTAGTCACTTTGAAGACCGGCCTTGTCACTCACATCTTGCATACATAGAAAGTGGAACTGTAGAAGCTCTGATGAAATACTCCAGCAATCTCTGCACGTTGTAATATTCGAGTAACAACCAAACACAGGGTGGCAGGTGTAGACAACTCAAGCAATGAGTGCACGTGGTTACCATGTGAGTAACACGTTAGTTACACTAGATGGCAGGTGCAGGCTGATAGAACAGGTGCACTGTGATTTTGCATGGCGACCGCAGCTGGGTGGCGGGCGACAGCTACACACAGGGTGGCAATGGCGAGTGCTAAACCCTTGTGGTGGCACCTGTGGTGGGCGGCACGGAGTTGGCGGGTAAACCACTAAGACCACAAAATAGCCGTAAATACAGTTATCTCCCTCCGATAAACTAAGAGCAGCAATGGGGAATCAATGATATTCTCTCTAACTCTTCTCTCGTGGCAATAAGCTCACAGATGCTCATGATAATCACGGACTGTAACACTAGGCAGTCACATTGCTTATGAGGTGATCACGTGGCGGGCACTTTTCTCTCTCTGTTCTTAATAAATTTATTAATTAATTAAATTAGTCGTATCTAAGATAAATCTCAACTATTGTGAACTAGATTCTGCAGCGAATCGGGCTAGATAAAATTAGACGGATAACGAGATATCAATAGAAGTTATGTTAGGCGGTAAAGTCGAGCTATGGCCGGCAACGAAGACTTCACACACCTTATGTACTTGGTGACTCCTTCGGAAAGAGGAGGGCAGCATTGGGCAGGGTGCTCCTTGACTCCCTTCCACACTCCTCCTAGATGTATGAAACCAATCAATCAGGCACCAGGCCCTGAGGTCTATCAAATCAAAGCAGTCCTCTCTGTGTGGCGAGGAGCCGTGACGTCATTACTAATTCACGGAAGAGGACTAGTCACACAAGGGACAGTTGTTCCATCCTGGCCCTTTCCTGACCATGACACTCAAAAGTACTACTTGACCCTGATTCTGGGTGTTAACTAATTGTTTAAATACTCCACCTTGCTGTAATTATTAAATGGTTTGGCACACTACAGACTTCACGATAGCAATTGTTTCCTGTTGACATGAGCTATCCAATGATATCCAACAAGGAATAGCTGAGTCTTGTATTAACAATACTCGACTTAGTGTACACCCTTTGTGCACTCGTGAGTTCAACTGTCACTGTGCACTCACTGAACACACATTAAGACAGCTAGAAAAATCCATTCTCTCACACAAATGTATGTACATAAATATACACATACAACATTTATTTATGCATACAAATATATACATTTAAGCCTAAATCTTATAATAGGACATAACACACATTTTGCCTGTAAATATATACATTGAGATTTATGTGCGTAAGGAAGTAAGGGAGAAGAGGTAGAACAGCCTATTTTTTTTCTTTTTATTTTTAAAACAGAGCAAGTACAGCGTACAATAACCATATAAACAGGAAGCACAGAATAACAACAACACAGATAACAAGTAACACAGATCAACACAAAAGTGAAAATATAGAATAACATAAAACACATAAGAACACACACACAAAAACAAAAGCAGCAGCACCCAGATGGGGCGTGCAAAAAGCGTCAGTAATTACAAAAGCGCACAAGGAGCACAATAAAACCAAGGGTAAAATATAAACAAGGAATACACATACTAAATAACACAAAATAACACAACAGCAGACAACACACGCACCATGCGCCACACCACACAACAGCAGACAACACACCACAGAATCGAGAACACAAGAACAAAACATGGTAATATAACACAGTAAATACAACATAGTAAGTAAAATGCAGGAAAATAACAAGGGAATACAACAAAGCAATACACAGCACAGTACATAAAATAAAGGAAACAGAACACATTAGCATTACATAGTAAAATATCAAAGTAAAAATAAAGAATCAGTATAGTACAAACCAACATTGGAACATATAACACAGTAAATATGATACAGAAAATAGAACAAATCGTAAATAATCATAAACACACACACAAACACACACGCCACCCATATGGGGCGTGCCAACAGGAACCATAATGGAAAGCACATAACACAAGGCAGCAAGACAAAATGACAATGAACACAAGCATGCAAAAACACACAACAATGGAACACATACAAGATAAACATAGCCACCCAACACACAAACCCGACCCCCACAGACAGAGGACGGCCAGCCACCAAGCAGAAAAAACACCCACGCACCGGACACATCAGGAGAGAGACAGACATGCCACACAACACCACAACACACCCATACTCACCAACACACAAACAAAACCCTTCCACACAAGGCAACCAAGCAAACCCCAGCACACACAAAACCCCAAAGACGAACAAACTCACCCCCCAAACCCCCACTTGCCAGAGGGAACCGAAACAAAGAAACAATCACAGACACACACACAACCACACCCACAGGAACCCACCACCTACACCAATGCAGCACCCAGGACATACTCGAGCGTGAACCAAGCATCAAAAACCCTAGGAAAGGAGCGACGCAACCACCACATAGTATAAGACAGACAGCCCTTCAAAAAGCCCAAAATCCTCCCCACCCCATACCCCTCCATCCTACCAACCCATAAACAAAAAATATAGTCCGCTAACAACACCCCGAGCGTGTTACGCACCCGCTTGGAGCCCCGAGGGAATGAAAAAAACAACAACCGCTATAAGGCGACCTGCACCCCCGGACCACAAAAGGCTGCAATGACATCCCGCAACCACCCAACCAAACCCTGAACCCGCTCACAAAAATAAAAGACGTGCAACTGAGTCTCACGCCTCCCACAATGAACACAACTATCAGAGGCGACCAAACCCAACATAAAGAGCCTTGCATTCGTAGCCAAAGACTCATGCAAATATCGAAAATCCAACTCATGCGTCCGTGGCGAAATACATGGCCCACTCAACGCCTCCGGCACATTCCCCTAGTAGAAACAAGGGTACAAACTTTCGACCCTGGGAGGCACCCAAGAGGCAAGCGCCCCATACACTTCCCGACAACCAAAAGACACAAACCCGGAAAAACGACAAAGTGCCCGAAGGATCAAAACCGCCCACGAGTACACTGGAGGGGTATACAAGGGCCACCTCCTGGCAACGACCCAGATCAAGCAAAAAACTAAACCTCATAGAGCAGTAAAACAACCCCAAGGAGTTTAACCCACCCCCTAACACCAAACTCCTCCGAACCGACCCCCAAAACAAAGCCAACGCCTTCACATAGACATCAGGAATACCAATTCCACCTTCTGACACCTTAAGACATAATGTAGATCGACGAACCGGATGATACCGGCCACACCACACATAACGATACACCAAACCCTCCAGAGCGCAAGCTCTCCGCCGATCCAACGGAAAACACTGCGCAACAAACCAGACCCGCGACAAAACCTTACAAGACACAATAATCGCCCGCTGGTAAATAGTCAGGCTCCGTTGCGACAACATCCCCACAGCCACGCCCACCCCCCCCGCGAAACTGACTCACAATTAAACTCCAAAGACTGCACATATGACCTGAACCATGTAATCCCCAGAACCCGAATGGACTGAACCACCGGAAACCACGAACCAGACCACACCAAACGAGAGGCCCAACCCCCCAATCTCAGAAGACAAGACTTTCCACGATTGACCAAAGCCCCTGTAGCTGACTCAAACTGAAGCACCAAATCCTGAACAGCAGGCACAGAACCCTCAGAGGCAACAAACAAGACCGTGTCGTTAGCGTAACCACAAATCTTCAGGGACAAGCCATTCGGCAAACACCGTGAAACAACCGAACGACAAGCACGCACCGCTCGAACAATAGGCTCCTGAAACAGAATATAGAGAAGCATCGACAGAGGATACCCCTGTCGAACCGAACGCCGAATAGCGAAAGGAGCACTATGGAACCCATTGACACACACCCTACTACTACAACCAGTGTACAACATCCGTATCCAGCCCACAAACAGGGGCGGGAAACCAAACCTCTCCAGGACCCACAAAACAAGCCCAATTGGCATGCGATCAAAAGCCTTGGACCCATCCAAGCTTATCATGGCCGCGGGAACACCAGACTCCTCCACATAGAGGAGCAAATCTCGGAAAAGGGAATTGCATTGCACCAACGACCTACCCGGAATGCCACAAAACTGACCCCAAGAGATCACCGACCCCACAACTGAGCGCAAACGTCCAGCCAACAACTTGGAAATAATCTTGTAATCCACATTTAGCAACGTAATAAGCCGCCAATTTGCAAAAAAAACGTAAGTCCCCCGGCTTCGGAAGAAGCCGCACAAGACCATCATTTTGCGAAACGGACAGAGACAAACTCCGAAGACAAAACCGAACCACCTCCAAAAAATCGGCACCAAGCACATCCCAAAATTCGACATAGAACTCCATCGGAAACCCATCCGACCCCGGAACCTTACCACGACGAAAGGACCGCACAACCTCCCAAAGCTCCGAAGGGCTTACCTCCCGCACAAGACCCACACAATCCATATCCGACAACCCCGGTGCACAGTGTTGGAGGAAGGACGCCATCAACCCCTCATCCCCCGCAACCACCCCATACAAAGACTCCAATTCACCACGCACATAATGCAAAACCGCCCCCGTGTCCGACAGAACCGAACCGTCCGGCCGATGAAGACCTTCCAACAAAACCGAGGCACTCCCCACCCGTTCCCTCCGCAGTAAAAACTGCGAGAGCTTCTCACCACACAACCGTTCCTCCACCCCAGCCCGCACACGTACCCCCTCAGCCCACAAATGAGATCCTTACACACCGAGATCTCCCAAAACCTATCTAAACCCTGATTCAGCAACCCATACAGGCGAAATAACCGTGCCTGCAAGACCCTCAACAGACCAAACCTTCCCGACGCCTCCCGCTTCGCCAGCACCCGAAAAAACGACCGACATTCCACCTTAGCCCATTCCCATCACTCCAGAACCGAGGGAAACGCCCCTTTCCGAGCGGCCAAAATAGCCCACCGGGCCCGTAACTGGGCACACACAACAGGGCACTTCAGCAACCCACAATTCAGTTTCCACCAGCCACGGCCAACCCGCACCTGGCTGCGAATCCCCACTTGCAACACCACCATACAATGGTCCGAGAACCGTCCGCAAAGAAAAAACGGAACCACCCCAGTAGGCACGTAAAAACGATCAAGGCGAGAGCAAGCACCACGCGAGAGAAAAGTGTACTCCAAACAACCCCCTTGCAACACGGCCGCATCTCGAAACCCGCAACTCTTCAGGGTAGCAGTCCAAGCCAGTGAGATATTTGCCGGACGAAGACTATTGCTATCCCGCAGCGACGTAATACAATTAAAATCCCCCCAAAAAATCATCCCCCTCGTATCGTGCCGCAAAAAAATGCAGCACGTCACGGGAAAAGAAAACCTCCCGTTCCTGCTCTGCACCGCCCCAGATGGCGCGTACACGTTCAAGAGAGAGACCTCAGACCCCAAAAAAAGACCCTAACTAACAGCACCCAACCACCCTCGTCCATCTCCGTGTGAAGCACGGAAATCGGGGCCCACTTAGAAAGCAGGATCAATGTACCTCCACGCAAGCCACGTGAAGGGTTTAACCCCACCGTAAACCTCTCAGCCAACACATGTAACAACCCCACCTCCTGCACATTGTGCTCCTGCACAAAAGCCACATCCACCCTCCACTCACGCATCATCGACACCAGGCCCAATTGCACAGCTACAGAACGCAAACCATTCACATTCAGCGAAGCACACGTTAATTTAGGATCCATTGGGAAAATAGATAAACCTAACTAACCACAAAACTGTCAGACTGTCCCAGCCGACACCCCGTACATGGAAGCAGTAGCAGCCGCCACCGGGTTTCCAGGCGACAGGGACGCACTCCCCACAAGGGGGGGGGGAGGCCAGGCCAGAGTCCTTCCGGAACTTCATCACAAGGCCGTGATCATCACTGCCACAGTCCCCTGGATCCACCACCGCCCACTCCGGGCTCCGTACCCCAGGGGACCCACATACGAGATCACTAGGAGGGTCCACAACACACCCTCCACCGCCCGGCACCGACGGGGCTACCACGGACACCGCCTCACCATCACATACACTCGCATCAGGCTCCAACCTCCGCACCGAAGGCCCTCGGTCCCCGGAGCGACCACTCCTGGCCGTCTTCCGGCGCTTCGTCTGAGAGCCAGGCTGACCCGGGACAGCAGTGGTGGAAGGACGACGAGAGGGGCGGCCCACTTCCAATAACTCATCCGCCTCCAAGGGTTCCACACCAAGGGCAGAAGCACGTATCAATCCAGGCGCACCAGAATCTGGTGCGATATCATCCACCGGCGACAACACAGGGCCACGCCCCACCGAAGCTTCAACATCGACGGCGACGGCAACCGGGGGAGGATGCACCTCCACATGCGTGACCACCGCACTACCGCCCACAGCAAGGGGGTCCACAGACACTGGACCCGACACATCAGCACCAGTGGGGCGCACCGCACCCACAACGCCATCATCACCGGCAGGTTCAGAGGGGGGGTTCAACCTGGCAGGATCATACCCCCGGTCCACAAGGCCATGTAGAGGCGGGAAATCCTCTTCTCGGAAGACACTGACCAACCGCACAGTGCCATTATGGCAACCAGCAGCCTGGTGTCCAGCCATACCGCACAGAAAACACGTGCGCTCCTGTCCCGCATAAAAGCACTGCACCTTGAACCCCAGCAGCACCATCGACGACGGGATCGACTTCCTCAGCTTCATGGTAACCGTATCAGGACGCCAATCAGCTTCATGGTACCAATCAGGACGCCACGGAGACGGCCAGACGTCAGCACGTTCGCCCGACAGGCGAGAGCACTCCCATATCCCCCAAAGAACCGGCGGAGCAGGCTCTCCGGGAACTCAAACGGCAGCCCCCGTATCACCACAAACGTCACAGGAACGCACAAGTCCGTTACAGAAACCGTACCCGCCGCGCCAGGCAAAGATACAGTACGCCCATCAAACTTGACGACCACATCCCGATACACCACAGCGTCAGTCAGCTTAACCAAGGCCCGATGTTCCCCAGCCACACCACACACATCTGCAGGGTTGATACCCAGCACGTCCAGGAGAGCAACTTCCAACAATGAGTATTTTACCAGACCAGAGAAGGTCAACTCAATTGTAGTAGTAGTAGTAGGCATCCATCAGTCTCAGGCGTGTGGATACAACTCAATTGTATCCACACGATTTACAGGTGGCAAGGGCAACGCCATCCCGCCGGCCTGCCAGGCCAGAGCCCACAATAAAACGCCAACAGCTGTGTGCACGCGAAGCGTCCAGGTAAGACTGAGGAGCGAATGTCAACAGAACCGCTCTGCACGGCTGCCAAACAGCCAATCCCCTTTGGCCGTTCCTTTCCTTATTGTTCATTGCTCGTTCTTTGTCCCTGTCCCAAATCCTCTCCTTCCTCTCCATTCCACTCTTCTCTATTGGTCATTGTTTGTGTTCTTCTCTCAGGTGTTGCCTATGTTATACTACACTATAACACCTAACCCTCAGGTACAAGACGCCAGCTGGCTGGCAACAACTCACAGACTCAACTGTCTACCTCAGTCACTGACAGGCAAGTGGTGGGTGGCGCCTCACCCCCACCACTTCTGAAGTACAAACATCCCTACACCTTCCTCACATTTTACTATCTCGAAACATTCATCTATATTGTTTCTCAAGACCTTACCAAAGTCAAAGAATTAGTTTTATTTCTGGTTACCTCATATTGTACAGTAATTTATCATGTAAATTTTTTGTTGCCTTACTGGATAGTTAGTTACGTACAGTGTTGCCAGTTATATAACAGCCATTCTCGTGCATATTGCCACATCACCTACAGTGCAGTCTATTAATCCTCAGTTATTGGTTCGCCTACAGAGTACTCTCATTTTCTTCCATTCATTATTTGTCTTTATATAACCTTAAATATGTTTCGATTAGCAGCATTTCGGGCCGACTTGGAGGAGGAGCTACTCACATTAATTCGAACTACTAGAGCCGAATTAATTACCTTAAATTAATAACAGAATATCATCACTCTCCTCCACATGGGGTCACCAAAGCTGAGCTTCATAACATGATTTTAGACTATCTCGCTAACAATGATCTTATTACTCCAGAACATCAGGACCAACACAGAGTTAGCAGCCGATGAACGCAAACGGGAGATGATACAAGATGCTGAATTATCCCGTGAACGTGAACGAGAACAACGCCAGCTACAACAAGAAGCTGAATTACAACATGAGCGTGAACAAGAACATTTCCGGCTCTTCGAGCAAAAAACTGAATTAGAACGTGCACGTGAACAAGAGCGACTCTGGATCCTACAACAAGAAGTTGACCTCCAACGTCAACGTCAAGAACAAGAAGCTGAACTGCAACATCAATGTCAAGAATAGGAAGCTGAACTACAACGTCAACGCCAAAAACAAGGAGCTCACTCGCAACGTCGACGAGAAGTAGAACGACTGCAAAGCCTAATTCAAGAGCTTCAACTCCTGAGACAACAAGAGGAAGATGAAGTTGCCATCACGCTACACTTGGAACAAGGTAAATCAGACACCGCACTCGAGTTCTGGCATCAGGAATAAGAACTTGAAAGTACTCGCATCTCTCAGTGCCAGGAAGCAAAAGCCAACTTACCGGTACGTTTTAACCCTACACAGTGTATTAAAATGATGACACCATTTGCAGGCGAGGAGTCACAATAACGTGGCTACAATATGTTGACCAAACACACACACAAGAAAGTGAAGGGGCGACGACGTTTCGGTCCGTCCAGGACCATTCTCATTCGTTTTGAGTGGTCCAGAATGGACCGAAACGTCATCGTCCCTTCACTTTCTAGTGTGTGGTTTGGCCAACATGACACCTTTTGTAGAGGCAGAGATGGATTCATTTTTTGTATCTTTCGAAGCATTGTCCACTCAGGTACTCTGGCCTAGGAACCAATGGTCTGTACTTCTCAGATCACACCTTACAGGAAGAGCTGCCTTGACCTTCAGTACTCTCTTGTAGAAAATAGAGAACTATTAGCGGAATATCATATATACGGATTTACAATATTTCACACAGATAGATATATTAGACGAGGAGAAGGAGTAACCATATATGTTAGGGAAATTTTGAAATGTAGTCTCAGAGGGAATCAAAACTGAGCCACACACAGAAACTATCTGATTAGAATTACACGAAAAAGCTAAAAATCATTTAAAAGGAGTTATATACAGGCCACCAAACTTAGAATGGAAGCAAAGCATCTATGGGAGGAAATATTTAGAGCATCTAGGTCAAACAGTATTTGTGTCATGGGTGACTTTAATTTTAGTTGAATAAACTGGATTAAAAGAAATGGGAATATTGAAGCAGAAGATTTTCTAAAATTAATTGACGATTGCTTTCAAAAGCAACACATTAAGGAACTAACGCGGGAAAATAATATTTTAGACTTAGGGGAAACAGAGGAAACACAATTAATTAAATCGAAATAGGGATTGAGCTAGGGAACAGTGATCACAAAGAAATCAGATTTAGCATAGAATGGAATAGATTTGTAGGAGAAAATTATTCTACAATAGGGTGAGTAGTGATAGACGACTACTGTGAATATACCAGTTCTCAATTAAATCCCTTAAATCCTTCATGACTATTGGGGCTATCTATAAATTTCCCAATACTAACATAGCTGCATTTTCAGATAATCTAAGGAATTTTATCATAAACAACAATCTCAACAAATATCACATCATTCTAGTAGGTGACTTCAATATTGACCTGTGTCAACAAAATAGCCCTCAAGTCGACTATTTCCTAAGCAACACCCCTCCCTGTCCAGCTCGTTGCTGTCGTGCAGGGGCTTGGGGGGGCGGCTGCCGGAGTGTGATGCTCCTTAGGGCGGTCCCTTGTCCTTTTGTAGCTATGTGCTCCTGCTGCTGCCCTCACAAATTAATTTTGCTGGACGCCTTTTCCTTTTCCTTCTCTTTCGTTTTTCTGCCCCTCTTCTCCTATCTGCTTGTCGTTTCCTGCCGACCTTTTGCTTGTTTTGATTATTCCTTTGGACTTCTATTTTGACGCCCAGGTGTTTGAGGAGGGATACTGTTGCACCCGTAGAACTGTAGTACCCAACGTCGCGAGCGAGGGGAACTTTTCATTGTCAATCCTCCTTAAGTCACTGAACCTGCTCTCGACGGACTCACGGTTCTTAAGGTGGCGTTTGTGGGGCGTATACTCACGACGCACCCTTGGGGGGGCCCCGGCAAGATCGGCGATAGCTTCTTGTTGGGTGTCCTGCCTCTAATTGTAGTTCCTTGGTGGGTGTGGGGGCACATTCTTGAATGAAAGTTTTATCCTCGTTTTCATTGCTGATAATGTTTCCCTTGTTACTTCTCAGGCTCGTGGGGTGGGCGACCAAGCCCCCGAGTCGGACTGTGTTGGAAGACCAGGCCCTGTAGCCCCCGCTGCACTGGGCCCCGACGACCTGACTACTCCCCCAGCTCCCCTCCCTCCTCTGCGGTAGGGTCAAGTCCCCTGGCACAGCTTTGTGTCTCATTGTGACTACTGCACCTTTTACCCCGTCTCTCTCTGGGGGTTCTCAACGCCGTCCCCGCCACGGCCGCACTCGCACGATCCCTTCCCGTAATAGTACTTACAACGCCTTGTTTGGTCCCACTACGTGGGCTAAATACTTTGATCTCCACCATCTGGATTCTACTCCTCCTGACAATTTCTCCCTCCATAAACACCTTGTTGATTCAGTAGATGCCTCTGTTACTTTTAAGTCCACCAGTTACGGTACGCGTGTCATCGCTGCTCCTTCTCAGGATGCAGCTACTCGCTGAGCCGTTTTGTCCTGCATTGGAGAGACCCCTGTTTGGGTCTCCAAAAACGCTTGGTTAAATGCCAGTGTTGGCACTGTTCTCCTCCCACACCATGTTGCAACTGGTGTTCGGGACCTCAAAGATTTCCATGAGGATATTAAACATATCCTCGAAGCCCAAGGCCATTCTGTCCTCCAGGTGGACACGTTTACTCGACCCCTTCGTGGTCGTCGCCGTCAGCCCCTTCGAGTTGTAAAAATCACCTTTGATAGTAGGGCCTTTCCGCCCTCTATTATTCTTGCTGGTGCCAGATGCTCCGTTCAGGAGTACATTCCCTCTCTTAGACTTTGCAATAAGTGTTGGAAGTTCGGGCACGGTGTCCTCAAATGAACCAGTACTGTGTATCTGTGCCCCTTGTGTGGGGACGATAGTCATTCTACGTGTGAGTGCACTTCTCCCCAGGCTCGCTGCCTCAATTGCGGTGAAGCCCACCCTACCTTCGTACGCTCGTGTATGCACTGCAAACTCGAGGAAGCCGTCCTCAACTTGAAGCACCCTGATCGTCTGTCTTTTCCTGAAGCTAGGCGCCAAGTTCGTCGTCTCGCCCCTTTCGCGGGCGTCTCCTACGCTCGCGTGTTACATTCTACCTCTCCTCGTTCCTTCCGTCTTCCTCAGTCTCACAACCATTTCCAGGCCTTAAACCCGACCACACCCACCAACTCCTCCCCTATTCCTTTGCCTCCTGTCCCAGATAGTCTCCCTCCCGGTTCTTCATTTGGGGTTTCCCCCCTTCCTACCCAGTCCACCATATCTCCTTTGTCTTCTTCCCCATCTCCCCCCACTCTTTCTTCCCGACCCTTCCCCCAGTCTCTTGACCCTCCTTGCCACCTGTCTGTCCAGGCCGATATCACCATCCTCCCAGCAATCTTCGTGTTGTTCGCTCTCGTTCCTCCTCTTCTGCTGAGACCATTGAGTCTGTCGCCTGGTTCGTTGTTACTGTAACGTCTGTCTCTTCAAGCCAGAAACATAAGCGTGGCTCCTCTCCTTCTTCCGCTCTGGCGGGAAAGAAGGTTCTGCTTTCTTCCTCACCCCCTCCCTCTGACTCTGTCACTACATCTCCTCCCATTTCAGTGGTCGAACCCCCTGTCACTGATATGGAGGTTTCTTCCGCCCCCGATTCCCTCTCTGTTGCTGTCCTTCATGAGATGCACTCCCTGATTTCTGCCCCACCTCCTCCAACTGTCCTTGCCTGCCCCTCTGAGTTGTCTCCTCCTCCTCCGGACCCCGTCAGTCCGCGTCTGGTCTGTTCTCTCGCTCCCTTCCCTCTCTCCTTACTAAGTTTGCCCTTGCCCCCTAACCCTGATTTTGCCGACCCTGCTCCTGATCCTGACCCCTGATCCTGACCACTGATCCTGACCACTGATCCTGACCCTGATCCTGACCTGACCCCTGATCCTGACCCCTGATCCTGATACTGACCCTGGCCCTGATATTCTGATATGTATTTATTTACACGTTTATTTACGACCCAGGTGCACTAAAGTTAATTTCACTTTAGCGCACCTGGGTCGTAAATAAACGACTTGTATATACCGGGATTTTTACCACGAGTTGCTGTAGCGTCGTAAATTTACGCGCGATTAAAAAATATTTGTGTAAAATCCAATTCTTATTCGATCGACTTGGGGATAGTATGAAAATGTTTGCCATTAAATTTCCTTTTTCTCTAATAGGCACATGGCCTATTTGGGAGAACGACATTGTATTATACTTAGTGGAAAGACTATTGTATTGTTGAAACGGCGAGTGTAATCGCCCACTTCACACGCTCTTGGTGTGGGCCGCGATCATGATTCTACATCATTTCGTCGCTGTTTGGAGCTCACGGCTAGTGATCGATGTAGTTCTTTAGCTTTTTGTGTGATTTAACTCATGCTTTGGTGACATATACATATGTTCTTATAGATCATTCTATTGCGAACACATTGGTACAAAAATGAAATCTGTACATCGAAAATTAAGATCAGGACAGCGAAAAGAGTATGCACTTTTCAGGGTTGCCGCTCTGTCACCCAATAACGTCGAGCGTACCTGGGGGTACGTCCAGTTCATTTCGTGGAGGGCATGTAAGTGTTTAATAAACTGTGTTCTTCTATACCTTTATTTTTCTTGTTCTCTGTTACTGTCCTTTCTCTTTGGTAATGTCTATTCTTTAATGGAATATTCGTGGATTTTATGCCAACTTCCATGAACTTCAACTTCTAATTACACAGTTTTCACAGCTTTGTGTTTGACTCCAGGAACCCATGCTTGGTGCTCGTCCTGGTCACTTTCGTGGTTATTCCTGTCTTTCTCCCCCTCCCCCCACCAGCTCTTGCTGGGGCCCATAACTATATTGCTCTCTTAATTCGATCTGATATTCCCTTCGTCCCCCTACTTCTTCCGTCACCTATCCATTGTTCTGCTGCCCGTGTTTTTGTGGGCAAATGGTATACAGTCTGTTCCATTTATCTCCCCCCAAATGTCCCTCTTTCCCTTCCTGATCTTAAGCACCTCCTGGACTCCTTGCCAGAGCCGGTGCTCCTTTTGGGTGATTTCAACTGTCGACATTCCCTCTGGGGTGATGTTCTGACAAACACCCAAGACCGTCTTCTCGAACCATTCGTCCTCGCTTCTTCTCTATCTCTTCTGAATTCTGGTGAGCCCACTCATGTGAACTCTCGAACTCGCACCCTTTCCTGTCTTGATCTTTCTCTCTGCTCGTCGTCCCTTTACTTAGATTTCACGTGGCAGGTTCTTGATAACCTCTATAACAGTGATCATTTCCCCATCCTCGTTCCTTTTTCTCTTTCTCTTTCTACCCTCCCCTCTCCTTCCCTAGGTGGCAGTTTGCCAAAGCTGACTGGTGCCTATTCACCCTTCGTGCTAATCTCTCTGACCTCTCCTCTCTGCCTCTTCCTTGCGCCCTCCTTCTTTTTTGACACTGTCTTCAACGCTGCCCTCCATTTTATTCCTCGCTCTTCCTCCCGGGGCACACGGAAGTGCGTTCCCTGGTGGAATGCGGACTGTGCTCGGGCTGTACGCTGTAAGCGTGCAGCCTGGAAGAAACACCGCCGCCGGCAGACGGCTGATTCTTTTATTCTGTTCGGAAGGCAAGTACGTGGCCTGTAGGACCATCCGTACAGCTAATTGTGAGAGTTGGAAATCTTATGTTTCCACCATTACATCCGATACTCCTCTGTCTCAGATCTGGAAGAAGATCTGCAAGATTGTGGGCACGTTCGTTCCGGATGTCTCGCTGGTTCTCCACCTCCGTGGTACTCTTGTGGCGGATCCAGTGCAGGTCGCGACCAAACTGGGTTCCCACTTTTCTTCTGTTAGCCCTGGTTCTCATCTTCCTCAATCCTCCTTCTTTCGTAAGCCTGTTTTTGAATCTTATTCTTTAGATTTCTGCACTCATCTCAGCCTTCCCTATAACGATCGTTTCTCTCATTCTGAACTTCAGTCTGCCCTGGCCCTCTGCGGATCTACGGCGGCGGGCTCGGATGACGTTCATTATTAGATGCTTCGCCATCTCCCTCTGTGCACGTCTCAGTATTTATTGAGTCTGGATAATCAGGTCTGGGAGTCGTCGTCCGTCCCTGAGGACTGGCTCGATGCCATTGTACTCCCTTATTCGGAAGCCAGGGTCTCTTGGTACGTCCCCTAAGGACTTCCGCCCTATTGCTCTCACGAGTTGTTTGCAAGCTCTTTGAGCGTATGGTAAATGTCCGTCTAATGTAGATCTTGGAACACCATCGCCATCTCTCTCCTTCCCATTTGGTTTTCGTAAGTGCCGCAGCACGACTGATGTCCTGGTGAACCTGGAGGTCTATATTCGTACTACTTTTGCTGTGAAGACTTCCGTTGTTGCTGTCCTTTTTGACCTCGAAAAGGCTTATGACACGACTTGGAGATATCATATTCTGTCCCAACTTCGTTCTTTTGGCCTTCATGGTAATCTCCCTCTCTCCTTCAAAGCTTTCTCTCTGGTCGTACCTCTCGATTCAGGCTTGGTGCCACTCTCTTTGCCTCTTTTCGGCAGTATGAAGGTGTGCCCCAAGGTAGTGTTCCGAGTACTACTCTTTTTTCTGGTTGCCCTCAATGGTCTTCTTTCCTCCCTCCTTCTGGCATCTTTTCTGCTCTTTATGTTGACGATCTTACTCTGTGCCTTCGGGGTGATGATTCGCCTCTCCTTCAACGGCGGCTTCAACTTGCGATTGATGCCGTGTCATCTTGGGCCACCAATCATGGCTTCAAGTTCTCTAGTCTAAGACTTGTGCCATGACTATTACTCGGAAGCGGGTCGTTCTTCGTCCCTCTTTTGTCACTGTATGGTCATCCCTTGAGTACAAAGATTCCTCGAGGTTTGGGGTTATTCTTTGACACTCGTTTTTCTTGGTCGCCCAATGTCTCTTTCCTCCGTGTTGAATGCTCTAAGGCCCTTAACCTACTTAAGGTTTTGTCCCATACTTCTTGGGGAGCAGATAGGCGCACGCTCCTCTATTTGCATTCCTCTCTCGTCCTGTCTAAACTCGATTATGGTTGCCATGCTTACTCTTCTGCTTCTCCTACTCTTCGCCGTCTTGATCCTTTGCGCCATACTGGGTTGCGCCTCAGCTCTGGTGCTTTTCGTTCAACTCCTACCCTCAGCTTGAATGCTGACACTGGCTTTGTCTCTCCAGGATCGCAGTGATCGCTGCAGTCTTCGCAATTACCCCGTTCTCCTGTATTTCCTTTCCTCTTCACCTCCTTTCTCTTCTGTCCGTTTGTCTCGCTTACAGAATTCTCTTTCAGCTCATATTACCAATGTTTCTCCTCGTATTGTTCCATCCTTGCCCCCGTGGAGGGCCCCTTCCCAATTTTGTACTTCTCTGACCCGCATAACCCGCATAGCTTTTACCCCTCNTGGTTTTAGTGATGAGTTTCGGTACTATATTAGGTAAATATCAGGAGAAAGTGCTATGGCAATCGACTATACTATAATAATGATTATGTGTTAATAATGTTTCCAGTTTAATGTTGTTCACTGCTTGGGAGTGTTAAGTGCTCTCGCGTTATTAGTCTGAGACATCGTAGTTCCGTGTGTTGACTATTGACCTTTAATTATGTCACTCAATAAAATGTTAATTGTTTAGAAGTTTTGCGTGTAGTTAAGTGTATGACGTGTTCTTTATGTTTTGTAACTATTGTCTTTGTGTCCTCACTTGTGCTAAGCTCATTACTGTTCAAGAGATATTGTCTCCTCTGATTATTGTATATCACATAATTTTGGTAATTTGTTACAGTTTATTATTGTAGTAGTCAATTGTTGTACTAATGCTGATTAGTTTACTCTGTATATGAAAACAGGTTGGATGTTGTTAAATTTGTGAATTACCAGAATCGTTAATTTATCTATGTATTTTAGCATTGTACTTTTTTTAGGGGTTTCTTGAGCAGGGGAATGTTTTATTAAATTAACAGATGAGCGTTTTCTTGTAATATTATTGTATGACAGAGATCGTATATAAATGTAAATTTAATGTTCGTGCTCAAGGATGGTAATTAATAAAACTAGACAAGAAATTGGTGGCGCATGTTGGGGATGTTATGGACGTTGTTAATTTCGCTTTTGCTTATGATACTGGTATCCATGACGTCTTTTTTATACTATACTACAGTAAAATTTGACTGAGATATATATTTGTTTCCAGATTAATATTATTGTTTTTCCTTAGGTGTGTGATGTGCTGTCAGCAACAATTTTTTTTCTTTTTATTTTGAAAACAGAGCAAGTACAGCGTACAATAACCATATAAACAGGAAGCACAGAATAACAAAGAACATAGAATAACAACAACACAGATAACAAGTAACACAGATCAACACAAAAGTGAAAACAAAGAATAACATAAAACACATAAGAACACACACACACAAACAAAAGCAGCACCACCCAGATGGGGCGTGCAAAAAGCGTCAGTAATTACAAAAGCGCACAAGGAGCACAATAAAACCAAGGGTAAATATTAACAAGGAATACACATACTAAATAACACAAAATAACACAAACGCAAAACACACGCACCATGCGCCACACCACACAACAGCAGACAACACACCACAGAATCGAGAACACAAAAACAAAACATGGTAATATAACACAGTAAATACAACATAGTAAGTAAAATGCAGGAAAATAACAAGGGAATACAACAAAGCAATACACAGCACAGTACATAAAATAAAGGAAACAGAACACATTAGCATTACATAGTAAAACATCAAAGTAAAAAATAAAGAATCAGTATAGTACAAACCAACATTGGAACATATAACACAGTAAATATGATACAGAAAATAGAACAAATCGTAAATAATCATAAACACACATACAAACACACATGCCACCCATACGGGGCGTGCCAACAGGAACCATAATGGAAAGCACATAACACAAGGCAGCAAGACAAAATGACAATGAACACAAGCATACAAAAACACACAACAATGGAACACATACAAGACAAACACAGCCACCCAGCACACAAACCCGACCCCCACAGACAGAGGACGGCCAGCCACCAAGCAGAAAAAACACCCACGCACCGGACACATCAGGAGAGAGACAGACATGCCACACAACACCACAACACACCCATACCCACCCACACACAAACAAAACCCTTCCACACAAGGCAACCAAGCAAACCCCAGCACACACAAAACCCCAAAGACAAACAAACACAGACCCCCCAAACCCCCACCCACCAGAGGGAACCGAACCAAAGAAACACGCACAGACACACACACAACCACACCCACAGGAACCCACCACCTACACCAATGCAGCACCCCGGACATACTCGACCGTGAACCAAGCATCAAAAACCCTAGGAAAGGAGCGACGCAACCACCACATAGTATAAGACAGACGGCCCTTCAAAAAGCCCAAAATCCTCCCCACCCCATACCCCTCCATCCTACCAACCCATAAACAAAAAATATAGTCCGCTAACAACACCCCGAGCGTGTTACGCACCCGCTTGGAGCCCCGAGGGAACGAAAAAAACAAAAACCGCAATAAGTCAACCTGCACCCCCGGACCACAAAAGGCTGCAATGACATCCCGCAACCACCCAACCAAACCCTGAACCCGCTCACAAAAATAAAAGACGTGCAACTGAGTCTCACGCCTCCCACAATGAACACAACTATCAGAGGCGACCAAACCCAACATAAAGAGCCTCGCATTCGTAGCCAAAGACTCATGCAAATATCGAAAAACCAACTCACGCGTCCGTGGCGCAATACACGGCCCACTCAACGCCTCCCACACATTCCCCCAGTCGAAACAAGGGTACAAACTTTCGACCCTGGGAGGCACCCGAGAGGCAAGCGCCCCATACACTTCCCGACAACCAAAAGACACAAACCCGGGAAAACGACAAAGCGCCCGAAGGATCAAAACCGCCCACGAGTACACTGGAGGCGTATACAGGGCCACCTCCTGGCAACGACCCAGATCAAGCAAAAAACTAAACCTCATAGAGCAGTAAAACAACCCCAAGGAGTTTAACCCACCCCCTAACACCAAACTCCTCCGAACCGACCCCCAAAACAAAGCCAACGCCTTCACATAGACATCAGGAATACCAATTCCACCTTCTGACACCTTAAGACATAACGTAGATCGACGAACCGGATGATACCGGCCACACCACACATAACGATACACCAAACCCTCCAGAGCGCGAGCTTTCCGCCGATCCAACGGAAAACACTGCGCAACAAACCAGACCCGCGACAAAACCTTACAAGACACGACAATCGCCCGCTGGTAAATAGTCAGGGCCCGTTGCGACAACATCCCCACAGCCACGCCCACCCCCCGCGAAACTCCCTCCCAATTAAACTCCAAAGACTGCACATACGACCTGAACCACATAATCCCCAGAACCCGAATGGACTGAACCACCGGAAACCACGAACCAGACCACACCAAACGAGAGGCCCAACCCCCCAATCCCAGAAGACAAGACTTTCCACGATTGACCAAAGCCCCTGTAGCCGACTCAAACTGAAGCACCAAATCCTGAACAGCAGGCACAGAACCCTCAGAGGCAACAAACAAGACCGTGTCGTCAGCGTAACCACAAATCTTGAGGGACAAGCCATTCGGCAAACACGGTGAAACAACCGAACGACAAGCACGCACCGCTCGAACAAAAGGCTCCTGAAACAGAATATAGAGAAGCATCGACAGAGGACACCCCTGTCGAACCGAACGCCGAATAGCGAAAGGAGCACTAAGGAACCCATTGATACACACCCTACTACTACAACCAGCGTACAACATCCGTATCCAGCCCACAAACTGGGGCGGGAAACCAAACCTCTCCAGGACCCGCAAAACAAACCCAATTGGCACGCGATCAAAAGCCTTGGACCAATCCAAGCTTATCATGGCCGCGGGAACACCAGACTCCTCCACATAGAGGAGCAAATCCCGGAAAAGGGAATTGCATTGCACCAACGACCTACCCGGAATGCCACAAAACTGACCCCAAGAGATCACCGACCCCACAACTGAGCGCAAACGTCCAGCCAACAACTTGGAAATAATCTTGTAATCCACATTTAACAACGTAATAGGCCGCCAATTTGCAAAAAAACGTAAGTCCCCCGGCTTCGGAAGAAGCCGCACAAGACCATCATTTTGCGAAACGGACAGAGACAAACTCCGAAGACAAAACCGAACCACCTCCAAAAAATCGGCACCAAGCACATCCCAAAATTCGACATAGAACTCCATCGGAAACCCATCCGACCCCGGAACCTTACCACGACGAAAGGACCGCACAACCTCCCAAAGCTCCGAAGGGCTTACCTCCCGCACAAGACCCACACAATCCATATCCGACAACCCCGGTGCACAGTGTTGGAGGAAGGACGCCATCAACCCCTCATCCCCCGCAACCACCCCATACAAAGACTCCAATTCACCACGCACATAATGCAAAACCGCCCCCGTGTCCGACAGAACCGAACCGTCCGGCCGATGAAGACCTTCCAACAAAACCGAGGCACGCCCCACCCGTTCCCTCCGCAGTAAAAACTGCGAGAGCTTCTCACCACACAACCGTTCCTCCACCCCAGCCCGCACACGTACCCCCTCAGCCATCTCCTCCCTCAGCCCACAAATGAGATCCTTACACACCGAGATCTCCCGAAACCTATCTAAACCCTGATTCAGCAACCCATACAGGCGAAATAACCGTGCCTGCAAGACCCTCAACAGACCAAACCTTCCCGACGCCTCCCGCTTCGCCAGCACCCGAAAAAACGACCGACATTCCACCTTAGCCCACTCCCACCACTCCAGAACCGAGGGAAACGCCCCTTTCCGAGCGGCCAAAACAGCCCACCGGGCCCGGAACTGGGCACACACAACAGGGCACTTCAGCAACCCACAATTCAGTTTCCACCAGCCACGGCCAACCCGCACCTGGCTGCGAATCCCCACTTGCAACACCACCATGCAATGGTCCGAGAACCCCACGGGAACCGTCCGCAAAGAAAAAACGGAACCACCCCCAGTAGGCACGTAAAAACGATCAAGGCGAGAGCAAGCCCCACGCGAGAGAAAAGTGTACTCCAAAGGACCCCCTTGCAACACGGCCGCATCCCGAAACCCGCAACTCTTCAAGGTAGCAGTCAAAGCCGGCGAGATATTTGCCGGACGAAGACTATTGCTATCCCGCGGCGACGTAATACAATTAAAATCCCCCCAAAAATCATCCCCTCGTATCGTGCCGCAAAAAATGCAGCACGTCACGGGAAAAGAAAACCTCCCGTTCCTGCTTCTGCACCGCCCCAGATGGCGCGTACACGTTCAAGAGAGAGACCTCAGACCCCAAAAAAGAGACCCTAACTAACAGCACCCGACCACCCTCGTCCATCTCCGTGTGAAGCACGGAAATCGGGGCCCGCTTAGAAAGCAGGATCAACGTACCTCCACGCAAGCCACGCGAAGGGTTTAACACCACCGTAAACCCCTCAGCCAACACATGTAACAACCCCACCTCCTGCACATTGTGCTCCTGCACAAAAGCCACATCCACCCTCCACTCACGCAGCATCGACACCAGGCCCAATTGCACAGCCACAGAACGCAAACCATTCACATTCAGCGAAGCACACGTTAATTTAGGATCCATTGGGAAAATAGATAAACCCTATCTAACCACAAAACTGTCAGACCGTCCCAGCCGACACCCCGTACATGGAAGCAGTAGCAGCCGCCACCGGGTTCCCAGGCGACGGGGACGCACTCCCCACAGGGGGGGGGGGGCCAGAGTCCTTCCGGAACTTCATCACAAGGCCGTGATCATCACTGCCACAGTCCCCCGGATCCACCACCGCCCACTCCGGGCTCCGTACCCCAGGGGACCCACATACGAGATCACCAGGAGGGTCCACAACACACCCTCCACCGCCCGGCACCGACGGGGCTACCACGGACACTGCCCCACCATCACATACACTCGCATCAGGCTCTAATCTCCGCACCGAAGGCCCTCGTTCCCCGGAGCGACCACTCCTGGCCGTCTTCCGGCGCTTCGTCTGAGAGCCAGGCTGACCCGGGACAGCAGTGGTGGAAGGACGACGAGAGGGGCGGCCCGCTTCCAATAACTCATCCGCCTCCAAGGGTTTCACACCAAGGGCAGAAGCACATACCAATCCAGGCGCACCAGAATATGGCGCGACATCATCCACCGGCTACAACACAGGGCCACGCCCCACCGAAGCGTCAACATCGATGGCGATGGCAACCAGGGGAGGATGCACCTCCACATGCGTGACCACCGCACTACCGCCCACCTCAGGGGGTCCACAGACACTGGACCCGGCACGTCAGCACCAGTGGGGCGCACCGCACCCACAACGCCATCATCACCGGCAGGTTCAGGGGGGGGGGGTTCAACCCGGCAGGATCATCCCCCCGGTCCACAAGGCCATGTAGAGGCGGGAAATCCTCTTCTCGGAAGACACTGACCAACCGCACGGTGCCATTACGGCAACCAGCAGCCTGGTGTCCAGCCATACCGCACCGAAAACATGTGCGCTCCTGTCCCGCATAAAAGCACTGCACCTTGAACCCCAGCAGCACCATCGACGACGGGATCGCCTTCCTCAGCTTCATGGTAACCGTGCGGGTACCAATCAGGACGCCACGGAGACGGCCAGACGTCAGCACGTTCGCCCGACAGGCGAGAACACTCCCATATCCCCCAAAGAACCGGCGGAGCAGGCTCTCCGGGAACTCAAACGGCAGCCCCCGTACCACCACAAACGTCACTGGAACGCACAAGTCCGTTACAGAAACCGTACCCGCCGCGCCAGGCAAAGGTACAGTACGCCCATCAAACTTGACGACCACATCCCGATACACCACAGCGTCAGTCAGCTTAACCAAGGCCCGATGTTCCCCAGCCAGCTGCACACCACACACATCTGCAGGGTTGATACCCAGCACGTCCAGGAGAGCAACTTCCAACAATGAGTAGTTTACCAGACCAGAGAAGGTCAACTCAACCGTATCCACACGCTTTACAGGCGGCAAGGGCAACGCCATCCCACCGGCCTGCCAGGCCAGAGCCCACAAAAAAACGCCAACAGCTGTGTGCACGCCAAGCGTCCAGGTAAGACTGAGGAGCGAATGTCAACAGAACCGCTCCGCACGGCTGCCAAACAGCCAATCCACCTTTACAGGTATTAAAAATTAACTCGAATTATCGTAAGTTTGTGAACTGTTTGAGAAAACATCTGAGTAACGCGAGGGGAAAATTGAGACACCTGGAGCTCAGTTTGTGTGTGAACACATGATGACATGAATGACTAAGCCTGTAGTTCTCATAAAAGTGATGCGATACTTTTCCACAATTAAAATACGTGTCTGAGTGATTCCTTACTGAGGGTGCAGGCATAGCTGTGTTTGCAGCATGGGGGTGTCTGCTAGTTGCAGTAGTTTTTTTTAATTATCCCTCTGAATAGTGTGGTAATTTAACGGCTCACAACGTGGCAGGTAGTTCTGATCGTTTTGGTTAGTGTGGTTGTTATGGCCTGCTCGAGCCAGTAACCAGGTTCTTTCTGCATAATGGGCCTTAGAGCCTCTTCTTCTATGATCCCTCCCAAGTCTGTAATAAGTTCTCAAGAATTGGCGGTANAAGCATCAAAAAACCCTAGGAAAGGAGCGACGCAACCACCACATAGTATACGACAGACGGCCCTTCAAAAAGCCCAAAATCCTCCCCACCCCATACCCTCCATCCTACCAACCCATAAACAAAAAATATAGTCCGCTAACAACACCCCGAGCGTGTTACGCACCCGCTTGGAGCCCCGAGGGAACGAAAAAACAAAAACCGCAATAAGTCGACCTGCAACCCCGGACCACAAAAGGCTGCAATGACATCCTGCAACCACCCAACCAAACCCTGAACCCGCTCACAAAAATAAAAGACGTGCAACTGAGTCTCACGCCTCCCACAATGAACACAACTATCAGAGGCGACCAAACCCAACATAAAGACCCTCGCATTCGTAGCCAAAGACTCATGCAAATATCGAAAAACCAACTCACGCGTCCGTGGCGCAATACACGGCCCACTCAACGCCTCCCACACATTCCCCCAGTCGAAACAAGGGTACAAACTTTCGACCCTGGGAGGCACCCGAGAGGCAAGCGCCCCATACACTTCCCGACAACCAAAAGACACAAACCCGGGAAAACGACAAAGCGCCCGAAGGATCAAAACCGCCCACGAGTACACTGGAGAACAGGGCCACCTCCTGGCAACGACCCAGATCAAGCAAAAAACTAAACCTCATAGAGCAGTAAAACAACCCCAAGGAGTTTAACCCACCCCCTAACACCAAACTCCTCCGAACCGACCCCCAAAACAAAGCCAACGCCTTCACATAGACATCAGGAATACCAATTCCACCTTCTGACACCTTAAGACATAACGTAGATCGACGAACCGGATGATACCGGCCACACCACACATAACGATACACCAAACCCTCCAGAGCGCGAGCTTTCCGCCGATCCAACGGAAAACACTGCACAACAAACCAGACCCGCGACAAAACCTTACAAGACACGACAATCGCCCGCTGGTAAATAGTCAGGGCCCGTTGCGACAACATCCCCACAGCCACGCCCACCCCCCGCGAAACCGCCTCCCAATTAAACTCCAAAGACTGCACATACGACCTGAACCACGTAATCCCCAGAACCCGAATGGACTGAACCACCGGAAACCACGAACCAGACCACACCAAACGAGAGGCCCAACCCCCCAATCCCAGAAGACAAGACTTTCCACGATTGACCAAAGCCCCTGTAGCCGACTCAAACTGAAGCACCAAATCCTGAACAGCAGGCACAGAACCCTCAGAGGCAACAAACAAGACCGTGTCGTCAGCGTAACCACAAATCTTGAGGGACAAGCCATTCGGCAAACACGGTGAAACAACCGAACGACAAGCACGCACCGCTCGAACAAAAGGCTCCTGAAACAGAATATAGAGAAGCATCGACAGAGGACACCCCTGTCGAACCGAACGTCGAATAGCGAAAGGAGCACTAAGGAACCCATTGACACACACCCTACTACTACAACCAGCGTACAACATCCGTATCCAGCCCACAAACTGGGGCGGGAAACCAAACCTCTCCAGGACCCGCAAAACAAACCCAATTGGCACGCGATCAAAAGCCTTGGACCAATCCAAGCTTATCATGGCCGCGGGAACACCAGACTCCTCCACATAGAGGAGCAAATCCCGGAAAAGGGAATTGCATTGCACCAACGACCTACCCGGAATGCCACAAAACTGACCCCAAGAGATCACCGACCCCACAACTGAGCGCAAACGTCCAGCCAACAACTTGGAAATAATCTTGTAATCCACATTTAACAACGTAATAGGCCGCCAATTTGCAAAAAAACGTAAGTCCCCCGGCTTCGGAAGAAGCCGCACAAGACCATCATTTTGCGAAACGGACAGAGACAAACTCCGAAGACAAAACCGAACCACCTCCAAAAAATCGGCACCAAGCACATCCCAAAATTCGACATAGAACTCCATCGGAAACCCATCCGACCCCGGAACCTTACCACGATGAAAGGACCGCACAACCTCCCAAAGCTCCGAAGGGCCTACCTCCCGCACAAGACCTACACAATCCATATCCGACAACCCCGGTGCACAGTGTTGGAGGAAGGACGCCATCAACCCCTCATCCCCCGCAACCACCCCATACAAAGACTCCAATTCACCACACACATAATGCAAAACCGCCCCCGTGTCCGACAGAACCGAACCGTCCGGCCGATGGAGACCTTCCAACAAAACCGAGGCACGCCCCACCCGTTCCCTCCGCAGTAAAAACTGCGAGAGCTTCTCACCACACAACTGTTCCTCCACCCAGCCCGCACACGTACCCCCTCAGCCATCTCCTCCCTCAGCCCACAAATGAGATCCTTACACACCGAGATCTCCCGACACCTATCTAAACCCTGATTCAGCAACCCATACAGGCGAAATAACCGTGCCTGCAAGACCCTCAACAGACCAAACCTTCCCGACGCCTCCCGCTTCGCCAGCACCCGAAAAAACGACCGACATTCCACCTTAGCCCATTCCCACCACTCCAGAACCGAGGGAAACGCCCCTTTCCGAGCGGCCAAAATAGCCCACCGGGCCCGGAACTGAGCACACACAACAGGGCACTTCAGCAACCCACAATTCAGTTTCCACCAGCCACGGCCAACCTGCACCTGGCTGCGAATCCCCACTTGCAACACCACCATGCAATGGTTCGAGAACCCCACGGGAACCGTCCGCAAAGAAAAAACGGAACCACCCCCAGTAGGCACGTAAAAACGATCAAGGCGAGAGCAAGCCCCACGCGAGAGAAAAGTGTACTCCAAAGGACCCCCTTGCAACACGGCCGCATCTCGAAACCCGCAACTCTTCAGGGTAGCAGTCAAAGCCGGCGAGATATTTGCCAGACGAAGACTATTGCTATCCCGCGGCGACGTAATACAATTAAAATCCCCCCAAAAAATCATCCCCCTCGTATCGTGCCGCAAAAAATGCAGCACGTCACGGGAAAAGAAAACCTCCCGTTCCTGCTTCTGCACCGCCCCAGATGGCGCGTACACATTCAAGAGAGAGACCTCAGACCCCAAAAAAGAGACCCTAACTAACAGCACCCGACCACCCTCGTCCATCTCCGTGTGAAGCACGGAAATCGGGGCCCGATTAGAAAGCAGGATCAATGTACCTCCACGCAAGCCACGCGAAGGGTTTAACACCACCGTAAACCCCTCAGCCAACACATGTAACAACCCCACCTCCTGCACATTGTGCTCCTGCACAAAAGCCACATCCACCCTCCACTCACGCAGCATCGACACCAGGCCCAATTGCACAGCTACAGAACGCAAACCATTCACATTCAGCTAAGTACACGTTAATTTAGGATCCATTGGGAAAATAGATAAACCTATCTAACCACAAAACTGTCAGACTGTCCCAGCCGACACCCCGTACATGGAAGCAGTAGCAGCCGCCACCGGGTTTCCAGGCGACAGGGACGCACTTCCCACAGGAAGGGGGGGAGGCCAGAGTCCTTCCGGAACTTCATCACAAGGCCGTGATCATCACTGCCACAGTCCCCCGGATCCACCACCGCCCACTCCGGGCTCCGTACCCCAGGGGACGGGCTCCGTACCCCAGGATACGAGATCACTAGGAGGGTCCACAACACACCCTCCACCGCCCGGCACCGACGGGGCTACCACGGACACCGCCTCACCATCACATACACTCGCATCA
The DNA here is from genome assembly GCA_020271785.1 of Procambarus virginalis. Taxonomy (NCBI): domain Eukaryota; kingdom Metazoa; phylum Arthropoda; class Malacostraca; order Decapoda; family Cambaridae; genus Procambarus; species Procambarus virginalis. The sequence goes on from WNGS01005641.1 coordinate 11,296,152, forward strand.
GGCTCCAACCTCCGCACCGAAGGCCCTCGGTCCCCGGAGCGACCACTCCTGGCCGTCTTCCGGCGCTTCGTCTGAGAGCCAGGCTGACCCGGGACAGCAGTGGTGGAAGGACGACGAGAGGGGCGGCCCACTTCCAATAACTCATCCGCCTCCAAGGGTTCCACACCAAGGGCAGAAGCACATATCAATCCAGGCGCACCAGAATCTGGTGCGATATCATCCACCGGCGACAACACAGGGCCACGCCCCACCGAAGCTTCAACATCGAAGGCGACGGCAACCGGGGGAGGATGCACCTCCACATGCGTGACCACCGCACTACCGCCCACAGCAGGGGGGTCCACAGACACTGGACCCGACACGTCACCTGGTTGATACCTGGTTGATACCTGGTTGATGGGGTTCTGGGAGTTCTTCTACTCCCCAAGCCCGGCCCGAGGCCAGGCTCGACTTGTGAGAGTTTGATCCACCAGGCTGTTGCTTGGAGCGGCCCGCAGAGCCACATACCCACCACAGCCCGGCTGATCCGGGACTTCTCTTAGGAAACAGACCAGTTTTCTCTTAAAGATGTCAACGGTTGTTCCGGCAATATTTCTTATAGTCGCTGGGAGGACGTTGAACAACCGCGGACCTCTGATGTTTATACAGTGTTCTCTGATTGTGCCTATGGCACCTCTGCTCTTCACTGGTTCAATCTTGCATTTTCTTCCATATCGTTCACTCCAGTACGTTGTTATTTTACTGTGTAGATTTGGGACCTGGCTCTCCAGTATTTTCCACGTGTATATTATTTGGTATCTCTCTCGTCTCCTTTCTAGAGAGTACATTTGGAGAGCTTTGAGACGATCCCAATAATTTAGGTGTTTTATCTCGTCTATGCGTGCCGTATATGTTCTCTGTATTCCCTCTATTTCAGCAATCTCTCCTGCTCTGAAGGGGGAAGTGAGTACTGAGCAGTATTCGAGACGGGACAACACAAGTGACTTGAAGAGTACAACCATTGTGATGGGATCCCTGGATTTGAAAGTTCTCGTAATCCATCCGATCATTTTTCTGGCTGATGCGATATTTGCTTGGTTATGCTCCCTAAACGTTAGATCGTCGGACATCATTATTCCCAAATCCTTGACATGCTGTTTTTCTACTATGGGAAGATTTGATTGTGTTTTGTACCCTGTATTATGTTTCAGATCCTCATTTTTGCCGTACCTGAGTACCTGAAATTTATCACTGTTAAACATCATATTATTTTCTGCTGCCCAATCGAAAACTTTGTTGACATCTGTTTGTAGTTTTTCAATGTCTTCAGCAGAGGTAATTTTCATGCTGATTTTTGTGTCATCTGCGAAGGATGACACGAAGCTGTGACGTGTATTTTTGTCTATATCAGATATGAGAATAAGGAACAGTAGCGGTGCAAGGACTGTACCTTGAGGTACAGAGCTTTTAACATCGCTTGGACTCGATTTTATCTGATTGACTGTTACTCTTTGTGTTCTGTTCGACAGGAAATTGAGTATCCAGCGTCCTACTTTTCCAGTTATTCCCATTGACCTCATTTTGTGAGCTATCACCCTATGGTCACATTTGTCGAAAGCCTTTGCAAAGTCTGTGTATACAACATCTGCATTTTGCTTTTCTTCTAGGGCTTCTGTGATTTTGTCATAGTGGTTGAGTAACTGTGACAGACAGGATCTTCCCGCTCTAAATCCATGTTGTCCTGGATTGTGCAATTCATTGTTTTCCATAAAACTAGAAATTTGATTCCTAATCACTCTTTCAAACACTTTTATTATGTGTGATGTTAGTGCAACTGGCCTATAATTTTTTGCCAAGGCTTTACTCCCCCCCTTGTGCAACGGAGCTATATCTGCAGATTTAAGTGCTGCTGGTATCTCCCCTGTATCCAGGCTCTTTCTCCATATTACGCTGAGTGCTCTCGCTACTGGTACTTTACATTTCTTTATGAATATTGAATTCCATGAGTCAGGCCCAGGGGCTGAGTGCATGGGCATATTGTCAATTTCTCTTTCAAAGTCTTCCGAGTTTGTGGTAATATCCGTTATATTATCTGCAGCTTGAATGTCATTCATAAAGAAGCTGTCTGGGTCATCAACTTTCATGTTGTTAATTGGTGTGCTAAACATAGCCTCATACTGGCTTCTTAGAATTTCACTAATCTCTTTGTTGTCCTCTGTGTACGTACCTTCATTTGTAATTAACGGTCCAATACTGGTCGAGGTTTTGGATTTTGATTTAGCGTATGTGAAAAAATATTTCGGATTTTTCCTTATCTCTTGTATAGCTCTCTGTTCCAATTCCATTTCCTCAGACTCATATGATCGCTTCAACGTTTGTTCGATTTCTTCGATCTCCCTGCTTAGGCTTATTTTCCTTGCTTGTGATAGTTGTGTCTGCCGAAGCATTTCCGTTATTTTTTTCCTTCTCCTGTACAGTCGTCTGCGTTCTCTTTCTAGAGTGTTCCTCTTTCTGCCCCTCCTCATAGGCACGTGCTTCAAGCAGACCTTGTAAGCTTCAGCTGTCAGTTGAGCTATTCCCTGTGTGGGAGTTTTGTCGCTTAAGACCGTCTCCCATTGAATGGTTGAAAGGTCTACATTTATTTTTTCCCAGTCAATCCTCTTATTGTTGAAATTGAATTGATTGAATATTCCTTCTCGCTTGTTGGGTCTCTTAGATCTACTACCGTTATTTATGCTAGTTCGCACTTCAATGAGCTTATGGTCTGAGTATGAAGTATCTGAGATTGTTATGTCTCTGATTAGTTCATCATTGTTTGTGAATAACAAGTCTAGTGTGTTTTCGTTCCTAGTTGGTTCTGTAATCTGTTGATTGAGCGAGAATTTGTCACAGAATCTCAAAAGTTCTCTGACCTGTGGCTGGTTATTTCCCGGGTCATTCCCTGCTATGATATTTGTGTTTGCCATTCTCCATCTTAGACTCGGTAAATTGAAATCTCCAAGGAAGATAATATCTGGAGCTGGGTTTGCTAGGTCATCAAGTATGTTCTCTATTTTGTGCATCTGCTCTGTGAATTCCTCAACCGTTGTATCTGGCGGTTTATATATTAAAATAATAATTAGGTTTAGTTTCTCTACCTTAATTCCAAGTACCTCTACCACCTCATTAGTTGAGTTTAGTAGTTCTGTGCATACCAGGTCCTCTTTAATATACAGACCTACTCCTCCATTTGACCTAGTTTTTCTATCACATCTGTATAAATTATAATTTGGAATCCAGATTTCACCATCCATGTAATCTTTTGTATGAGTTTCCGTGAATGCTCCAAATATGGAGTTTGACTCTAATAAGAGACCAATTATGAACTTGACTTTATTCTTGACTTTGGCTTTAACCTTGAATGTTCGCAAAAAATGATNGGGGTCCAGGGTTCGAGACCCATACAGTCCAGGTGAAGGATGGGAACTATCAGGGGGGGAAAGCGGCAAGCCCTTACGACTACTAGCACTAGAAAGGGGCCGGATAAGGATTTGGGATGGAACGTGGTGGAAGGAATGCTGCCCAACCACTTGTAGACGGTCGGGGATTGAACACCGACCTGCATGAAGCGAGACCGTCGCTCTACCGTCCAGTCCAAGTGCTTGGGGACAGTCCACATGAATGGAAAAACATTGAGTCCGTTCAAGCAATGCGTAACGTTATATGTTCTTCACTTAATTTATTTTATTTGTTTACGTCTTGAATAGTTGCTTATGCTCATCGAAGACCTCAATCGTTCTTGCGTAAATTTGAGCTCTCGCGTCTTTGGCAACTTTCCCCCTCAACCTAAACTTGGGAAACGATTCAGACAAATTGTTTGTTTGATCACATTAACGTGACCACATATCTATGTTTGTGTCGTTGGCGATGGTTAGAAAGACGCGTTTCACAGGCGAGAAGACCATGGTTCGAATCATACGTTGTGAATCACCTATTCGGAAACTTGTCTTCACTTCGAGTGCCCTTGCGCACCGAGTAGCGTTCTCCGACCTAGATGTATAAATCGCCAGGTGGATTTATTGTGTTTTTGACAAAATACAACGAGGTTCTAGCCTGCTATAGATGGAAGAGCTTTTAACCTAGAAATAAAATTTATCAGACACTGGTCTGATAAATTCAGACCAGGCGTTTAAATTTATTCGTATTGAATTGGTTCAATACAGTCGTATTGAATTTACAAGTCGAGCCATGCCTCAGGGAGTTGAAGCCTGGCTTGGGGAGTAGAAGAACTCCCAGAACCCTCTTCAGGCAATGCTCCAGGTGTGCTGCAGGTGTGCTCCAAGTATGCTCCAAGTGTGCTGCAGGTATGCTCCAGACATCTCCTGCTCCTGAGCAGACGATAAGACACAATAACGTGTCTGAAAATATGATGACCAAAACCACAGTTTCCGAAGATTGAGAAGCGACGACGTTTCGGTCCGTCCTGGACCAATATATATCAAGTCACACGACTTGATATAATGGTCCAAGATGGACCGAAACATTTTCTCAGTCGTGGTTTGGTTCTCGTCTCCTGCATCTGCAACCTGCAATGCAACTTCCCCTTAAAGTTCCTGAGAGTCTTTCTCTAACTCAAGAACTGAACGCTTCGCTGACCCATTTGTCCAACTTACAGCAATCTTTGGTAATAGACGATCACCATATATATTTTCTGAAATATCTCTGATCTGCATTTATTGAAGAATTGTGTGGATTTTTTTGTTTAAACTCCAGCTATTTGGGGGGGGGGTCGAGAAAATTATGGAATTGTGATCGGGTTATTTTGGTTCTATTAACGAACGAACTAACGAACGGCTCTAACTAACGAAGGCTCTATTATTTTAACGAAACTAAAGAAAAATCTCTTAGTAACTTACGCGATTTAGCAAAGTTAGTGTCGATTAACGAGGAGAGACAATTTAAGTGATCAATACAAATACTCAGAAAGATAACATCTGTTCCAGAGAATATGTTATCGAACCAACGTGCCAGAAACAGACTGTTCACAAGAGTGCCAACATTGCAACGTGCAAAAAAGACGCCAGTCTCGAGTTAAGCGAATGTTGCCAATATGTACCAAATGGACTGTTCAATAAGTTAATTCACGCGACAGAACCCGCAGAGATTGTCTTCAGTAAACAGCAGCATGCAAGAATCGCCTGAATATCATGCGGAGGCGCGAAGTGCAGGTCATGTCACAACCTAATGGTCCCGAGTTCGATTCACGAGTACGCTTGGGCTCGCCTCCTCACATCCGATACCTCTTTTCACCTAGAAGTAAATCACTCACTGGGAGATAGTTACTTGTTGTGGGTTGCATACTGGTGGAAGGCCCAGTCTTAACCACAAGAAACTTCGCTATATGGGATCAGTGAATTGATAATGACTTGATAATTGGTCCAAGACGGAACGAAACGTCGTTGTTTCTCCATCTTCTGGTGTGTGGTTTGGTCATTATATCTTCAGCCCCGTTATTGTGACTCATCGTCCTCCTCAATGAATTGTTCAAGCCATGGTTAGACTTATATATGAAACAGTTTGGGCGAAAATCAATAAGAATACCTGATATATATATAGGCCTATAACCTTATGATATAAGGGTATAGCCTAAAAGCCTGATTCAATAGGCTTTCTGCAGTTTATTTTATTCCTGTGTTTTTAACTAACGTTTACTTTCACTGACAATGAGAAAACATAAGAGTGTATCTCATCACACATTAGGGGGGGGACCTTTGGCAAGCCGTCGGCTTCCTGTTCTCGTCGAGGCTGCTAGAGAAATGGTGGCCCCCTCAGGTAAATCGGGGCATAAGGAGTTCGAGCATCGTGCAGGCCCCACGGTGAATGCCTTCCCGTACAGAGACGCAACAGAGAGTTCCAGAAAAAGACTCAGAATCAAACTCAGCATCAAATAGAATCAGCACGGAGTGACAACATCATTCATAATTGATATGAAATAACAGCATTGCATATACTCAGCCTAAAAGGCGAGCATCAGATAGATCCAGCACTGATGGCCAACATCAGACAAGCTTATAAGAGAGTAGGCTTTATACAAGCTCAGCGAGAAGAGACAGTATTGAATAGATCGTACTTAGATTGACATCATCAGACTGACTCAGTCTCGCTCCAACATCAGACTGGCTCAGTCTAGTGCCAACATCAGACTGACTCAGCCTAGTGCCAACATCAGACTGACTCAGCCTAGTGCCAACATCAGACTGACTCAGCCTAGTGCCAACATCAGACTGACTCAGCCTACTGCCAACATCAGACTGACTCAGCCTAGTGCCAACATCAGACTGACTCAGCCTAGTGCCAACATCAGACTGACTCAGCCTAGTGCCAACATCAGACTGACTCAGCCTAGTGCCAACATCAGACTGACTCAGCCTAGTGCCAACATCAGACTGACTCAGCCTAGTGCCAACATCAGACAAACTGTGTCTCGTGGTCACATTACTCGCAAATGAGAGTTTCATCTCAAGATGCTTCAGCATCAACTGACATTATTAGAATCGGAACAGAGTAATATCGTAAACTCAGTCAGTGTGGAACATCAGCCTCAAGGGAGAGTCATGTCATGGGACAAAGTAGAAAGTAATACCACCAGACGTTCAGTGGAACGTCCCATAATCACTAAATAGAGTGATTAGTGGAAATTAAAATTAGTGGAAATGGTGCCACCTCACACAGACTTAGTGGAGATGGGGCCCCCCTCACACAGACTTAGTGGAGATGGGGCCCACCCTCACACAGACTTAGCGGAGATGGGCCCACCCTCACACAGGCTTAGTGGAGATGGGGCCCACCCTCACACAGACTTAGTGGAGATGGGGCCCACCCTCACACAGACTTAGCGGAGATGGGGCCCACCCTCACACAGGCTTAGTGGAGATGGGGCCCACCCTCACACAGACTTAATGGAGATGGGGCCCACCCTCACACAGACTTAGTGGAGATGGGGCCCACCCTCACACAGACTTAGTGGAGATGGGGCCCACCCTCACACAGACTTAGTGGAGATGGGGCCCACCCTCACACAGACTTAGTGGAGATGGGGCCCACCCTCACACAAACTTAGGGAGATGGGTCCCACCCTCACACAGACGCAACGGAGAGTATTATCATCATACAGACAGGAACATCAGCCTGGCGAGTCCTTCGGGAGTCGTGGTGGTGGAAAGTTAACGAGGTGGGAAATGAGTGAGGTGTTGACGGGGGAGAGGGAGATGGGTTCCCACCTTGGTCATTACTCCGTCAAGAGGCCCCCTCCGCCAGGCAGGTTGTGGGTTGCCAACACTCTCTCACTCTCTCTCTCTCTCTCTCTCTCTCTCTCTCTCTCTCTCTCTCTCTCTCTCTCTCCTCTCTCTCTCTCCTCTCTCTCTCTCTCTCTCTCTCTCTCTCTGCTTTTAAAATTCTTACACTAAAGATAACATTCTTACATCTCTGTAACTCATCTGAGTCTCAAGCTTTCATCTATGCCCTCATGTTCATCTGATGTTCATTGTGAACATTTCGTTCCATTCTGTCATTCTACTAAGTATTTTATACGTCCCAATCATGTCTTCATTCTCTCTCTCCTCTTTTCTAGCGTCGCCAGGTTTACTTTGCCCAGTCATTCTTCATTGATCATCCCTCGCAATTCTCGGACGAACCTCGTTGCAAATTTCTGAACCTTTTCGAGTTTTCATATGTTTTTCTTCACGATGATGTGGCATACTTTAAAACTTGTCTAAAGTAGGAGGTCTACTGTATTGTTTGTGTGTGTGTGTAATTATCTATGTGTAGTTACAGGATGAGAGCTTCGCTCATGATGTCCCGTCTTCCCAGCACTCTTTGTCGTGTAATGCTTTGAAACTACTGACGTTTTGTGACCTCGACCACTTTTTCACGTGTGTGTGTGTGTGTGTGTGTGTGTGTGTGTGTGTGAAAGAGAAACACATTTATAGTAGATATGATAATACCCAGAAACAAAAATAAATAAATAATAATAAATAAAAACGATAAAGACAATAAACATTATGTTTATCGCGCATCAACATGTAACAAATTTGTAGATTCTCTAAAAACAGGACAAAATATACATTTAGAAGACGAACAAAAATATCGCTAGAAAACTGAAAACATTTCTGAAAACGATTCGAAATCGCTACAATACTGACATGAAGTCAGAAGACGAATACAAAACGGCTTCGAACGATTAAAACTGAATTTATAAAGTTAATGCAACCTCCGCAGATGCCGTTTAATGCTGGTAAATGTGAGTTTTGAGCCTAAGTAATGATTATCTGAGCTGCATGTGTTTGCAAATACCAAATCTCAATGTGAACAAGTTCTACCATACTGTAGAAAGGACATAAATTCACTAGCGCATTCAGGATTATAAAGTTAAATCCAAAAAGTTGAAACCTCTCTAAAAGGAAGCATAATTTACATTCTCAATAAGCCGTAGTATAAGGGGAGTGACATGACTGAAGAATTCAAATGGATGAAACTGTATTACAAAGATGGAATATAAATGATAATGTAAATGTTTTCCAACATAAAAGAAATTGAAACAATGCACACAAATTGGATAAATTCAAATTCTCAAAGGACCTGAATAAATACTGATTGGAAATGTGGTTTCACGTATTTATGAAAAGGATAGCCGAATAACAATCGAGTACCGATTAGTTGTCTCAAGCGTAAGATACACAACAAATATATGAGTGAGTTTGCCTAAAATGCCGTCTGTAGTTTCCTAAATTCTTATGCTCCTGTGATTAATACCATTCATTTTGACAGCAAAATGAATTTTTTTTTCAGTATTTCAAGTATACTTGATTTCGACTTGGGAAATAATCGGACTTGATTTGGACATATAAAGATATACATATAGATAATATCAACAACTTGAAAATGACAAACTGCTCTGTACAGGTGAGAACAAAACGATAGGACACAGGACGAAACTGGAAACACATGACACATAGGGACACAGACAAACGTTCCTTGCAGTATATATGCGTTGAGCCAATACACAAGAAAGAGATAATCGGATCCAACTTTATTCACACAACTTTAAAAAGTTCATATGACAATGTAAATGTGGCTCGAATCGATTCACAAAACCACGATTGCTTCAGGCGGGGCCCAAGAGCTTGAAGATGAATCCACTCGAGAGCCTACAAATAAACCATATATACCATAGCATTTAATTGCACAGTTCACCCGTAAGGTGTTGAACAGAGTAGCGGGCTGTAAGACATCTCATGTTATATTATAGGTAAAATAGGACGGAAATGGTTATCAATATATAAGAGGACGAGTCGGAAAAGCTACAGATTACAGAAACGGAGACGGTAAAAGATACCGAAACTAAAGAAGTACAGGATACATAGACGGAAGATGTACGCAGTAGGGAGACAGATGTGGTACACAATACATGGACGGATCCGGTGCAGGATACAGAAAGCGTTGGCAATTGAAAGAAAAACCGCTTAGTAAAATAACAGCCGGAGTCTGAAACGAGAACAGGAGCTCGGCGACACAGAATTTGATTGCATTTTGAGCGCGAATGAAATGAAAACAAAATACCTTCTCTAGATAGGGTTTCAATGCCGAAGAAAAAGCAGACATAAAGGAGGAAGAGAGAGAGAGAGGAGAGAGAGAGAAGAGAGAGCGAGAGAGAGAGAGGAGAGAGGAGAGAGGAGAGAGAGAGAGAGAGAGAGAGGAGAGAGAGAGAGAGAGAAAAGAGAAGTGAAGAACTGGAAGAGATTTTAAAACAGTAATGACATGTATCTTTGCGTCATTGACATGTATGTTTGCGTCATGAGGCTGAACGCATGACGCATATTTTGATTCTTTAATTACTAACAATGGTCGTCAACATAAATTTTACTGATCATCGTATTCCAACTGTCACGGGACTGGGGTTACATTGTTTCAAATTTCTTTATTTACGATCTATAAAAAAAATAATAATCAGAGCTTACAATCTCTGCTTTGAGAAAAAAAAATAGCTTAATGTAGATACGTATTTATTTCTGTTTTTTTTTTTGGTTTATTCATTTTCCAATCTAAATATTTTACAGAGTTTGAAGGATATTTTTAAGTGCTAAACTTTTACATTTTGTTAAAATATTCACCACTGATTAAAGATATTCATTATGTTAAATATTCTCACTGGCACATTGTGATATTGGAAAAGTTCTTCCTAAGATTCACAGACACCTCTACGCAAATTAGTGATCAGTTTGTGTTTATTAATAATCATATTCGAGACAAGCAATTAAAACACAATTTGATCGATCTATTTTTCCGTTCATGAATTAATCTATTTCTCCACCCATTTATCCCTTCATCAATTTATATATTCATCTAGCCATTCAATATTAGGTGCAGTTATGGATTAAGTGCAGTTATGGAAGTGCAGGTGGGAATCGAAGCGACGTTGACCCGATGCAGTTTCAAGTCAACACCCACTGATGACATCACAGGTCAATTAGACAAGCCATTCTCTTAAAACTGTTATATACTACAATAGTTAATTATCACTAATTGATAAATTTATATAGATTAAACGTTCACATTTTTGGTAGAATAAAGTTGAAACAGAATGTCATAGGAGTGAAGGGGGAGGGGGTGCTGTCCACCGGAGACGACATTATTAAGTTGTTCAGCACTCGGCTGGCCCCTTGCTGTGATTGGCTGTCGTGGTGAGTGTCAACAAAGAGTTTCTACCAATGACATGCAAGCGCGGGAAGGCTTCTTTCAGCACAAAAACCCACCTTTTGTGCTGTTCGCCTGTTGATAGTGCAATGTTCTGCCAACAGATGGCATGAGCTGTATCTTATGAATGGTGCTAATCTAAATTGTTGATAGTGCCTTTTTCTGCCGATAGATGGCCTCAGCTGTATTATGTACCTCCGAATTCATTCAAATAAATGTACAGACCTCGTAATTACGGACTCCTGGTTCCACCTTGACGCTGAGCGGACGTCTGGACACCTCCTCCGCCGGGAGCCGCCGGATCACGTCCTGTTTTCGCGTTTTCGCTTTGCTACTGCCGTTGGCATCCTTCTTCAACGGTCCGCTCGTACGACGCCTGGCGCAAATATCGCCTTGGGTCACGGGATTGTTGATAGATTTCTTTTTTGGCGTGTTCTGGCTGGTTCTCCCGGCGGTGTGACGGGTTCGGGGCCGGCTTGGCTGAGAGGTGCCGGGAGTTGGTGGGTCTTGGTGGGCTCTGGTGTTGTTTGGGACTGGGGTTACATTATTTCAAATTTTCTTTATTTACGATCTATAAAAAAATAATAATCAGAGCTTACAATCTCTGCTTTGAAGAAAAAAATAGCTTAATGTAGATGTATTTATTTTTGTTTTTTTTTTTTTTGGTTTATTCATTTTCCAATCTAAAATGGTTTGCGGCCGGCTTCTGCTCTGCCGGAGGACACTGGATGACTTTTTGCGTTTTTTTTCTTTTTTTTTTAAAACAGAGCAAGTACAGCTTACAATAACCATATAAACAGGATGCACAGAATAACAAAGAACACAGAATAACAACAACACAGATAACAAGTAACACAGAACAACATACACAAAAATGAAAACAAAGAATAACAAAACACATAAGAACACACACACACATACACAAAAACAAAAAGCAGCACACCCAGATGGGGCATGCAAAAAGCGACAGTAATTGCAAAAGCGCACAAGGAGCACAATAAGACCAAGGGTAAAATATTAACAAGGAATACACATACTAAATAACACAAAATAACACAAACGCAAAACCCACGCACCGTGCATCACACACACAACAGCAGACAACACACCACAGAATCGAGAACACAAAAACAAAACATGGTAATATAACACAGTAAATACAACATAATAAGTAAAATGCAGGAAATAACAGGGAATACAACAGAGCAATACACAGCACAGTACATAAAATAAATTAAACAGAACACATTAGCATTACATAGTAAAACATCAAAGTAAAAAATAAAGATCAGTATAGTACAAACGAACATTGGAACATATAACACAGTAAATATGATACAGAAAATAGAACAAATCGTAAATAATCTTAAACACACATACAAACACACATGCCACCCATACAGGGCGTGCCAACGGGAAGCATAATGGAAAGCACATAACACAAGGCAGCAATACAAAATGACAATGAACACAAGCATACAAAAACACACAACAATGGAACACATACAAGACAAACACAGCCACCCAGCACACAAACCCGACCCCCACAGACAGAGGACGGCCAGCCACTAAGCAGAAAAAACACCCCACGCACCGGACACATCAGGAGAGAGACAGACATGCCACACAGCACCACAACACACACCATACCCACCCACACACAACAAAACCCTTCCACACAAGGCAACCAAGCAAACCCAGCACACACACAACCCCAAAGACAAACAAACACAGACCCCCAAACCCCCACCCACCAGAGGGAACCGAACCAAAGAAACACGCACAGACATACACACAAACCACACCCACAGGTGTGGTGGGTGCTGGTACGGGCTGTGAGGGGTTCAGAGACTACATAGCAGGCACCATGACAATGGGAGGACCAAGGATAGTAGTAGCAGTAAATATAACCCCACCAAATGACAGAAGACCCAGTCAAGAGTATGAAAACAACAACATGGCAGTTAAAACTATAATTGAGAGGGCAGCCTCTGCTGCCTGTAGAAATAGATCCACCTGCTCATCATGGGGGACTTCAATCACGGAAGGATTGATTGGGAGAACAAGGAACCGCATGGCGGCGAGGATACGTGGAGAGCCAAACTACTGGAGGTGGTGACTAGAAACTTCTTAACCCAGCATGTCAGAGAACCCACAAGGATGAGAGGAAATGACGAACCAGCGAGACTCGACCTGGTCTTCACCCTGAACGACTCTGACATAAGAGAAATCGGTTTTGAGGCCCCAGTAGGGATGAGCGACCACAGTGTATTGGAGTTTGAATACCTGATTGAAGAAGGGTTATTGAACTCGAGGAGAGATACTGAAACCAAAAGGTTAGCATACCGAAAGGGAAACTATGAGGAGATAAGAAAATTCCTAACAGACATAGCATGGGAAACAGAGCTCAGGGAAAAGACGGCCCAAGATATGATGGACTACATCACGCAAAAGTGCAAGGAAGCAGCAAACAAGTTTGTCCCAGTCCAAAAGGAAAACAGTGAAATGAAGATGAGAAACCCATGGTTTAATCAGAGATGTAGGCTAGCTAAGCAACAAAGTAAAAGGGCATGGAGAAACTATAGGAATAACAGGACACTGGAGAGCAGAGAAAGATACCAGATTGCCAGGAATGAATATGTCAGGATGAGAAGAGAGGCGGAAAGACAATACGAAAACGACATCGCAAGCAAGGCAAAGACTCAGCCTAAATTGCTGCATAGCCACATCAGGAGAAAAACAACAGTAAAGGAACAGGTTATGAAATTAAGGATAGGGGCAGAAGGATTCACTACAAACGACAAGGAAGTATGTGAGGAACTGAATAAGAAATTCCAAGAGGTCTTCACCCTAGACAAGGAGAAATCCCAGAGTTAGGAGAGGGGATAGCTAACCAGGAACCACTGGAAGAGTTTGAGATTACAAGCGGGGAAGTAAGAAAGTGTTTACTAGAGTTGGATGTGACAAAGGCTATAGGCCCAGATGGAATCTCTCCTTGGATACTTAAGGAAGGAGCAGAAGAACTGTGCCTACCACTCTCCATAGTGTATAACAAATCTCTGGCAACAGGGGAACTGCCAGAAATTTGGAAAGCAGCTAATGTAGTCCCGATATACAAGAAAGGGGATAGACAGGAGGCACTGAATTACAGGCCAGTGTCCCTAACCTGCATACCATGCAAAGCTGATGGAGAAGATTGTGCGAAGAAAGCTAGTGGAACACCTGGAGCGAAGGAACTTTGTAACACAGCATCAACATGGGTTCAGGGATGGCAGGTCCTGCCTCACAGGGTTACTTGAATTCTACGACCAGGCAACAAAAATAAGGCAAGAAAGAGAAGGGTGGGCAGACTGCATATTTTTGGATTGTCAGAAAGCCTTTGATACAGTGCCACACAAGAGGCTAGTGAAAAAGCTGGAGATGCAGGCTGGAGTGAAAGGGAAGGTACTCCGTTGGATACAGGAGTACCTAAGCAACAGGAGACAAAGAGTCAGTGTGAGGGGTGAGGTCTCAGATTGGCGAGACGTTACGAGTGGAGTCCCGCAGGGGTCAGTCCTTGGACCTATACTGTTTCTGATATATGTAAATGATCTCCAGAGGGTATAGAATCGTTTCTCTCAATGTTTGCCGATGATGCAAAAATTATGAGGAGGATTGAAACTGAGGACGATAGTAGGAGGCTACAAGACGACCTAGACAGACTGAGTGAATGGTCCAACAAATGGCTGTTGAAGTTCAACCCGAGTAAATGCAAAGTAATGAAACTAGGCAGTGGAAACAGGAGGCCAGACACAGGATACAGAATAGGAGATGAAGTACTTAATGAAACGGACAGAGAGAAAGATCTAGGAGTTGATATCACACCAAACCTGTCTCCTGAAGCCCACATAAAAAGGATAACATCTGCGGCATATGCGAGGCTGGCTAACATCAGAACAGCGTTCAGGAACCTGTGTAAGGAATCATTCAGAATCTTGTACACCACATATGTAAGACCAATCCTGGAGTATGCAGCCCCAGCATGGAGCCCGTACCTTGTCAAGCACAAGACGAAGCTGGAAAAAGTCCAAAGGTATGCCACTAGACTAGTCCCAGAACTAAGAGGCATGAGTTACGAGGAAAGGCTGCGGGAAATGCACCTTACGACACTGGAAGACAGAAGAGTAAGGGGAGATATGATCACAACCTACAAAATCCTCAGAGGAATCGACCGGGTAGACAAGGACAAACTATTCAACACTGGGGGGACGCGAACAAGGGGACACAGGTGGAAACTGAGTACCCACATGAGCCACAGAGACGTTAGAAGGAACTTTTTCAGTGTCAGAGTAGTTAACGGATGGAATGCATTAGGCAGTGATGTGGTGGAGGCTGACTCCATACACAGTTTCAAGTGTAGATATGATAGAGCCCAGTAGGCTCAGGAATCTGTACACCAGTTGATTGACAGTTGAGAGGCGGGACCAAAGAGCCAAAGCTCAACCCCCGCAAGCACAAATAGGTGAGTACAAATAGGTGAGTACACAACCCACCCCCTACCACCAATGCAGCACCCCGGACATACTCGACGGGAATCAAGCATCAAAAAACCCTAGGTAAGAGCGACGCAAACCACCACATAGTATACGACGAACGGCCCTTCAAAAAGCCCAAAATCCCCCCACCCCATACCCCTCCATCTACAAACCCATAAACAAAAAAATATAGTTCGCTAACAACACACCCCGAGCGTGTTACGCACCCGCTTGGAGCCCCGGGAACGAAAAAAAACAAAAACCGCAATAAGTCAACTGCACCCCCGGACCACAAAAGGCTGCAATGACATCCCGCAACCACCCAACCAACCCTGAACCCGCTCACAAAAATAAAAGACGTGCAACTGAGTCTCACGCCTCCCACAATGAACACAACTATCAGAGGCGACCAAACCCAAATAAAGAGCCTCGCATTCGTAGCCAAAGACTCATGCAAATATCGAAAAACCAACTCACGCGTCCGTGGCGCAATACACGGCCCACTCAACGCCTCCCACACATTCCCCAGTCGAAACAAGGGTACAAACTTTCGACCCTGGGAGGCACCCGAGAGGCAAGCGCCCCATACACTTCCCGACAACCAAAAGACACAAACCCGGGAAAACGACAAAGCGCCGAAGGATCAAAACCGCCGAAGGATCAAAACCGCCACGAGTACACTGGAGGCGTATACAGGGCCACCTCCTGGCAACGACCCAGATCAAGCAAAAAACTAAACCTCATAGAGCAGTAAAACAACCCCAAGGAGTTTAACCCACCCCCAACACCAAACTCCTCCGAACCGACCCCCAAAACAAAGCCAACGCCTTCACATAGACATCAGGAATACCAATTCCACCTTCTGACACCTTAAGACATAACGTAGATCGACGAACCGGATGATACCGGCCACACCACACATAACGATACACCAAACCCTCCAGAGCGCGAGCTTTCCGCCGATCCAACGGAAAACACTGCGCAACAACCAGACCCGCGACAAAACCTTACAAGACACGACAATCGCCCGCTGGTAAATAGTCAGGGCCCGTTGCGACAACATCCCCACAGCCACGCCCACCCCCCGCGAAACCGCCTCCCAATTAAACTCCAAAGACTGCACATACGACCTGAACCACGTAATCCCCAGAACCCGAATGGACTGAACCACCGGAAACCACGAACCAGACCACACCAAACGAGAGGCCCAACCCCCCAATCCAGAAGACAAGACTTTCCACGATTGACCAAAGCCCCTGTAGCCGACTCAAACTGAAGCACCAAATCCTGAACAGCAGGCACAGAACCCTCAGAGGCAACAAACAAGACCGTGTCGTCAGCGTAACCACAAATCTTGAGGGACAAGCCATTCGGCAAACACGGTGAAACAACCGAACGACAAGCACGCACCGCTCGAACAAAAGGCTCCTGAAACAGAATATAGAGAAGCATCGACAGAGGACACCCCTGTCGAACCGAACGTCGAATAGCGAAAGGAGCACTAAGGAACCCATTGACACACACCTACTACTACAACCAGCGTACAACATCCGTATCCAGCCCACAAACTGGGGCGGGAAACAAACCTCTCCAGGACCCGCAAAACAAACCCAATTGGCACGCGATCAAAAGCCTTGGACCAATCCAAGCTTATCATGGCCGCGGGAACACCAGACTCCTCCACATAGAGGAGCAAATCCCCGAAAAAGGGAATTGCATTGCACCAACGACCTACCCGGAATGCCACAAAACTGACCCAAGAGATCACCGACCCCACAACTGAGCGCAAACGTCCAGCCAACAACTTGGAAATAATCTTGTAATCCACATTTAACAACGTAATAGGCCGCCAATTTGCAAAAAAACGTAAGTTCCCCGGCTTCGGAAGAAGCCGCACAAGACCATCATTTTGCGAAACGGACAGAGACAAACTCCGAAGACAAAACCGAACCACCTCCAAAAAATCGGCACCAAGCACATCCCAAAATTCGACATAGAACTCCATCGGAAACCCATCCGACCCCGGAACCTTACCACGATGAAGGACCGCACAACCTCCCAAAGCTCCGAAGGGCTTACCTCCCGCACAAGACCCACACAATCCATATCCGACAACCCGGTGCACAGTGTTGGAGGAAGGACGCCATCAACCCCTCATCCCCCGCAACCACCCCATACAAAGACTCCAATTCACCCACACATATGCAAAACCGCCCCGTGTCCGACAGACCGAACCGTCCGGCGATGGAGACCTTCCAACAAAACGAGGCACGCCCCCCCGTTCCCTCCGCAGTAAAAACTGCGAGAGCTTCTCACCACACAACCGTTCCTCCACCCAGCCCGCACACGTACCCCCTCAGCCATCTCCTCCCTCAGCCCAAATGAGATCCTTACACACCGAGATCTCCCGAAACCTATCTAAACCCTGATTCAGCAACCCATACAGGCGAAATAACCGTGCCTGCAAGACCCTCAACAGACCAAACCTTCCCGACGCCTCCCGCTTCGCCAGCACCCGAAAAAACGACCGACATTCCACCTTAGCCCATTCCCACCACTCCAGAACCGAGGGAAACGCCCCTTTCCGAGCGGCCAAAACAGCCCACGGGCCCGGAACTGGCACACACAACAGGGCACTTCAGCAACCCACAATTCAGTTTCCACCAGCCACGGCCAACCCGCACCTGGCTGCGAATCCCCACTTGCAACACCACCATGCAATGGTCCGAGAACCCCACGGGAACCGTCCGCAAAGAAAACGGAACCACCCCAGTAGGCACGTAAAAACGATCAAGGCGAGAGCAAGCCCCACGCGAGAGAAAAGTGTACTCCAAGGACCCCCTTGCAACACGGCCGCATCTCGAAACCCGCAACTCTTCAGGGTAGCAGTCAAAGCCGGCGAGATATTTGCAGACGAAGACTATTGCTATCCCGCGGCGACGTAATACAATTAAAATCCCCCCAAAAATCATCCCCTCGTATCGTGCCGCAAAAAATGCAGCACGTCGGAAAAGAAAACCTCCCGTTCCTGCTTCTGCACCGCCCCAGATGCGCGTACACATTCAAGAGAGAGACCTCAGACCCCAAAAAAGAGACCCTAACTAACAGCACCCGACCACCCTCGTCCATCTCCGTGTGAAGCACGGAAATCGGGGCCCGCTTAGAAAGCAGGATCAATGTACCTCCACGCAAGCCACGCGAAGGGTTTAACACCACCGTAAACCCCTCAGCCAACACATGTAACAACCCCACCTCCTCACATTGTGCTCCTGCACAAAGCCACATCCACCTCCACTCACGCAGCATCGACACCAGGCCCAATTGCCACAGCTACAGAACGCAAACATTCACATTCAGCTAAGCACACGTTAATTNTTTTTCTGGTAAGGAAGTATAGAATAAAAGTCGTACTGATACTTGTGCTGTTGGAGAAACAGTCAAATTAACGTTAAATCAACTATTTTGCAAAACAGCCTTATATCCGACAAGGATGGTCAACAAATGAGGGCAAAACAAATTGTTGAAAAGTAGATTATGTTGTGAGAGTGTGGAATTAATTTCAAGCCTTGTGAAAATTAACTTGCAGGCTAATTGGTTATAAATGTAATTTAAATAATTGTAGGATGACTCTGTCATCCTACAATTACCACACATAAGTACAGCCTTTGTTAGCATCTTCAATCAATTCCAATTTTCATGGAAAATTCAGAGGTGATGAACCGAATATTGCTTCTGATGGAGTCATCTTTTGATAGAAAATAACAACTGCAGCCTATTATGCAGGTTTTTGTGCTGCAAGGCAGTTTTCATTGGTAGAAACTATGGTGATGCTTTCCAAATCAGCCAATCACAGTAAGGAATCACCCGAAGGCTCCACCCCACTTTCCTCTGATTACCAACCTTGCTTACGACGTCCCGTCGAAATGAATATGTGGAAATGATATTTCCACATATCCAAATGTAAATTTCTAAACGATAATTAATATAACGATAAATAATAGCTGTTATAAAAGAAACATATAACATTACTTCTCTGATGTATAGGCATATTATATTACGCTTTGTGTTAGGATTTGGAGCAAGATGAACCACTTGTCATCTATACGCAAATCAACATAAATTTATTTACTTTATTCCCATAATAATAAAACTACATCCGTTTTTTACTGTTTTCACCTTTATTTGAGGAACTACCATTTTTATTCAACATGCAAATATTATTGAAAATTATATTTAATTAGTATATAATTTCAAGAAATCTCTCTTTCTTGTATAAATTATATTAATATAATCTCTTGTTACTATAGCCACTAAAAACACTGTTATTTATTTTGGCGATTAAGTTACATATACAAACATATATGAGAACTTAGTATTCGGATGATATAGAGCATATTGCTACTTTTTTAATTCATATTTTTATATACAATTATATATACAATATCTAGATGTCTCTCACCATACAATCACGACAGGACGTCCAGTCGTGATTGTATGATGAGAGACATCCGGATACAGGTGAGAGACATCCGGCCGGAAAATGGACGACAAACAGATCGTCTCCCAGAGAGTGTGGGCTATGCCAGAGTCGTCGTGTCGTGGCATAGACCCACAGTCGTCGCCAATCTGGCGGTGATGGTGATTGACGACAATTCGATGATGGTCGTGGTTATCTGGTCGTAACTGTAGGGACGGGTCCGGGAACGATTGTCGTGACCACACACGTTCATAGTCGTGTAATAATCTGGTAGTAATGTTGGAATAGCAAGAATAGAGTCGCAAGTGAGCAGTAAGGGTCGTCCAGCTCTATATTTCTTCATTAGTTTACCTCCTCACCATCCCCGGTGGACCCTCTCGCCACAATATCAAAATTTACTCTTCCTCACTTGATGGATGCAAGGGCCAGAAAGAGGAAAGAGAGAGAGAGAGAGAGAGAGGAGAGAGAGAGAGAGAGAGAGAGAGAGAGTAGAGAGAGAGAGAGAGAGAGAGAGAGACAAGAAAATTCGACACTCTTGACAATTTTTGGTTTCGTTTCACAGCTGAAAATATAGCACAAAAATTTTCTAGAGCAGAATAAGCCTCACACGTCCTAAACGGCTTGAATATTTTACGAATTAAAAGCGAGAGCCTCGACTCTATGCACTTTGCCTCTGAAAAAATCCTTAGAGCGGCTGTAACCTAAGAAAGAGATGCAGTTGAAATCTTGCTTCATATTACATTAACTGTCTTACATTAATTAATTTTCTTACCCATGTATCATATATTTTCAAGCGTAAATTATACTGTTACTCTTGAGTTTATAAATTTTCAAGCGTAACTACACTGTTACTCCTGTCACATAATTATCAGGCGTAAAATACACTGTTCATATATTTTCAAGCGTAAGCTGCACAGATATTTATATGTATAGAAGACTTTGAGTGGAAATATATAGGATCTGGCTCATTTCATGCGCTTTCCCTTCAGCATTTTAATTCATCTTTATGTTATTGACCTGGCAGCCACTTAGAGCGATGTGTTTGAGGCAATAAGTCTTAAAATCTGTGTTTTGTGAGTGGGAAATCACTTAAAGTTATTTAAGTGTGTCAACCTATTAAGCTGAGTGTAAGAAAGTTTCAGCAGGGCTTTTCTTGTAGGATAACATAATGTAATACAGCATTCTGCTACACAAGAGTTTTCCACATAACACAATGTAATGTAACACAAGAAACATAACGAAACACAACCCATTCAAAATACCAGACAACTCAACGCAACATTACCAAACACAGACGTCAACTGCACATCGAAAACCATAATAATATAAACAAGCTGAAGAGACTGTAGAAGGCTTACTGGCCCATACAATCTAATTCCAATTAATTCCCCCCAAAACACCCATTTGAATATATGTCTAACCTACGCTTGAAACAGTACAGCGACCGCAAGCCTATTATGATACATGGAAAATGGTTCATGATATCAAGAATCTAAAAAATTAATTTAAAAAATCAGCAACAAAATTGCAAAGCAACACACACACAATACTCTGCAACACAATCCCACTTCATCACATACACTACACGCCACCCAAACAGCAAGGCATCCAGAACGCCGAAAAGCAGCTCAGCAGCAATAAACAGGAAATATACATTCAGAGAAGAGATAAAGATGAACGAGGTTTGAAGCGTAAATTCGATAAATCTTGGACAAGTGAAACGAATGGAGGAAAAGTCGAACTTCCTGAGACCCTTAAAACCTGTGTGTCGTGTGTGTGTGTGGCAAAGATGTGGGAAGGAAAGAGACGGGAGATTACCAGGGGAAGAGGGATAGTGAGAAGGAGATAGGAGAGAAGGAAATAGGAGAGAAGAGACGGCAACAGAGGGGTTATATATGAGAAAATGAAAGCGAGAGAGACAGGGGGGAGAGAGAGAGAGAGATAGAGATGGAGGGGGAGAGAGCACAGTGACTGTGGAGAGGGAAGGCAGTATGCCTGGGTAATGCTGCTCTGATGCTTGCTGGTCTCTGCCTGGGTCGCCATTTTAGGGGATAGAGTGGCCAGACTAGTCGTCCGGAGGAGTAGGAGGTGCTGCAAGGGGGGGGGGGGGGATGAGATGCTGAGGGGGAAGGGGGTGAGAGAAGCTGTGAGGAGGGAGAGAGGGGGAATGAGGGTTGCAAGGGAGGATGAGGTGCTACTATATGGGTGAGGTACTACAACACAAGGTGAGTTTTTTGGAGGAATGAGGAATTAGAGATAAATAATACCGTGAAGGAGTGAGGTGAAGACACCAGTTTAAGGAGTTTGTACGTAGTGAGGGTGCTTGGAGGAGGGACGCTGTAGATGAGAAGTGA
>WNGS01005641.1:11330056-11335056 GCA_020271785.1 Procambarus virginalis
ATAAAAATATATATATATATATATATATATATCTATAATATATACTATATCCAATTTATCTTCCTGAGAAGATAAATTTCGATTACCATAGTAAAAGCGTCTGCTGCTTCACTTGAATTCCTCACAGGTTTTCATCATCGAGGCTGTTGTGGAGTCGTATACGAGATTGTATAATACATTTGCTTCCCTTTCGTTTGCTGCAACTTCAATGCAGGTTTGTATTTTCAATCAGCAGTGAGCTGCGCAACCAATACGGTCAAGAATAGCCTGAGAAAGGAGGAACGTGCGGTAAAAAAGAGAGATAGGAGAGGCCGGGAAAGAGGAAATAACAGAGATTAGAAACAGAAGAGAGAAAGAGTGATACTGAGAAAGTAATGGCAATAGATAGGCATTAATGAGAGATAGATAAAAAGGAGACAAAGAATATTTTCACACCCTATTTCTCTTCTTAAGTAGCATCCAACCTTGCAACCAGGGCCGTGGGGGACGAAGACCCCCCACCTGGAGTGTGAGTTTATATATATTATATATATATATATATATTATACTATATATATATATATATATATATATATATATATATGATATATTATATTATACTAGATTTTGTGCTTAGGTTCTTTGTTGTGTGTGTCAATAAAATTAAACAAACTTGATGAACAACCTTGCCCGTGTTAAATTATCGATTCGATTCAGAACGATAAAGTAAAATCTAATTAGCTTCATGGTCGTTGTGTGCCAATCACAGCTGTGACGTTATCAATGTTTTAAGCCCTTTGAAACAGAGCCCTAATTTGGAATAAATTTATAATGATCCCAATCACTTCATAACAGATAAATCCTGATAATGCATTTGGGCTATCGAAGGGCAATTGGCGAATCTATACACGTTTTACGTGTAAATGGAAGGCACAGCAAGGGCGAGTGGTTTTTAATTACGTGAGAATAGCTAATCATGATGATCACCAGGCAGTAGAGATTCATGAGCCTTGTATGCCTAACGAATCATTATACTTTCGAAAATCTTTCTTGCTTTTGGGGGTACTCGAGTTAGCATAGTCGTGTAATGGCTTTGAAAGCTCTCCTCTCATAGTTTCCTTCCATTCTGAGGTATCGAAACCTGGGTAATGGGTTTCATAAGGCGAGGAAGTGTCCAGAGGAGCCATAATAAGTCTATGGAGATGGTAGTGGCGCTGGCTTGGGCTTAGTTTTTTTAAATACTTGGTAAGTGGGTTTGCCCTTTTGTTTTCTCAGCTGTGTTCGTGTTCGTGTGTGGTGTGTTTGTTTCTCAGCTGTTTCGGTTTTTCGAAACTCCATGTGTCTTTTTCTTACCCTTTCTACAGTTTCTTTTTTTTCCACTTTCTCCTCCTTTCCTTTCTTCACTTTAACCTTCCTGCCCTCCTCCGCATTCCTCCATTTGTGTCATCCTTTTACTTTTGTGTAAATCCCTTCCTCCTAAGTGCTCTTCAACTCATCCAGCTGTTTTGGAGATTCTCACCTTCTCCTTCAATTCGTTTTGTGTTCCTGCTCCCTTCTCTACACTCCTTCCTCAACCCTCGTCCTCTCCAGTCTTTTATTATATGTCTCCCCTTTCCCATTCTTTCGTTTTGCTCCACTCACGTATACACTTATCATTCTTTCCCTTGTTTCGTCATCTCCCTACGCTTACTCATTCCCAACCCAATCTTGCTTCTCATATTTTTTACATTAATTTTCGTTTGCAGACGAACAATTTCTCAAAATCTTCATATTTTCATGCTAACAAGGCGTCCAGGATACTCACTAGTGTCAATACTAAATTTAGCATCCAATACCTCATATTTTGACAGTCACAAGCATCCCAGCATCTCATTTTCTTGAGAATTCAGAATAAGTGAAGTTTCTTTTGTTTGTCATTTTCAATTTATAAAAATACCGGAACCCTCATCATTTGATATAAAACTCATGATCTCTCCAGCATGCTCATTCTTGGAGACTGACAATCTTGTAGCATCCTTATTCTTGGAAACTCACAACATTCCCTTTTTTTTAAATCTTCAAAACTTGCTGTCTTGTAACAATTACTTCTACTTTCTGTTCATCCATACACTTTTTCGTTGTTATGGATAACGTACGTTCAGGAAACAGTCAACATTTTATGCAGCCCGTGATCTCGGTCATACCTGCATCATCGTCGATCTTCTTATATTGCCTTATTCTGACTCCCCTGCATTTTTATCGATTTGTTTTGGTCACATATTTGTATCACCTCTACCCCCAATCTTCCCAAGGTGTTCTTACCTAAAATCTTTCCTAAACCTATTTCAGCCTGCAAAGATGTCCACCATCTCCTTATCCTCATAAAAAAGCTAATCCCTTCTACTAGGAAACCCAAAATTTTTTCAACTCTTCTTCCCTCATTCTCTTCATGTAACAAATCCTCATAAATGTTTACACCACTGTTACACCCTCATGCATCCATGTATGAGTCCAGCCTCATATAGAGTCCAGCCTCATATCAGAGTTCTCAGCCTCATATAAGAGTCGCGCCTCATATAGGAGTCCAGCCAACATATAAGAGGTCCCCATGAGTCCCTCATATAAAGGGATCCCAGCCTCATATAAGGAAGGTCCGCCTCATATAAGAGTCAGCCTCATATAAGAGTCCAGCCTCATATAAGAGTCCAGCCACTATATAAGGTCAGCCTAACATATAAGAGTCCAGCCTATACGAGGTCCAGCCCTATATAAGAGTCCAGTCTCTCATATAGAGTCCCAGCTCCATATAATGAAGAGTCCAGCCTCATATAAGAATCCAGCCTCATATAAGAGTCCAAGCCTCATATAAGGAGTCCCAGTCCTCATATAAGAGTCCAGGCTCCATATAAAGAGTCCAGGCCTCATATAAGAGTCCCAGCCCTCATATAAGAGTCCAGGCCTCATATAAACCATTTCAGGCCTCACCTACAACCAATCCAGCTAACGGAATCCACCAACTTCAGGAAGCAAAGCAATCATTTTGCCCGAGCCTCCATCTTAGAAAAGTTTGAAGTCCATAACCTCTTTTCCTCAGTGAAAAATAATCCTGTAAGATACGCTAACAGCGATCGATCAGTATTTCCCATAAAGGTTTTCAGTTGCATTTTATCTTAAAGACCAAAAAAGTGAGAGTAAGAAGAAGAACTTAACCATATTCATTATGAGGTATAATATTAATACTGATTCAGCAGCTCAGGTTAGGGGGATGGTGGCAAGGAGGGAATGGTAAGTTGTTTATGGGTTGAGAACGAGGATTATGGTTTTGTAAAGTTTATGGAACTGGTATTAGAGGGTCCTTTATCTGTAGGATAAGATATAATGTTCTCTCTGGTCTCTCTGTCGTCCTCTTGCTCCTTCTCATTCTCTCGCTCGCTCTCCTCTCTCTCTTCTCCTCTCCTCTCTGGCCTCTCTGCACCTCATGCTCCTCTTCTCTCTCCGTCTTCTCCATCTTCTCTCTATCTTCCTCCTCTCTTCCGATCCTTCTCTCATCTTCCTCTCTCTCTCTCTTTCTTTTCTTCTATTTTTCCCATCCTGATTATACTCACCTTTTCCTTCTCTTCTTATGGTCACTAACCAATTTCGTACCTCTTCCTTTCATTATCTCCCGATTCCCCCACACACCCATTCCTTACCTCTCCTTCCCCACTTGCTATTCCTTCCTTCATATCTAACCTCTTCCCTTCAACCCCATCCCCTTCACTCCCCTCCCCACCCATCCTCTCTATATTCCTACGCATGTTATAAAGAGGCCAAACCCAGCTTGATTGGATGATAGCGTTTCTATTTTCTCACCACACAGGTTTGTGTTGGGTATAATGTATAGTATATATATATATATATATACTATATATAGTATATATATATATATATATAATATATATATATATATTATAATATATACTATATATATATATATATATATGTCTATATATCACAGCGGAAAAGGCATTCAAACGAAAATGTAGATAATGTGGTTCTCTGGTGCCGTTCAGCGAGCCAATATTGCGAAGACATGAAATATAGAGGATAGTCGTCAGTTGGTTTATAAGGCTATATATCTCCTCCCAGTATCAGATGATTACGCTGGAGATCTCATCCTGAAATTGCAATGGAAAATTTGCTGGAGTCTGTTGTTCCGATTTTTTTTTTTTTGTCCTAAATGAGAGTGATTTCCTCATGAATTCGTTAAGGTTAAGGATAACGGGTACCGCTAGAATCAGGAAGGAGGAAGGCGTCCAGTTGCGTCTAGGAAGAAGCGGTCAATTGCGTCAGTTGCCGTGTTCAGGAGCAAGGCCGTCAAGAGAAGTGTCAGTTAAGTGACAGAAACTGCTTTCTATAGTTTTGCCCCTGTAGGGAGTCCACAGTTAGTGTCTTTTTTCACCACTTTTCTCTTGTCTCAACTCTTTTGTTGGTAGTACAATCTGCATTTGTGTACGTGTCGGTACTTGTTTACATGCTTAAATAAATTTTGGAGGTCTGCAAACCGGTTTATTCTTGAAATCCCACCTACTAGATTATTGTTTTGTTTTTCTTATTTCCCCTATATTTATTTCCGGATTTGTTCATACGTGGTTTGTTGAAGATGTCAATTGGTTGTTGCTTCTACATCATTTCCAAAACTTCCACAGTTGCACCTCTGTGTTTGCATTTGTGCAATTTTTATTTGTCTTTTCATTTATCTTGCTTGTTCAGTGTTGAGTCTTCTAAAAGTATCGTCATGTACGACCGATTCTTCCCTTCAAAGGGCAGCCATCATTTGCATAAATCAGGGGCGGTAGTGGTACCAATACCAAGGTGTGTGTGTGGTAGGTGTTTGTTTGGGGTGAGTGTGTTGTTTTTGTGTGTGAGTGGGTGGTGTTTTGTGTGTGAGGTGAGGTGGGTTTGGAGAGTGAGGTGTGTTTTTGTGTTGTGAGTTGTGTTTGTGTGTGATTTTGTGTGTGAGTGTGTTTTGTGTGAGTGTGTGTTTTTTTGGTGTGAGTGTG
>WNGS01005641.1:11340056-11342426 GCA_020271785.1 Procambarus virginalis
CACCAGCAGCAACCCCTTCCTCACTACCACCTCACATACGCACACCATCCTCATAATTATTAAGTAAATCTGTGCATTTAAGATTTGTGGAGCTCTGAGAATGAAGGAGACAAATGGCTGGCTTTTGCCGTGCCTGGAAGAAAGGTGTAAAATTACTAGCACGACGAATGATCTTGCTTGCTGGAGACCATTCTTACAAGGCGTCTTTCTTGCTGAAGCGAAAAAAAACACAGGAGAAATAAGAGGTATTGTCTGCGGTAAGAGGAGGCGAAGACTGAGATGATGAAGTGTATGCGAGAGAGAGAGAGAAGAGGTGTAGACTTATGATAGAACAGATGCTGTTTATACAGCTGAGTGACACATCTCTGGCAGCACGCAGAACAGATGAGTGCTACACCTCTGGAAGAAAGGAGTACATCTTAGAACATGTTATCCCACATGGAAATTTTACCTTTCGTATCTCAATAGTAAAACGATGTGTTAATTTGTCATCAGTAGACATTGGTTACATGTAAAATATTTGTTTAACCTTGACCTTCTTAGCCTTAAGTGGTCATCGAGAAAACAGTGTCCACCTCCCCCCCCCCCGCCTCTGTGGTGCTCTAAGGTCAAAATTGTTAACCATCCAGGCTGCTTCGCCTAAGGGAGACGTTTAATGTGACGTAGATGTATAATGGGAGAAGTAGACGTATGGCCGCAGACGAGCGTCAATTGATCAAGGTTTTTAAACCCCTCCTGGCATCCATGTAAAGCAGCCAGACATCTGCCAATGATGCAAGCCAGTTTTTTTTTCAGGAATATTCCTGCGTGGGCCCTAAGCCTCTGGCTTGCCCACTAAGTGTTGCTTATTTCTGTTTTACTTGGGCGGAGTATGAGTACTTGTGACTCGTATGGTCGCGTCAGTATGATTTTATCCCACGTGTTTAACAACTTCTTCTGCTCTGTTGAATCTAAGTTGAAATCTTAATGGGTTTGTAACTCTGCACTGTAAATCAGTTGTTGATGGACGAAAGTACAACACGGTCATAAATACAGCGGATGAATAACATTATCCAGCCGTTGCAAACAACACATCATGGTCTGACGTGAGATAACAACAGCACAGTTAACTGTTGTGCCACGTCTTACCAGCCCCACAATAGCGTCACCCGATCTGCGTTAACGCAATACTGCAACAGTCTGCCCGAAACACAACCAATCTGACACACACACACACAACATGTGTGAGTACCACAACACAATCCCCTGGTAAGATTAATCACCAGACGGGTGATTGTGTACTCAACCAGAGGCGCGGTAGAATAATGTCTCACTTCTGACAGCTGTACATTTCCCCACTTCAGAAGAGTACAATCCCGGTGTTAGCTGCCAGTCGTCCTGGCTCCAGGCACAACAGGGTATAATCCCTTCCTGTCCTCCTCACCCATTAATCTGTCTCTCGTCAAGTTGAACAAATGACCAGTTTGTGATCGGATGTTCCAACGTCAGGGAGAAGTGGTGACTAATGGGGCTTAGGTGCTTCCTGAGGAGAGAGAGAGAGAGACAACAGAGAGCAGAGAGAGAAAGAGCGAGCAGAGAGAGAGAGAGAGACAGAGAGAGAGAGAGACGAGAGACAGAGGCTTAGATGACAGACGTGTATGAATATAAGAGTTCTTGTATGAGCGTATGTGTGCGTATGTGTGTGTGTGGTTTGTGTATTTCCTAGCACTCGATTGCAAGTGGCACAAATAATTCTTGAGATCTTCTTTACAATCAGGTATCGATGTGTAACGTGTGAGAGATATCAGCAAACTCAAAATGAGCGGAAGTTTCAAAATTTGTTTCTAGACATTTCTTCTAAGACTCCACTTTGTGTGTTTGACTTTCCCATCCACGCACAGTTTCCCTTTAAATTGAACATAATGTTGTCACACTTGTTAATCCTCAGCTCTTGTTCAATGTGTTGTATTTACCGTTCGTTGTTTACTTTAATTACCTGTGTCATTTACTGTACGTCCTGTTCTGCAGCCTCAATTACTAAGATGATTGATTCACAATCAGCAACTTTCTCAATCAATTCTTCAAGCTCACCCTCTATTCAGTACGAAAATACCTATGCCTTCTAGTCACCTCTTGGTCTATCATCCGAGGTTTATCCTTGAATAGTTTCCCTCTCTCTCTCTCTCTCTTTTGCTCTCTTAGTTCTACCTTCCTCCATTGTCTTTCACCTCTTGAGGGTCATTGCTTCAATGGGTTTGCACACACTGGTAGTAATTTCCCCAATTGAACGAAGATGTTTATTCAACAGTCTAGGACATCTGTATTGTATCCTCGCTACCTGAAATCTGCTGCTCAATAGGGGCCAGAAGGTTTTAATATGATCAATGAGAG
>WNGS01005641.1:11348840-11380732 GCA_020271785.1 Procambarus virginalis
GAAAAATCCCCTTTACTACCTCCAGAGCTGAACATGGAAGGGGTAACCCTTGGGAAAACATAATCAGGAGCAAACTTCCAACGACACTCATAGAAAACTAGGAGCCGGTAAAGCCCCCGAACTGATCAACCCGATCAGTTGACCCGATGTCAAAACACACAACATTGGTTGGCTTGGAGCTCCCTCGATGGCCGAACACAACCAAGGGGACACAGCCTGACAGCTCTCAGCCCCAGAAAAAGCAGAGCCAACAAGGGCCTACTTTTTCAAAGAAAGGCGCCAAGGCAACGAAATACACACAACACCGGACAGGACAGGAATGGATGGGAAGGAATTTTAGAGGGAAGGAACATGGGAAAACCCTCAGGTTTACTTCCGGAATAGCGGAGAAAGTTACAGACGGCACATCAGAATACAAGACCGCTGGGAATCTTACAAGCTCACGCCACAGCGAGCGAGGAATAGGAGGGCCAGCGAAGCAGGACCGTGGGAGCTTGCTGGGGTTCCGAAGTTATGCCCAAGGAGGAAACACGGGCTTGGGGCTGCTCACTGAATATCACAAATACCGGAAACAGTCTAGGAGCACAGGCGGCTGTGAAGGCTGTGAGAGGCACACCGTAAAACAAGCATGCAAGCCCTCTGTGCCACCCATATTCGAAAACCCTGACTGCTTCTACCCGCAAAGCCTCGGAGTGGAGCCAAAGACCCTTGCACCGCATAGGGCAAGGCCCCTTTCTCAAGAATCTGGCCTCAGAGACGGCCACCCGAACTCACCAGGTAAGACAATCCCTGACTGGGCAACAAGTGAACACTCAGATATGATAACCAGGCGCGTGCACAGGGAGGTGAATAGTTAATCAAAGACATACGCAAGAAGCGAGGCATAAATATACTCGAATCATGAAGAAAACACTAAAATACAAAATAAATACACAAGCAAATGGTCCAGTAGGACAAAAACAGTGTCCACAATGACCTACACTTGACTGAAAAAGCGGGACTAGAAGAGCGCTGGGGCGGGAGGAAGAGCTTACCCGCGACATCGTAGACGTTTGTGCCCAACCCAACCCGTCCTCGACTCAAGTCACTTCCATCTAGCGGTCGACCCCAAAAATGTATTCCTCAATTTTAACATGCTGTTCATTCAAAATCGGAATTTTCTCAAATATAAATTAATATTATTTTATATTACCATATTGTACATATTTAGGCACAGGTTAGGTTAGATGTTTAAGTTCTGTTGGCGATTATTTGTATTTGTAGTTCGTGGGTAAAGCATTTACAACAACTCGTCCTTGACTCAAGTCCATTACATCCAGCGGTCGACCCCATAGACGCGTCCATAAATTTTAAAACGCTGTTCATTCAAAACGGGAATTTTCTCCTATATAAATTAATATTATAATATTTTAGTATATTGTGCATATATAGGCATAGGTTACGTTAGGTTAGGTGTTTAGGGTCTGTTGGCGATTATTTGTATTTGTAGTACGTGGGTTAGGCTTTTACAGCGTTGTAGCTCGAACAAAATTGGTCAGTGAAGCACTTGTTCCTGAAGTGTTCGAACGAAATTAGTTGTGAGTCGGGTGTAAACCGTTTTTCATTCATAAATAGAGCGGGTTTGGCGGCTGCATGGAATCATTTTTGGGTCTTTGTTTCGAGGACGGGCTGTTTACAGTGTTGTGGTTTGAACAAAATTCGTCTGCGAAGCCAGCCCGTCCTCCAAACAAAGACCCAAAAGTGATTTCATGCACCCGGCCAACCCCCTGTTTATGAATGAAAAACGGTTTACACACGACTCACAACTAATTTCGTTCGAACATTTTGGGTTTGAGTCGAAGACGGGTTGAGTTTTGAGTCGTGTGTAAATCGTTTTTCATTCATAAACAGTCTTTGTGTCTTTGTTTGGAGGACTGGCTGAGGAGGAAGGTGCTCATGCCCCTGGTGTATGCAGGTCGGACTGGCTGAGGAGGAAGGTGCTCATGCCCCTGGTGTATGCAGGTCAGACTGGCTGAGGAGGAAGGTGCTCATGCCCCTGGTGTATGCAGGTCAGACTGGCTGAGGAGGAAGGTGCTCATGCCCCTGGTGTATGCAGGTCAGACTGGCTGAGGAGGAAGGTGCTCATGCCCCTGGTGTATGCAGGTCAGACTGGCTGAGGAGGAAGGTGCTCATGCCCCTGGTGTATGCAGGTGGGACTGGCTGAGGAGGAAGGTGCTCATGCCCCTGGTGTATGCAGGTGGGACTGGCTGAGGAGGAAGGTGCTCATGCCCCTGGTGTATGCAGGTCCGACTGGCTGAGGAGGAAGGTGCTCATGCCCCTGGTGTATGCAGGTCGGACTGGCTGAAGAGGAAGGTGCTCATGCCCCTGGTGTATGCAGGTCAGACTGGCTGAGGAGGAAGGTGCTCATGCCCCTGGTGTATGCAGGTCAGACTAGCTGAGGAGGAAGGTGCTCATGCCGCTGGTGTGCGCAAGTCAGACTAGCTGAGGAGGAAGGTGCTCATGCCCCTCGTGTGCGCAGGTCAGACTGGCTGAGGAGGAAGGTGCTCATGCCCCTGGTGTGCGCAGGTCGGACTGGCTGAGGAGGAAGGTGCTCATGCCCCTGGTGTACGCAGGTCAGACTGGCTGAGGAGGAAGGTGCTCATGCCCCTGGTGTATGCAGGTCAGACTGGCTGATGAGGAAGGTGCTCATGCCCCTGGTGTATGCAGGTGGGACTGGCTGAGGAGGAAGGTGCTCATGCCCCTGGTGTATGCAGGTGGGACTGGCTGAGGAGGAAGGTGCTCATGCCCCTGGTGTATGCAGGTGGGACTGGCTGAGGAGGAAGGTGCTCATGCCCCTGGTGTATGCAGGTGGGACTGGCTGAGGAGGAAGGTGCTCATACCCCCTGGTGTATGCAGGTGGGACTGGCTGAGGCGGAAGACTCATGCCCCTGGTGTATGCAGGTCAGACTGGCTGAGGAGGAAGGTGCTCATACCCCTGGTGTATGCAGGTGGGACTGGCTGAGGAGGAAGGTGCTCATGCCCCTGGTGTATGCAGGTCAGACTGGCTGAGGAGGAAAGGTGCTCATGCCCCTGGTGTATGCAGGTCAGACTGGCTGAGGAGGAAGGTGCTCATACCCCCTGGTGTATGCAGGTGGGACTGGCTGAGGAGGAAGACTCATGCCCCTGGTGTATGCAGGTGGGACTAACGAGAGAACTTTACGACCGTGAGGTTAGTTAACTTCGATGGTTCGTTGTTTCGTTTTCTATGCTTTGTTTACTCTGCTGATTGTAAGTTTTGGCTCGCCCACTTTTCTGGAGGTTTTCTTGGTGGGGATTATCTTGTGTCAGCCCGTCCTCGCATACAAAGATTGAAGCTCGTTAATCCAGCAGCCAAACCTCATTTTAAGGAATGAAAAGCAATTTCCACAGCACTAACAACTGATGACGTTCGAACACTTCCGGAACCAGTGCTTCGCTCACGTCTTCTGTTCGAACCACAGTTCTATAAATTCTTCACTCACGTACTTCAAATACAAATAATCGCCAACAGAACCTAAACACCTAACCTAACCAATGCCTAAATATGCCCAGTATGATAATATATTGAAGGGTTCCGGTAGTACAGTCGAGTTCGTTCTCAATGTACAATCGAAAATTTCAGGTTCGAATCCCGGGCGGGACAGAAATGGCTGTACACATTTCCTTTCACCCAATGACTCTGTTCACCTTTCAGTGAGTAGGTACTCAGCTCGTTATGGGGTTGCATCCTGGGCGGGGTGAGTAATCCGACCTTGGGAGGGGCCTCCCTCGATAAAAGCCAAGTATGAATACACCCCGGCTTCCTGTCTAGTGAATTATTATTATTTAATAATATTAATTTATATTTGATAAAATTCCCATTTTGACTGAACATGTTAAAATTTATGAAAGCGTCTTTGGGGTCGACTGTTGGATGGAATGGACTTGGTCTGAGGAGGGATTGAGAAAAGGTGTCTTGATGACCAAACCACAACTCATCATTTCTTCAACCATGTTATTGTGACCTCATCGTCCTGGTGTCTTCCTGTCGACTGAGAAGAATTCCTGTTTGAGTAACATATATTTTGGCAGGGTAGTCCAGTGGCAGGGGTGTCGCCTGATAGTCTTCTGGTCGGAGGTTCGATTCACCTAAGTTAATGGTTGGTTTTCTCATTCTCATTATTATTATTATCTATTTCTCCCACCCACCTGTAACAATCTTTATGAGGGTACAGTTCCGAAGTTTGAGCTTGGATGACTAAAGGTAAGGACGGGTGGAAGGGGAGTGGGGGTGGGGGGGGAGAGGGATAATTAGGATCGGAAATATAGGAGCAGTAGGTTGAGTGTGGTGGTAGAGTGGGTTGATAAGGTCCATTGGTCTGCCCACTTATGATTGGTCGAGGTTGTCAACTAAGAGTCCAATTTGCCACAGACGTGGGGAATGGCCCCCAATGTGATTCAAGTGAAGTTAAAAAATGCAATTAAATTAATTCGCCCAACATGATTAAACACCCGTTCTCTCGATTTATCAAAACATACAAAACCTAACCGTCCAAACCTAACCATCAACGCATGAACCCAAATAACCCACCTAACCTAACCAGTCGTTACATAAGAAAACGAGGATGTTTGTGAGCCTGTACTTTTCGAGGCACGTTGCATTTGGTACGTTGGTTACCATGATGCTGTATTAGTCGAGAGGACGGGCTAGGTAATTGCCTCGTACAAGAGTTACCTTAGCATCACACTCCAGCAGCTGCCCACCAAGCCCCCTCACGGCGACAACGAGCCAGACAGTGAGGAGAAGCAGTTGCGCAAGCACTTACGAACGTGTACATCTTTCCTCAATCTTTGACGGCTTTGTTTACGTTTATTAAACAATTTACAAGCATGAAAACTTTCTAATCAACTGTTGTTATTGTTATAAACAGCT
This sequence comes from Procambarus virginalis, assembly GCA_020271785.1. NCBI lineage: Eukaryota > Metazoa > Arthropoda > Malacostraca > Decapoda > Cambaridae > Procambarus > Procambarus virginalis. The sequence goes on from WNGS01005641.1 coordinate 11,353,771, forward strand.
TGCTGATGCTTCGAAGCTCATTAACTTTAATATTTATAAACAAAGCCGCCAAAGATTGAGGAAAGATGTACAGGTTCGTAACTGCTTCGTGAATCTGGCCCCTGGTGATGTGGCCAGATAATATTATTTGTTCTTCGCCTTCATGCAAAATTGCACATATCGCAAAGAAGTAAATGCAGATAAAATATATGTATACTCCAGAAAGGGGAATAATGGTAACCAGAGCCATGAAGCAGGCGAAGAGTCACAATAACGTGGCTGAAGTATGTTGACCAGACCACACACTAGAAGTTGAAGGGACGACGACGTTTCGGTCCGTCCTGGACCATTCTCAAGTCGCTTGTGATGAGGAGATTGATAAGGATTAAGCCACCCAAGAGGTGGCACGGGCATGAATAGCCCGTAAGTGATGAGGAGGTAGAGAACGGGAATAAATAGGCAAGAGAGAGGTGAGGAGGAAAGTAAGGTGTAGAGAATAGTAGTAATAATGAGAACTGCAGAAGGCCTATTGGCCCATACGAGGCAGCTCCCATTGAAACCACCGGAGGAAAGGTAATAGGAATAAGCAGAGGATAGCAAGGGAGCGTAGGAGAAGACAATGAACAGAAAAAGGGGAGAAGAGAGAAAGAAAAGGAAAGAGAAAGAAAGATAAATGGAAGGGGTAAGCTTATGTTAAGTCACGTTTGTTAGAAAGATTAGAGCATTTGAGTATGTACTGTGAAAGGGAAGAGTCCACAGCAACAAAGCCATGACTCAAGTTCATGTTGGGTACATTGTGTATAAGAGCCGATTCTACAAGACGGCGTCTGTGAAGAGTAGAGGCAGGAAAGATTATTTTGGAGGAAGACCAATCAATGGGATGATTAGAATCCCTCACATGGCAGAAGAGAGCATTGTTAGTGTCTGCAGACTTAACACTACTCTTGTGTTCTTTAAGTCTGTCATTCAGTGTACGGCCAGTTTCGCCAAAATATTGGAGAGGACAAGATGAACAGGAAATAGAGTAGACACCAGCAGCATTAGAAGCAGGAGGAGCAGTGTGAACTAGATTGCTACGAAGTGTGTTAGTTTGTCGAAAGGCGAGTTTAATGTCAAGAGGACATTACACTCGCCTTTCGACAAACATTAAAAACATGTTACAAACATTTCGCCTTTCTTGACAGGAGAAGGAGAGCTTCTCCTTCTCTTTCTTGAGAAGGAGAAGCAGGGAAGGTCTCACTGTGGCTGTATGGACCTGTAAATGAGGTGAAATTGGTTAACACAGTGGGAGGAACCCCCATGGTAGGGCTTGAGTAAATTGATGTGGCACAACTGGGTCTTCCGCCGCCTATCGGGGGTCTCGAGAACGTAGTTGAAGTTGTTCCGGCACTCCTTAACACGGTAGGGTCCTGAGAACCTGTTCTGTAAAGGAGAACCTGGGATAGGGAAATAGGCAAGCACTAAGTCTCCTGGTGTAAACTTCCTTACTTGACAGTGCTGGTCATAACGAGTCTTCATCCTCTCCTGGGCTTTCTGTAGGTTGTTGCTGGCAAAGGAATGGACCCTCTCTAGAATGTGTCGGAGATTTTGAAGATACTGGGGCACATTCTGATGCTCACTGACGGTGGCATCACGTAGAGAATCCTTGAAAGCCTTGAGAGGTGTACGGCACTTACGTCCGTAGAGCATCTCATAAGGAGATACTCCTAGTGACTCGTTGGGAAGACTTCTGAAAATACACATGATGAGATCAATTTGCCTATCCCAATCCTTTGAGGTCTCATTACAGAACTTTTTTAAGAGTGCCTTGATGGTTTGATGACTACGCTCGAGAGAACCTTGTGAAGCAGGATGATAGGGGCTGGACAGTACCTGTTTGATGTTGAACTCCTCCAGAGTCCGTTTGAAGAGATCACTGGTGAAGTTGGTGCCACAGTCGCTCTGAATCTCCCTCGGAAATCTATACTGGGTGAAGATTTTCAGTAGATTCTTCACCACTGTAGCAGCCGTAATATTTTTCACTGGAACTGCTATCGGAAATCTGGTGGTAGGACACAGGATGGTTAAGATATATGCATTGCCTGCACTGGTCCGAGGCAAAGGACCAACGCAGTCGATAATGAGCTTGTGGAACGGTTCCTCAGGCACCTGGATGGGTATCAGTGGTGCTCTGGGAATGGAAACGTTCGGTTTCCCGGCTAACTGACACACGTGGCATAATTGACATGAGTTTTGACGTCGTTTACCATACCTGGCCAGTAGTAGTCTTGTCGAATTCCATGGTAAGTCTTGCTGAACCCGTAGTGTGACAAAGCGCCGTGGGCCAGGTGTAGAATCGTAGGCCGCAGGCTGGTAGGAATCACTATAGTTGTTCAACGTCTGCCCAATCGTCCTCGTCCTTCAGTTTACTGGGTCTATACCTGCGATAGAGTATTTCGTTCTCCATAAAGAACCCAGGAACACTGTCGGATTGGGTTTCAGCCTGAAAGAATAATGGTGTCAAGGTAAGATCATCTCTCTGTAACTTACGGAACTCCACCGCGGTCAGGTTAGGGGGTAGTTTCGAAGGGTCCTGAGGGACAGCGGTAGCAGTAGAGTCAGCTGGCTGTGGTCGTGCAGCTTGAGCACGGGTGGTCACCATAACAGGAGGAGAACCTTCATCACTCTCTTGAACCTTTGCTGGAAATGTTCAAAAATCGGGTTATCCACCACAGAGTTGCTTACCTCGGATATGTCCTTGACGATCAGGTTGTTTGGTTGTTGGTCTTCTGCCAAGTCGTTGCCCAGGAGAAGTTGCACTCCAGGCATGGGAAAAGGCTTTTCCCTGACGGCGACTTGGACTTCACCGGTCACGAAGGGACAATCCAGGTAAACTCGGGCAAGTGGATAAGGAGTTGTAGCAGTAAGGTCAGTGATGAACACAGTCTCTCCTGTGTAGGCGACGTTGGGCACAGCTGATTTCAAGACGATCGATTGTAGAGCCGCTGTGTCCCGTAGGATCTTAAGTCCGAAACGTCCCTCTGAATCTGAACCGTGGGTAGAGATAGTTCCTGGATATAGATGCTTGGTAAAGAGAGAGAGATCATTAGCATGAACACCAACATTCATTACAGGCTTACCGGACTTAGGGTGAGTAGGTTTAGACTTAGGGGGTTCGATGTTACCTTTAGATTGGGACTTACCACATTTGTCAATGGTGTGTCCATATAGTCGACAATACCTGCAGTACAGTTGAGAGGTACCTTGATCTGGGCTCGCTTTCTCGTAACTGTACCAAGACTTCTTGCTGGTAGGTTCTGGAGTCAGCCGGTGGATGAGGCTGTAAGTGTCAGCTGACTTCGCGCACTTCACTAAATCCGTCTCTTCCTTGTCTGCTAAGTATAGGCGGACAGGAGGAGGTACACGTCTCAAAAATTCTTCAACCAGTATGAGGTTGACAAGCTCTGAAAAGTAGAGACATGTGCTGCCTCCAGCCATTTCATGAAATATCTTCGTTTGGTGTTAGCAAATTCCAAGAAGGTGGTGGTACTTGCCTTGACGTAGTCACGAAACTTTCGTCGATAGCTTTCGGTGGAGAGAAGGTAGGCGTCCAACACAGCTTGTTTCAGGGTGGTGTAGTCGTTTTCCGAAGCCAAAGTGCTGAGTGTGACTGCTGCTCTACCTGTTAAATGTACTCTGAGAAGGGTAGCCCATTGGTCGTCAGGCCAATTAAGTTGATCAGCAAGGGTCTCAAAAGTGGTAAAAAACACATCAACCTCCGTTTCGATGAACGGGGGCATTAACTTACTTGCATGGGAGATATTGAAACTGGGAGGAAGACTAGCTGCCGCTTGTTGGAGTTGAGCTTGGTGTGCAGCGTCCCTCGTGAGTTCTCGGTCACGACAGTTTAGAGCTGCTTCTGCCTGTCGTTTGTCGTGGTCGCGTTGTATCTCGAGTCGCTGTTTGTATAAGGCCAACTCACGTTCACTTTCTTCTTTCTTCAGAGCGGCCTCTCTTTCACGTTCTTCCTTTCTGAGGGCAGCTTCACGTTCTTCCTTTCTGAGGGCAGCTTCACGTTCTCTGATTGCAGCTGCTTCCTGTTGTTGCTGTAGCTCGATCTTGGCAAGTTCCAATTTGAGCTTCATGGCTCTCAAGTCATCCTTATCTGAAATAATGTATGTTCATATGTAGGAGAATCTATAATACCTTCATCCGCAAGGTGATCCAGTATCATATTATTAATGGCAAATTTGTTGGCTCCATCGGGAACTTCCAAGTGATACTCATGTGCAAGAGTTAACAAATCGACCCTCTTAGCGTGACGTAAGGTCCCTATTTCACCTTCTGGATCTGTTTTGAATGCTTGTAGGCGGAACATTGTGAAAATATAGCAAAATATAGGAGACACGAATATATAGTGAGAATATGGTGAATGTCAGAAACAGGAAACGTGGCAACTGATACCTATCCTGTGGGGAATTATTAATAATTAAAGTTAATTCAAGATGGTAAATGAATAAGGTCGCAGGAAATCTTGTACCTGGTACTCACTGTGGGAGATTAAAGGCAAGAAAATCCTACTAATTAGTGAAAACTGAGTTTAAAATACAAGTGAAACACTAAATGGCTTCAAAATAAATGAGGTAGTCCAAGAAATGTAGTCATACCTTGCCAAGTCACTATAGAACATAAGCAAAGGTACCCACTGAAATTGAATATGGTATTTACAGAATTAGCGAACTTTGTGCTCAAAAGAAAGAACGCCAATTCCCTACCTTAGGTAAATACCATCAGTCTGACCGACGAGTAGGGGTGCGAGTGTCAACTGGTGACGAGAACTATCGGCGAGGTCCCAATTCGCCAATAATAGTTCGTGCTAGAGGATCTAAAGCCCTCTTTTTCCTCCTAGAGTCGGATTACAGGACTTGGGTACTATTGACCCGGAGACAGACCACAGTACCAGGGTACCTATGTGATAATCTGTCAAAAGTGAGAAATATCTGGGGACAAAAGATGTTAAACACGGATAATTAACACGGAAGGGGGAGACGACCAATTAAGAGTATGACTGCGGCCTACAGTCACCACGTAATCAAAAGTTGTCTCACTCTCACCATATGCTATTCCCGTAATGCACAATATACACAGCACCATAGAAAATAAAAAAAATGATTAATGTAAATAATGGAAGCAAGGGAAATGAAAGCCAAGTATGCTTACCGCAATTACCAATACCTGAGTGAAGCTCCGTGGACAGGCCCCCATTTATATGTGACGGAAACGTGTTGGAAATGGTGGTCGGCAGTCTTCCAACTAGCAGGTGTCAGTGCTGGGCCACATATACTTAAATTTAAAAAAAAAAGAAAAAAAAAAGAGTGACTGCTTGTCTGATAATCTGTGGTAAGGCAAGAAACACGAAAACACAAAATATAACAAAATACTTTACTTTAATATAGAAAACACAAAATAAAATAAAGACGATACCTTGGCTTTTACAATAATGTAAAGGAAAAATATATAAAATTATAACAAAGTGAAAAGGGGGAACTGGTTACGTTAACAAAATAAAATGGTGCTGGGAATATATGCGCTAGCTAAGAACCTCTTATTTGATCACACGAGGTGGGTCAAATTCAGGTGTTCATAGCAGGAGCACGAGATATATTCTGGCTGGCAGAAATGCAAGGGACTCCAACAATAACTGGCGACGATTGTGATTGGCGAGGAACGGGAGTGGTGTGTTGGTTGGCGGCCAATGAGAACGCTGGACGGCCGCAAGTCGCTAGTTAGGCAGTTGAAGGGTTCGGCGCGTCGACCAGGTGTGCAGCAGGTGCTGGAGTTTGGGGGGAAGGAGTGAGTTGAGGTGCGTGTGGCTGTCTTGATATATACGTTTAGCCACTACAAAACGTATCTTGCATATTGTTGAGGACGTGATGAAATACGAAAATAGCAGGCTAAATCTCTGATAAGAGATTATCGTCACAAACGCAACAGTAAAATGTGTACTTGGATGAAAAAACGATTCTTCGCGGCAGGGGATCATATTCCAGGGACCTGCCCAAAACGCTACGCGTACTAATGGCTGTACAAGAATGTAACAACTCTTGTATATATTTCAAAAAAAAAAAAAAAAGTGTGGAATAATCAGAGGGCGCTAAATATCACCAAGGATGCCAATACGAGAACAAAAACACATAAGGCAAACGATATCAAAAGTATCCAAGTCACCAAGAATTCTACTGAGGGACAGGTGACCGCGAGGAGCGGTCGGAAAGCAAGACACACGCTCGTCCCGGAAGTCAGGACATTCAAGAAGGACATGCACGACCGAAAGAGGGACAATGCAATTAGGACAATAAGGAGCAGGGCGGTGCTTTATCAAGTGACCATGTGTTAAGCAAGTATGGCAAATACGCAACCTCACCAGAGCAGTTTCCCATCGCCGGTTACGGTGGTAGGAGGAAGGCCACTGGGACACACGACTCTTAAGAGAACGCAGTTTGTTACCAATAACAAAAGACCAACAACTATGCCAGTGGGCAAGGATGGAGGCATGAATAACGCTTCCAGATCTGTGGTAGGGGCGTTTCGGACGTAATTGTGGAGACATAAGTATCCCAACATTCACGTTTAGCCGTACGGATGGCCCTACGGGCCACCACACTCGCTTTCCAAAAGAAAAAAAAAGAATCGGTCGTCTACCGACGGCAGTGCCTCTTCCAGGCTGCACACTTACAGCGGACAGCCCGAGCACAGTCCGCTTTCCAACAGGGAACGCATTTCCGTGGACCCCGAGAGGAACAACGAGGAATAGAGCGGAGGGCAGCGTCGAAGACAGTGTCATGAAAAAGGAGGAGAGCACGAGGGAGAGGCAGAAGGGAGAGGTCAGAGAGAGCAGCACTGAGGGTAAATTGGTTCCAGTCCGCTTTAGCAAACTGCCACCTAGGGAAAGAGAGGGAAAGGTGAAAACAGAAAAAGGAAACAAGGATGGGGAAATGATCACTGCAATGGAGGTCATCAATAACCTGCCACGTGAAATCTAAGTAAAGAGAAGAAGAGCAGAGAGAAAGATCAAGACAGGAAAGGGTGCGAGTCCGAGAGTCCAAATAAGCGGGCTCACCAGAATTCAGAAGAGACAGGGAAGAAGAGAGGAGAAACGGCTCAAGAAGGCAACCTCGGGTATTAGTCAGAACATCACCCCAAAGAGAATGACAACAATTGAAATCACCCACCAGGAGCACAGGCTCCGGCAAGGAGTCCAGGAGGTGTTTCAAATCAGGAAGAGAAAGCGGGACACTCTGGGGAAGATAAATGGAACAAACTGTGTACCATTTCCCCACAAAGATACGAGCAGCAGAACAATAGAAAGGCGAAGGAAAAAGTAAGGGGACAAAGGGAACATCAGCGCGAATCAAGAGAGCAGAAGAGAGCCCCAGCAAAAGCTGGGGGGGGGGGAGAAAGGAAACGACCTGGACGAGCACCAAGCATTGGCTCCTGGAGACAGACACAAAGGGGCGGAAACCGCAAAATCAGAAGTTGGAGTTCGAGGAAATTCGCGTAATAACTTCGAACGTTCGATTGAAGAATAGACATCGACGAGAAGAGAAAGGACAACAACAGAGAACAAGGAAGAAACAAAGGCGAAAGAGCAACATAGCACGTTAAAGAATATCAGGGATGGGATCAGGGTCAGCAAAGTCAGGGTTAGGGGGCATGGGTAAACTGAACAAAGACGGAGGGAAGGAAGTGGGAGATCAGACCAGAGGTGGGCGGGTGGGGCCGGAGGAGGAAGAGGAGGAGACAACGGAGAGGAGCAGTCAAGGACAGCAGCAGGAAGAGGGGGAGTAGAAAGAGGGGAGCGCACCTCAGCAAGGGCAGCAACCGAGAGGGAAGCAGGGGTCAAAGAAACCTCCATACCAGGGACAGGGGGCGCAACCACTGAAATGGAAGGGGAAGGAGCAATAGAGCTAGTAGTAGGGGCCGAGGAAGAAAGCGAAGCCTTCTTACCCGTCAGGGAGGAGGAGGGAGAGGAGCCAGGCTTACACTTCTGAATTAAAGAGACCGGTGTCCCAGCAACTACGTACCGGGCAACGGATTCCAGCGTCTCAACAGGAGAAGCTGAACGAGAGCGCACACGACGGCCGTTAGGAGAGTGATGGACATCCGCCTGCACCGACAGGCGGCGGGGAGAGGCAGTAGATGGAGGAGAAGGATGGAAAGGAGGATCGGAGGGAGACGAGGAAGAAGACACAGGAGACACGACAGACCGGGTAGAATGAAGGGGAACCCCAGACAGAGGACCAGGAGGGGGACCCTTCGGGACAGAACTCAAAGGAACAGAGAAGGGTGCAGTGGGCGTATCAGGGTCCAAGGCCCGGAAACGGTTGTGAGTCTGAGGAAGGTGGGAAGGACGAGGAGAGGAAGAGCGCTACACGCGAGCATAAGACATGTTAGCATAAGGCGGGAGCCGGTGAACCTGGCACCTCGACTCGGGAAAACGTAAACGCTCCCGGGGCTTCAAGTTAAGGACGGCTGCCTCAAGCTTGTAATGGATACAAGCACGGGAGAAGGTAGGATGGGCCTCACCGCAGTTAAGCAGCGAGCTTGGGGAGAAGGGCACTCCGACTTAGAGTGACCTTCACCCCCACACAAAGGACAGAGAGAGACTGTCCCAGAACAGCTAAGAGCACCATGTCCAAACCTCCAGCACTTGTTACAAAGCCGAGGAGAAGGAATATACTCCTGGACAGAGCACCTGGCATCAGCAAGAATGACAGGGGATGGAAGGGTCCTACCATCAAAGGTGATCTTCACAACTCGAAGGGGTTGATGGCGACTACCACGAGGGGGATGAGTAAACGAGTCAACCTGGAAGACAGAATGGCTTTGGGCATCAAGAATATGCCAAATGTCATCGTGGAAGTCCTGTAGATTCTGAACACCTGTTGCAACATGGGGCGGGAGGAGAATAGTGCCAACACTGGCATTCAACCGAGCGTTCTTTGAGACCCGAACAGGGATCTCGCCAATGCAGGATAAGGCAGCTAAGCGGGAAGCTGCATCTTGAGGAGCAGCAACTACACGTGTACCGAGACGAGTGGGGTTGAAGGTAACAGAGGCATCCACGGAATCAACGAGATGCCGATGGAGGGAGAAATCATCATGAGGCGCAGAATCAAGAGGGAGGAGATCAAAGTATTTGGCTCATGAAGCAGGACCAAACAAGGCCTGATATGCATCAGTACAGGAAGGAAACGAGCGAGTGTGGCTGTGGCGCTGACGGCGTTGAGAACCCCCAGAGAGAGAGGGGACAAAAGGCGAAGAAGTCACAACGAGAGACTTAGCCGCACCAGGGGACGAAGTGGTCACCACTGGGGGCTGGAGGCTCGACCCAACCACAGTGGAGGGAGGGGAGCTAGGGGAAGAAGTCAGGATGGTCAAAGGAGGAGCAAGGTCGAGGCCCAATGCAGCGGGGGCTATAGAGCCTGGTCTTCCAATACAGGCCGAATCGGGGGCTTGGTCGCCCACCCCACGAGCCTGAGAGGGTACAACAGAAACAGTCATCGACATAAAGACGAAGAGAAATAAATTCATCCACAAATGTGCCCCCATACCCACCATGGAGCGACAATTAGAGGCAGGACACCCAACAGGAAGCTATCGCCGATCATGCCGGGGCCCCCTAGGGGTGCGTCGTGAGTATACGCCCCACAAACGCCACCTTAAGAACCGTCAGTCCATCGAGATCGGGTTCAGCGACGAATAGGGGATTGACAATAAAAGGTTCCCCTCGCTCGAGACGTTGGGTACTAGAGTTCTATGGGTGCAAGAGTATGCCTCCTCAAACACCCGGGCGTCAAAATAGAAGTAGTCCAAAGGAATAACCAAAACAAGCAAAAGGTCAGCAGGAAATGACAAGCAGATAGGAGAAGAGTGGGTGAAAACCGAAACAGAAGGAAAAGAAAAGTCGTTCAGCATAATTGGAGAGGACAGCAGCAGGAGCACAAGGCTACAAAAGGGGACAGAGGACTGTCCCAAGGAGCATCACACTCCCGCAGCCGCCCACGTAGCTCCCCTCACGGCGCCAACGGGCTGAACAGGGATGGGGGGGGGGTGGAACTGGTAAAACCTTCCTAATTAAATTGATTCTGGCAGCAAATCGATCCCAAAATGGCATAGTCTTAGCTCTTGCGTCATCCAGAATAGCTGCAATATTGCTACGAGTTGAAGAACTCATTCGACTTTGGAATTGCCATTGAACATGCAATTCATTGAAACTCCCACCTACAACACTTCCAAAACATCCGGCATGGGAAAAGTATTGCAGAAATGGAAACTTATTGTTTGGGAAAAATGCAAAATGGACTAAACAAATCGCTCGAGGCTCTTGATCGATCATTGCAAGATTTGCGTGGAAACATCAGACCATTTGGGAATGCATTAATATTGCTTCCAGGAGATTTCAGGCAAACATTACCTTTAATTACTCGATCGACACCAGTGGACGAAATAAATGCTTGCCTGAACTGCTCTACTTAGTGGAGCCACGGAAAGACGTTAAAATTAACTATAAATGTGCGTGTCCAGCTGAAAACGATCCATCAGCTCAGATATGTTCACAATAATTTCTGGAAATTGGGAACGGGAACGTGCCGGTTGATCTGACCTCAGGACGAATTTCATTGCCTCAACTTCTGCAATTTAGTGACGTCCTAAGAAGAATTGATTGAAAAACTATTTCCCAATATTCAAACCAACTATAAGGATCACGATTGGCTAAGTGAACGAGCTATTCTTGCGGCCAATAACAAAGACGTCTACGAACTTAACAATATTATTCAGTCTAACATTCAAAGCGAGGCTTCCACATACAAGTCCGTCGACATTGTTGTGGAATCAGATTAAACGGTAAATGATCCAACAGAATTTTTTAATTCACTCGATCTGCCAGGGATACCATCGCACGTACAGCTGCAATTGAAAATCGGCGTAACAATTATAATGTTGCGAGATATCAACCAGACAAAGCTTTGCAACGGCACGCAGCTTGCAGTAAAAAAAATAATCAGCAACGTCGTAGAAGTAACAATTTTGACAGTACCTTTCAAAGGTGTAGATGTCCTTATTCCTCTCATTCATATGATTCCAACGTATGGACCATTTCAATTTAAGAAATTGTAATTTACAATTCGATTGGCGTTTGCAATCATCATTGGAGTGCTCTTGACAGCTGAGTGGACAGCGCTTCGGATTCGTAGTCCTGAGGTTCCGGGTTCGATCCCCGGTGGAGGCGGAGAGAAATGGGCCAAAAAGTTTCTTTCACCCCTGATGCCTCCCTGTTACCTAGCAGAAAATATATACCTGGGAGTTAGACAGCTGCTACGGGCTACTTCCTGGGGAGGATAACAAAACGGAAGCCTGGTCGTGGACCGGGCCGCAGGGACGCTGAGCCCCGAAATCATCTCAAGATAACCATCAATAGAGCTCAGGGCCAATCTTTAGAATTGTGCGCTTTATATGAAGACATGGATTGTTTCTCACATGAACAATTATATGTTGCGTGTTCTAGAGTCGGCAAACCAAACAATCTCTATCTCCACAGACAATGGAACAACAAAAAGTATTGTGTACCCACAAGCATTGTTAAATTAAACATATCAGAAACGGGCATGTTCTCTTTTCTCTATTTTCTATTTATCCAGACTGAGCCACAGCAAAGCGTGGCGAGTACAGCTAGTTCAATATAAAAGTAAAACAATTAAATTTATATGCAAAACTTTTCGTATTACAAAATTTTTTAATACTATTTTTTTTTTAGTGTAAGCAATTAAACAGTTATGTGTACGAATGGCGTCTCGAACTTCAGTAAATAGTTATTGTTTGTGTGATGTGATACCTTAATCACTTTATACCGTGTTCTAAGGCCAGTGGTCGTAACAGTCGTCAGTGTGGACCACTTAGCTACTGTGTACGGTGTACTGAGGCCAGTGGTCGTCACAGTCGTCAGTAACTGGGGACCACTTAGCTACGGTGTACCGTGTTCTGAGGCTAGTGGTCGTCAGAGTGGTCCACTTAACACTGGTCATCACTTAGCTACTGTGTACCGTGTTCTGAGGTCAGTGGTACAGATAACACTGGTCGTCACTTAGCAACTGTGAGCGGTGTTCTGAGGCCAGTGGTAGTCACATTCGTCAGTAAGTTGGGATCACTTAGTTACTGTGTACCGTGTTCTGAGGCCAGTGGTCGTTAGAGTGTTCAGTAACTGGGGACCACTTAGCTACTAAGTGCCGTGTTCTGAGGCCAATGGTCGTCAGAGTGGTCAGTAACTGGGGACCACTTAGCTACTAAGTGCCGTGTTCTGAGGCCAGTGGTCGTCAGAGTGGGCCACTTAGCACTGGTCGTCACTTAGCGTCTACCAAACAGACGTGTTTCTTGTTGCTGGTGTTTTGGTCATCATGTGCAAGAACTGTGTTGTGAACATTGCATTCAAGAACTGGGCTGTTAACATTACGTGCAAGAATTGTGCATTTTGCTTACGACTCAATAGTATCAACTGGTGCTTGATGGCCTTGTTGTAGTTTGTCAAGAGCGGCTGGTTTGAAGAAGTCATAGACAGTCTTCGGTGGCGAGGAAGTAATTTATGTCAGTATTGGTCTTGGTGTTGTTTGTTGGTGCAAAGTCAATGGCAATGTAGAATGAAGAGACAGTCAAAGGTGACAATCTGTGCTTCACCAGAGTATAGCATCCGCAGACAGTGCACCATTCTGGCAGACTGACTGAGCTGCTCCGTGTGCTGTCCTAACCAATCACTGCAATTGTAGGCCAGGTATAAAACCTGTCCTGGCCTCGTCTACGAAGCAAACACCATACTGGTCCTCAAGGTTGCAACCCACAACAGAGTGCTTGACAAGCACCATCACGAGGCTCCCCATTGGTCGGCGTATATAAAGAGGAAGAAGGTTTAGAAGGTTTGAGAAAGGGTGCTCCTACAGTCATGACCCATCCACTAAAGGTGATCTGCCAGCATCGTACATCTCTCGAAACAAAGAATGAACATAAAATATTAGTAATATTGCAGTCGCCCTCAAAATCTGTAGAGAAAACAATGACCAAATGACCCATGAAGTGGGGGATGACACAAATGGAAATAGAATTTATATTTTCTTAATTATAAATTTTACTTAGCCTTGTAGATTGTACATATAAGTATTTTGTAAATTATATTTCCATTGAAAACATTTAAAATAATTATAAAGCGACTGAAGATAAATTAAAAATTTCAATAAAAACTCACTGGTATAAAATTAATTAAAAACATTTATATAAAAAAAAACTTTACAACGGTGTGTGTGTCTCATGGGCACTACGGGCTCACCATAGCCCGTGTTACCTGGAACTTTTTGTTTCAGGTAGCGAATCTTTTAACAACAACAACAATACCTTTCTTAAATATGACATGACTATAAACTAAGTGTATAATACATTTACATAGTTACGTGTACAACTGGCTTCTCAAATATCAGCATGTTATCACTTGCCTATTGTGATCTCATGTCACAGTCATCGTTAAGCCACGATCGCTTAGTAACTGAGTACCACGTTCTGTGGTCACAGTTGCTTGAAATTGAATTCACTTAGTTACTGTGAACTACATTCTGCAGCCAGTGACTGGGGATCACTTACAGACTGTGTATCGTGTGCCGAGGCCACAGGTCGTTACAGTCGTCAGTGAGTTGGGATCATTTAGCTACTGTACAGTGTTCTGAAGCCAGTGCTCCTCACAGTCACTAGTAAGTGGTGATCACTTAGCAACTGTGTACCGTGTTCTGAGGCCAGTGGTCCACCTAACACTGGTCGTCACTAAGCGTCTACCAAACAGGTTTAGTGCTGGTATATTAGCCCACATATGCCGGGTGTCACATGGGGGTGTAGTTCAGCCATTGTGTGTTTAATATCCAGGAAGTGTTTTGTTTTGGTCACGCTGGTGTTTCTTGTTGTTGGTGTTTTGGTCACGCTGGTGTTTCTTGTTGTTGGTGTTTTGGTCACGCTGGTGTTTCTTGTTGTTGGTGTTTTGGTCACGCTGGTGTTTCTTGTTGTTGGTGTTTTGGTCACGCTGGTGTTTCTTGTTTGTGCCTTGGTCAAGCTGGTGTTTCTTGTTTGTGCCTTGGTCACGCTGGTGTTTCTTGTTGTTGGTGTTTTGGTCAAGCTGGTGTCTCTTGCAGTTGATGTTTTGGTCACGCTGGTGTTTCTTGTTGGTGGTGTTTTTAGCACGCTGGTGTTTCTTGTTGTGGGTGTTTTGGTCATTCTGGTGCTTCATGTTGTTGGTGTTTTGGTCACGTTGGTTTCTCTTACTGTTAAGTGTTTTGGTCACGCTGGTGTTTCTTGTTTGTGCTTTGGTCACGCTGGTGTTTCTTCTTGTTGATGTTTCGGTTTCGCTGGTGTTTTGGTCATGATGGTGTTTCTTGTTGTTAGTGTCTTGGTCACGCTTGAGTTTTGGTCACGCTGGTGTTTGGGTCACGCTGGTGTTTGGGTCACGCTGGTGTTTGGGTCATGCTGGTGTTTGGGTCACGCTGGTGTTTGGGTCATGCTGGTGTTTGGGTCATGCTGGTGTTTTCGTAACGCTGGTGTTTCTTGTTGTTGGTGTTTTGGTCATGCTGGTGTTTCTTGCTGTTGGTGTCTTGGTCACGCTTGTGTTTTGGTCACGCTGGTGTCTTGGTCACGCTTGTGTTTTGGTCACGCTGGTGTCTTGGTCACGCTGGTGTTTTGGTCACGCTGGTGTTGCTTGTTGTTGGTGTTTTGGTCACGCTGGTGTTTCTTGATGGTGGTGTTACTACTGTACAAGCCAATCACTGCAACATTCCAAGTCGGAGCTCGGTGGGTTAATCTGTAGGCCAGGTATAAAACCTGTCCTGGCCCCGTATACAAAGCAAACACCGTACTGGTCCTCGAGGATGCAACCCACAACAGTGTGGTTGACTCGCATGATCATGAGGCTCCCCAGTGGTCGGCGTGTATAAAGAGGAAGTAGGTTTAGAATAGGAGAGAAAGGGTGCGCCTACAGTCATGACCCATCTCCAAAAAGTGGTCTGTCAGCATCGCACATCTCGCGAAACAAAGAATGAGCATAAAATGTTAGAAAAGTTTTTGTTACCCTTGAAACGTGTATAGAAAACCACGACCAAACTATCTTAGAAGTTTGGGAGAACAAACTTGTTCATAAATTTTATTTAAATTTTGTTATTAAACGTATTTAGCTTTAAAAATGTTTTATGTGCATTTATTTTACTATATAAAATTAATTTAAATTTAAAGAGAGTTGTATAAATGCTAAAAATCCTTCAATATTGTAGCATAAAATATAGTAATTCAAAATAAATGTAAGCAAAATTAAATCAATATGCAAAACTTTACGAATTTTCAGAGTACTTTGCTTTAGGAGGTCAGACCCCACCCTGATCCGGTGCATTATACCGGTAAGAGACGGGAGACCTCTTAAAGAAAGTGCAACCCTCTAGTTCAGGCTCTCCTGCACCCAGCACTGCCGAGTGGATAAATATAGGGCAGCAACGATTAGAGGCTCCTGAACATGCTGTTCAGAGTGAAGGTGCGGTTTCGAGGAACCGACACCACATACAGCAAGATCGAGATAATGAATCTACTATCATCAACCTCTGGGGTAGCACCCATCGACGTCGTTATGGACGTGAATGGGCCCCAAATTCTTTTCAGTAGTGCAGCAGCACTAGAAAGCCTATTCACCACGACAACGACCACTGCACTCGAAGCACAGGACCTAACACTCCTGCCTCCCTACCAGTTTCTGGCAGTAAGGACTATATTCATTCACAGAGTGAGTGACATCATCGCTGAACGACCAGCTTCTGAGATTGTGAAGAGCATAAACACCCAAAACAGATCTCTCACGGCCATATCGGCCCACCTCATTCAGCAGGATGTAAACAGAAAGCCAACCCTCAAGGTCACCCTCAAGACTCCGGCAGAGGCTACTCTCGCGGCCGACAACGGCCTCAGATGCTGTGGAGTGGCCTGCACACCCCACCAGATCTCCAGGCAGCGATATTTCCACCTGCGTCAGCGCTTTCGGTGTTATCAATACACCCACTATTCACAAAAGTGCCCAAATCCGAAGCAGAAATGCAGCATCTGTGCTGGGGAACATTATCACAAGACTTGGACAGCTGCCACCAAGCGTTGTCTGCTCTGCGACGGTGACCACACAGCCGTCTCTCAAGACTGCCCCAAGCGACAAGAGGAAATCAAGCAAATGACAGAAGCCAGACCAAGAAACTCTACTCCAAAAACGAAGGAATTTAATATTCAAGAACAAGCCTTCCCAACTCTCCCGACAAGTGGCGCCGCGAGCGGCGCGCAACCCAACTACTGGACCAGCAACTCCCGCGCCAGCCAATCACAGCCTCAAACGACGCCTCTGCACCAATCCTCACTCACACCGCCTCCAGCCACCTCTGACAGCACTGTAGCAGCTTTGATACACTTCGCTACTGAACTCTCAGGAGGAGATCTCCGACAACGGTACAGAATACTAAATGAACTATACAAGGCAAACAATCTTCCCACGTTCGTGATTCCAGAGGCCATGTTTACTGCTGGCTCCTCTCCACCAAAGCCCGACCCCGTTCCAGAGACGCCTGTCAACCTGGCCCCTACAACTCCAGATACACCAGCGACTACATCTGATATCGTGGCATTGCCGCCAACTTCTCCTGCAAGTTACACCACTGTGGGAGTATGTCTCCCAAGATGCTCCCACAGCTGACTTGAATGGCATTGCAGTGCACAGATCTTCGTGCACAAAACCTCTCTTAATCCTGGATAGTTTTCTGGCATGTTGGGTATCTCCAGAATGCCCACTTAACCAGGAACACTGTTAAAATACGTAGGCCGCCGTATGTCTAGGCAGGAAGTAGATACAGGGAGCTAAGTATACTTGCTACCAAAGGGTCAGTGAGTACATGGCTGGTGACCGCTGAGACAGAGGGGAAGGCGCCAGCAGCGTCTGACCTCTGGGGTCAACCGGCGCATGGAGAATAACAGCTATGACGTGTTCATGACGTCACTCCTGCTACTGCTCATCGAACGAGCTAATATGATTGGTTCCCGCTCATTTGCTGCAATGCTATTGGTCAAATTGTAACTCCTTTTGTGTTGTGTGCCACGAGATGCCCGGCACCCTTGCAAACTCATTCACGTGAGAGCGACCATACCCAGAGGACGTGTTCTGTTCTACCGGCCAATAGACTGATCACCGTCTATCCCTCACCGTCAAGTTAACTCAGCGTCTTTGCGATATACCACACACTCGCCAGAATCACGAGTGGGAATATATTGTTTAGAAGCCTAAAGTGACAAATCTCCAGAGCGAAACAGACTGGTATCAGGTAACCCCTGGTGACAAAGATCGTTGTGAGTGACTCAGAGTGAACTAAGGCAGTGCCGCCGCCTAAGTAATCTGTGTGTGACTTTACCACAGTGTACCTGTACCACAGTGTACAGTGTAGTGCATGGTACTGCCGCCAGCCGCCGCCAGCCGCCGCCAGCCGCCGCCAGCCGACGCCAGCCGCCGCCAGCCGCCGCCCTCACTCTGACGTGACGTCACCACCTTAGCACCGCCAGTGCCAGTGTGTGCGCGTGTGTCTGTCTGTTAAGCATACAGCACGCCCCTACTCACGAAATCATCTCAAGATACTGCGAGTACCCTCCGTGTCTACGAGCGAAACCAGCTATCAGGCCACCTACGAGTGCTTGTATAAACGAGTCTGAGTGAGTGCGTAAGGAAAGGTACCTTATCTGTAAGTACAAGATCTTGTCGTTGTTTTATTGTGTCTGTGTTGATCTGAGGGGTCAACCACAGTTCTCACCTTCTTATACCTGTCGCAGGTTATAGGTGAATCGACGGTGAATGCGTGTTTATCTGTGTGGTATCACAGCATTTCACTCGTCTGTGGATGTGAGCTTCACATACACCACACATTTAGTTATTGTGTGATTATTATTGTGTTTATTGCATAGCATCATTACCGAGTATCCGGTTGGAACTCTTGTGATCCCTTTGCATACCGGCAGTTAGGTTGCCGTGTTAGTGATTGGCTGTCAACTGTGTTAAGTTAGGTGTTTCTCCACGAGTGGATACGAGTCGATTAGCCAGACGTCAAGAGTCTAGCTAATGCAACCATAGCTTTGCTGACGCCAATCAAAAGTAAATCAAGCACCCTGTGTATTAGTGGTTAAGTTAGTAAATAAACTACTGTTAAGCTTTATGCGGTGTTTCCGTTGAACCACTTCTGAATACTGCCAATATTACTCCAGCCTTCAGCTCTAAGTGTCTTCAACACCGAGTTGCCTGTAAGTCACTAAACTATAAATTTGATGAGGACCCTAGGAGTCCCTTAAAGTGTTACATCATTGAGGAGATTCCAACGGCCAACGTGGAGCAGGACCAGGTGAGGCTAGTCTGAGAAGAGACCCACAAGGACTCTAACTCGACCTTGCTCCCAGGCCCTGTACGGTTGCTCTCGTATTTTCTATTTTGCTAATTCCGACAGCTTCGTGAAGCGTCTGCCACATGTACATTGGCGACGTACGCATTGCAGCCGTGACAGTAAAAAAAAAGAAAACCCCCACAACCACGTCTTCTGATGACGACTCGAACGCCTATGTTGAAATTGAAGCACAAACATCACCCCCAGCACCAGAGACCACTGCAGCACACTCACCACCCTCAGCCCAGGAGACAGATTGTGTAGAAACTCCAGAAATGGAAACTCCGGAAATAGCAGCAGTGCGTCAACAGCGTGAAAGGAATGCAGTCGGATCGCCCGAGTTCAGACGGTTCTCCAGCCAGATGTACAACATGACGGCAGACATCATGAAGCAGGCCTACCCAGAAAACACATACAGTTTACATAACAACGTAATCTTCGAGGAATGCGATGAGTCTACACTGTCACCTGACCTCTTCAACAGTGACTACTCCGAGTACAAACATCAGATGATTACAAGAAGCATGAAGAAATAGCTAAGAAAGAAACCAACCAACTGAGGGCAGCCGCTCTCTTCCCCCTCTTTAGGGGATGGGGACCTAATTTTGCTCGTTTTGAGATGGTGGTACCTGACGGAAGACACACTCCACACACCAAGATGAAAGAAAACCTGCCACTGCCGCCTTCCAGACCCGTCTCCCAGCCTAGCCAGATATGGGATTGATACAGCATCGACACTCGGACAAGCAGCTGGGTCTAGCCCTGGCACTTTTTCTCTTCAACTTCAGCATTTCCTCTCACCGACTTCTCTTCAGCTGTCCCCACTTCAAGGCTCGCCCCAACGGGCATTCTTCTCCTGTATCATCGGATCGGATCGGATGCAATTATCAAGAGTGCTTTTATCAAATTTTTTTTGTGTTTTAACACAATTACGCGGATATAATCTGAGGATACAGTCGTCAGTGAGCGACAATCACTTAGCTACCGAGTTCTGAGGCTAGTGGCCATCACAGTATTCAGTAATTACTAAAATTAAATTAATTTTAATAATTAATTAAAATTAATTATTAATTAAAAATATTTGAAAAAAATTATTTACAAACAGCTCTATTCCTACCTCGTAAAATTCGACATACTCAGCCCCAGCCAGTTTGACTTCCGGTCCCAAAAGAGCACCAACGATGCAATCATTAGTCTCCTTGACGTAATCTACTCAGCCCTTGACAAAAATGAGTTTCCAATTGGACTCTTCATTGACCTAAGAAAAGCCTTTGATACTGTTAATCACAACTACCTCTTACTTAAACTTCAGCATTATGGAATCCGAGGCCTTGCCCTTGACTACATCCGATCCTATCTTAGTGACAGACACCTATATGTAACCATCAATGATACAACTTCTTCCACTCTACCAATTACCGTTGGAGTGCCACAGGGCAGTATCTTAGGACCTCTTCTATTTCTTATATATATAAATGATCTGCCTAATGTCTCTAATATTCTCAAACCTATATTGTTTGCTGACGATACTACCCTTATCTATTCAGACCTCAACCCACATTCACTAAATAATGTTGTGAATACTGAATTAAAAAAATTCCACTTCTGGATGTCAACGAACAAACTAACATTAAACATCGAAAAGACTTACTACATCTTATTTCGAAGCAAATCATCAAATGCAATTCAGCTACAGATAGACAACATTAACATCAGTAATAAAAATGATGGCAAGTTTCTTGGCCTATTCCTAGACAAGAGACTCAACTTCAGCACCCACATTCAACACATAACGAAGAAAGTCTCTAAGACAGTTGGTATACTCTCCAAAATCAGGTATTATGTTCCTAACTCCACTCTACTCTCACTATATTATGCACTAATCTACCCCTATCTTAATTATGGTATCTGTGCATGGGAGTCTACCACTGCAAACCACCTTAAGCCCATCATCATGCAGCAAAAATCTGCTATCACAATAATAACTAACTCAGCTTTTAGACAACATTCAGCTCCCTTGTTTAAATCTCTAAACTTGCTAAATATTAACTCCCTCCACACATTCTCTTGTGTCAAATACATTTACAAAACCCTGTTTTTAAATGCAAACCATGCTCTGAAACTCTCCCTGGATGGATGTAATAAGACCCATTATCACCACACTAGAAATAAATATCTCTGATATCCCCAGGGTCAAACTTAATCTGTGTAAACACTCTATGCAAATTAAGGGACCTAGTCTATGGAACTCACTCCCTAGTGAATTGAAAAGCTGTAATAGTTTTGCCTTATTTAAAAGCAAAACCAAAAAGTACCTAATTTCATCTTCTTATTTTCCTACACTGAGCTTTAAATTTGCTCTGTACCTAGTGTTACCCAATCTCCTAATCTCCTAATTTTTATGTATTTAACCCTACCTACCTTATCATTGTGTACATTGCTGTCTTCTTTTATGTGCTAGCCATATGCTGTATTGTGCCTACCAATTTTTGTCAACTACCATTCAAGCTGTCATTGCATTCAATCTTAGCTGCCTATGTGCTTTAATATACTGTACCTACAATTTTCTCTAAAAAAAATTTCTTGCCATATATCTGTTATCATTCTTTTTATAAATTTTGCAAGTATTTACCTACTTAAAATTTTCTTAGATTAAGGACCTGCCCGAAACGCTGCGCGTACTAGTGGCTTTACAAGACTGTAATTACCATTTTATGTATCCACACATTCCCAATGTACCTTCTTGTATATGCATAAATAAAAATAAATAATAAATAAAATAAATTGGGAATCACTTAGCTAATGTGTATCGTGTTCTGAAGCCGGTGATCGTCACACTCGTCAGTAAGCGGTGATCACTTAGCTACTGTGCACTGTGTTCTGATGCTAGTGGTCGTCAGTATGTGAGGACCACTTAACTACTGTGTGCCGTGTTCTGAGGCAAGTGGTCCACTTAACACTGGTCGTCACAGTGGTCCACTTAACACTGGTCGTCACAGTGGTCCACTTAACACTGGTCGTCACAAAGCGTCTACCAAACAGGTTTAGTGCTAGTATATTAGCCCACATATGTAGGGTGTCACATGGGGGTGTTGTCCAGCCATTGTGTGTTAAATATCCAGAAAGTGCTTTGTTTTGGTCACGCTGGTGTTTCTTGTCGTTTGTATTTTGGTCACGCTGGTGTTTCTTGAAGTTGGTGTTTTGGTCACGCTGGTGTTTACCTGGTTGATGGGGTTCTAGGAGTAGTTCTTCTCCCCAAGCCCGGCCCGAGGCCAGGCTTGTCTTGTGAGAGTTTGGTCCACCAGGCTGTTGCTTGGAGCGGCCCGCAGGCCCACATACCCACCACAGCCCGGTCGATCCGGAACTTCTCTTAGAAAACAGTCCAGTTTTCTCTTTAAGATGTCCACGGTTGTTCCGGCAATATTTCTTATAGTCGCTGGGAGGACGTTCAACATCCGCGGACCTCTGATGTTTATACAGTGTTCTCTGATTTTGCCTATGGTACCTCTGCTCTTCATTGGTTCTATTCTGCATTTTCTTCCCTATCGTTCACTCCAGTATGTTGTTATTTTATTGTGTAGATTTGGGACCGAGCCCTCCAGTATTTTCCATGTGTATATTATTTGGTATCTCTCTCGTCTCCTTTCTAGAGAGTACATTTGGAGAGCTTTGAGACGATCCCAATAATTTAGGTGTTTTATCTCGTCTGTGCGTGCCATATATGTTCTCTGAATTCCCTCTATTTCAGCAATCTCTCCTGCTCTGAAGGGGAAAGTGAGTACTGAGCAGTACTCGAGACGGGACAGCACAAGTGACTTGAAGACTACAACCATTCTGATGGGATCACTGGATTTGAAAGTTCTCGTACCCCATCCTATCATTTTCCTGACTGACGCAATATTTGCTTGGTTATGCTTTCTAACGTTAGATCGTCTTACATCATTATTCCCAAATCCTTTACATGCTGTTTTCCTACTATGGGTAGATTCGATTGCGTTTTGTACCCTGTATTATGTTTCAGATCCTCATTTTTGCCGTACCTGAGTACCTGAAATTTATCACTGTTAAACATCATGTTATTTTCTGCTGCCCAATCGAAAACTTTGTTGATATTTGCTTGTAATTTTTCAATGTCTTCAGCAGAGGTAATTTTCATGCAAATTTTTGTGTCATCTGCAAAGGATGACACGAAGCTGTGACGTGTATTTTTGTCTATATCTGATATGAGAATAAGGAACAGCAGTGGTGCAAGGACTGTACCTTGAGGTACAGAGCTTTTAACTGCGCTTGGACTATTTTATTTTATTGTGTTGTGTTCTGTTCGACAGGAAATTGAGTATCCAGCGTCCTACTTTACCAGTTATTCCCATTGATGTCATTTTGTGTGCTATCACCTCACGGTCACATTTGTCGAACGTCTTTGCAAAGTCTGTGTATACAACATCTGCATTTTGCTTTTCTTCTAGAGCTTCTGTGATTTTGCCATAGTGGTTGAGTAACTGTGACAGACAGGATCTGCCCGCTCTAAATCGACGTTGTCCTGGATTGTGTAGCTCATAATTTTCTATAAAACTAGACATATGATTCCTAATCACTCTTTCAAACACTTATTATGTGTGATGTTAGTGCAATTGGTCTATAATTTTTTGCTGAGGCTTTACTACCCACCTTGTGCAGAGGAGCTATATCTGCAGATTTAAGTGCGGCTGGTATCTCCCCTGTATCCAGGCTCTTTCTCCATATTACGCTGAGTTCTCGCGCTACTGGTACTTTACATTTCTTTATGAATATTGAATTCCATGAGTCAGGCCCAGGAGCTGAGTGCATGGGCATAAAAGTGGCAGATCTACAATTAAAGCCTGTAAACCAGGTGACCTTAAATATTTTGGGGTTCCTACCCGATACAGAATTTCAAGTTTACCAGGTGGTACAGTCATAAGTACGATTAGGCAGCTATATCTGTCAAGTACAAGCCATTGTGGTGGACACAATTCCAATGGAATTACAAGTAATTCCTTAGATTATAATTCCTTAGATAATTCCTTAGATGCAAATTCCTTAGAAATAGAGGAACAAAATTGGCAGATAAAATTAAGTTTGATCACCTCACCGACATCGGAATCCTTATAGGTGCACACTACTACCACCACTTCATCACTAGCCCAACTAAGTATCAGGGCATAAACATGTTAAATTCTGCACGAGGCAAATTACTCGTAGGCTCAGTATTAAGCCTGAGGAGACCTATACCTGCAGATAAACAATTCCAACTGAAATCTAAATTTGTGAGCTGATTATGACAAATAAGCTGGAGCTGATTATATCAGCTCCAGTAGCATTATACTAAGGAGAATACAACTGACTATAACAACAGAGGTTCATCATGATAACATCATTTAAAGCTGAAGACGAGTTCATGAAGTCTCAGTGGCAAATCAGTGAAAATTAGCCTAAAACAGCTAAAATTCACTACGACCAATGTCACTGAAACCACTGCAGTCTCAGAATCATACTTGACTTTAATGACTGACTATTCAATCATCTGAATCAACTAACTAAATTAAACTCAATTTGTCAGCCAAATAAACTCAAGCAAATAAGCACACAGGAGCATAACTGACTATATAAATTCGACGACTGATTTTGAAACATACTATTTAATCAAGATATATTCCATGGGGGCCTCAGTGTTAATGTCAATGACCAGTTACCTGAAAACAGCTTTAAGAACAAGCTGAACAAGTAAGTGAATAATTATCAATGGAAGGCACCAAACCGGGAAGGCTAAGTAGCACCATCAAATGTGCGGGATAATCAGAGGGCGCTAAATATCACCAAGGATGCCAATATGAGAACAGAAACGCATAAGGCGAACGATATCAAAAGTATCTGAGTCACCAAGAATTCTATCGAGGGACAAGCGACTGTGGGGGACGGTCGGAAAACAAGACACACGCTCGTCCTGGAAGTCAGGACATTCAACAAGGATATGCACGACCGTAAGAGGGACAATGCAATGTGGACAATAACGAGCAGGGCGGCGCTCCATTAAATGACCATGAGTTAAACAGGAATGGCCAATACGTAACCTAGCCACAGCCGTTTCTCACCGCCGGTTACAGTGGCAGGAGGAAGGCCACTGAGACACACGACTCTTAGGAGTATGCAGTTTGTTACCAATAACAAAAGACCAACAACTCTGCCAGCGGGCAAGGGTGGAGGCATGAATAACTGGGTAAAAGTCGGAATAAGGAATACTTTTATGGGAGATGGGACAAGCGCGGATAGCTTCCTTAGCGGCAGCATCTGCACGCTCGTTTAAAGAGACACCAACATGGCTGGGAACCCAGGAAAATGCAATTGACTTTAATTTACTGGAGATAAGAAACAGCCAATGTTGAATCTCGACAACCACTGGGTGGACCGGATTAAAGGACCCTAATGCCATGAGGGCACTACGAGAGTCAACTACCACCACGAAGGAGGATTGACACCAGGAAAGCAGGAGACGAAGAGCATAGAGAATAGCATAGAGTTCTGCTGTGAAGATGCTAGCCTCTGGAGGAAGGCAACACATAAGTGTGGTCAGGAAAAACAACAGAGTAGCCCACACCGTCAGCAGACTTTGACCCGTCGGTGAAGATGGGAACGGAGTGTGAGTGAGAAGAAAAGTGCTCAAGGAAGAGGCGTTTCAGAACTGTAGGTGGGGTAAAAGCTATGCGGGTTATGCGGGTCAGAGAAGTACAAAATTTGGGAAGGGGGACCCTCCACGGGGGCAAGGATGGAACAATACGAGGAGAAACATTGGTAATATGAGCTGAAAGAGAATTCTGTAAGCGAGACAAACGGACAGAAAGAGAAAGGAGGTGAAGAGGAACAGGAACTACAGGAGGGGTAATTGCGAAGACTGCAGCGATCACTGCGATCCTGGAGAGACAAAGCCAGTGTCAGCATACAAGCTGAGGGTAGGAGTTGAACGAAAAGCACCAGAGCTGAGGCGCAACCCAGTATGGCGCAAAGGATCAAGACGGCGAAGAGTAGGAGAAGCAGAAGAGTAAGCATGGCAACCATAATCGAGTTTAGACAGGACGAGAGAGGAATGCAAATAGAGGAGCGTGCGCCTATCTGCTCCCCAAGAAGTATGGGACAAAACCTTAAGTAGGTTAAGGGCCTTAGAGCATTCAACACGGAGGAAAGAGACATTGGGCGACCAAGAAAAACGAGTGTCAAAGAATAACCCCAAAACCTCGAGGAATCTTTGTACTCAAGGGGATGACCATACAGTGACAAAGAGGGACGAAGAACGACCCGCTTCCGAGTAATAGTCATGGCACAAGTCTTAGACTAGAGAACTTGAAGCCATGATTGGTGGCCCAAGATGACACGGCATCAATCGCAAGTTGAAGCCGCCGTTGAAGGAGAGGCGAATCATCACCCCGAAGGCACAGAGTAAGATCGTCAACATAAAGAGCAGAAAAGATGCCAGAAGGAAGGGAGGAAAGAAGACCATTGAGGGCAACCAGAAAAAAGAGTAGTACTCGGAACACTACCTTGGGGCACACCTTCATACTGCCGAAAAGAGGCAGAGAGAGTGGCACCAAGCCTGAATCGAGAGGTACGACCAGAGAGAAAGCTTTGAAGGAAGAGAGGGAGATTACCATGAAGGCCAAAAGAACGAAGTTGGGACAGAATATGATATCTCCAAGTCGTGTCATAAGCCTTTTCCAGGTCAAAAAGGACAGCAACAACGGAAGTCTTCACAGCAAAAGTAGTACGAATATAGACCTCCAGGTTCACCAGGACATCAGTCGTGCTGCGGCACTTACGAAAACCAAATTGGGAAGGAGAGAGGTGGCGATGGTGTTCCAAGATCTACATTAGACGGACATTTACCATACGCTCAAAGAGCTTGCAAACAACTCGTGAGAGCAATAGGGCGGAAGTCCTTAGGGGACGTACCGAGAGACCCTGGCTTCCGAATAGGGAGTACAATGGCATCGAGCCAGTCCTCAGGGACGGACGACGACTCCCAGACCTGATTATCCAGACTCAATAAATACTGAGACGTGCACAGAGGGAGATGGCGAAGCATCTAATAATGAACGTCATCCGAGCCCGCCGCCGTAGATCCGCAGAGGGCCAGGGCAGACTGAAGTTCAGAATGAGAGAAACGATCGTTATAGGGAAGGCTGAGATGAGTGCGGAAATCTAAAGAATAAGATTCAAAAACAGGCTTACGAAAGAAGGAAGGATTGAGGAAGATGAGAACCAGGGCTAACAGAAGAAAAGTGGGAACCCAGTTTGGTCGCGACCTGCACTGGATCCGCCACAAGAGTACCACTGAGGTGGAGAACCAGCGAGACATCCGGAACGAACGTGCCCGCAATCTTGCAGATCTTCTTCCAGATCTGAGGCAGAGGAGTATCGGATGTAATGGTGGAAACATAAGATTTCCAACTCTCACAATTAGCTGTACGGATGGT
>WNGS01005641.1:11405875-11417757 GCA_020271785.1 Procambarus virginalis
AGGTGAGTAGGGTTATTGTCAGAGCAACCGCTTTGAGAGGATATCAGGGATAAAGTCCTGTATACAGTTGCTCACTCACCCCCACACTCATTGTGGACCCCGACAATATATATATATTGTCGGGGGGTGACAAGCAGCCTTGTACCCTGCATGTAATCAATAATGTAACTTTTTTTTGTGTAATAAACTTTTCAAATAAAGTTAGATAAATATATACACACATACCAAAAGAATACGGGTGGTAGGAGAAGAAAATATCAAAGTGTTCAATGAGGATCCACAAGGTCTTCTCTGAATACTCTTTATTTCTTCTCCGAGGCTATGGGTCCTACACTTGCACCGAAGTGGTACCATCTAGGAAAATATCTATATATATATATATTATATATATATTATATATATATATATATATATTATATATAAATATATATAATATATGATAATATATATATATATATATATATATATATATTACATATATATTATATATTATATATATATATATATATATATTATATATATATAATATGTATTATTTATATATATTATATATATATATATATATATATATATATATATATATATATATATAAATATATTCACAATAAACTCTTTAATTACTCATTGAACATAAGAAAGTTGAGTATATGCCACTTTAACATGACTGTATAGATAAACGACTGTTAATTAAACAATATTGGACGACGCCACAAGGGAAAAATATCGAATCGAAACAAGGCCGAAAAAAAATTATAAAGCAACACTTACACAACAATAAGTATTGTGAGGAAAAGAATTATCATACTGAACAATTTGAAAGAATATTTAGTGCTCAAAATAAAGGTATTACTTAGATCAGAAGACTCAAAAATTTGCTGCTCGTGGAAGAGAAATGCGAATGCCGAGTCAAAAAAATTACACAAACAATATATAAATTTTAGATATTTTCCTCTAGTAGTAAGCAGCTCTATATCATATTTTTACATATCCTTTACTATTACTTTCTCCTTTAGCCGGAGACTTTCGGCGCCGTGGAGAAGGGGGGGACCCGCTGCATGGGTAACAGCTTCTCCCCCGTATCAACCTACCCTGCTTTGCGCCTGGAGAGGCCACTCCAGACCGACAACCAGAACGCAACTCCATAGTCTCCTGAGACTGATGGATTTCCTACTACTATGTAACTCATACTTCTACTATGTAACATATCGAATACCTGTTAATAGACTGAGAGCAGAGATGTTTGGTGTCTTGGAAGGAAATTCGTGAGCCCAACGTTGGGAAGGTTGTGCTTGCCTGGAACATTGTTGATTGATTTTGGAAGCGGGTGTGGTAGAAACAGTGGTAGCGATGGAGGTGATGATTGATATGTTGGAGGCAATTGAGTGATGATGGTGGTGGCGACGGTGATAGATGTGGTGGTTGAGACAGTGTTGGTGATGGTGGTGGGAACAATGGTGGTAGTGGTGATGGGGAGAGTGGGGGGAGGGCAGGGTGGTGATGACAGTCATGGGGACAGTGGTGGTTGTGGTGATGATGATGTTGGTAGGGGCAGTGGTGATGGTGGTTGTTGACGGTGATTGGGACAGTGGTGGTGATGAGGAGGGCAGTGGTGATGACAATGGTAGCCATGATGCGTTGGAACCACTAGCGATAACAGTGAAGGCAACAGTAGTAGTGCTGGCAGGTACAATGTCGGTGACAACGGCGACATTAGCGACGTTGATAATATCAACAGCAATAGTAATCTCCTTTGTGCAACCGGAAGACATTAGCACTCAATAAGAGCATTATTAAAAGTTCCAGCTCTAATCTTAAGAGGACTCGTTATCAGCAAAATTTAAGCCTCAGCTACTTACGCTCCACCTTCGTTATTATTAGATTAGTTACCAAATTCATAATGAACATGAAAGTATAGACAAAAAATCATGCCTAATAATTAACTTAAATTTGCTAATTTAATTACAATTAATAAAGATTGTAGCTCATTAGGCTGTTATTAGTGTGTACGATTCACATCCAGCTTTGATCGCCTTTAACACTCTGCTGATCACAATATTAGACTAAATTACTCATTAATCATAATGATCCTTAACGAGCGCTTCATAGAACATGATATAATCTTAACTCGAGCCTTGGAAATGTTATATCACTAAATGTTTCTTAAAATATTAGCAAAGGATGGACAAACAGCAGTGTGGACTAATCACAATGAAAAAAAATGTATTTGATACAATTAATTATAAAGTAAGACCACCATGGCTAGATTCCATCAAAGGACAATCTTCCTGTCCAGTCACCACATTCGACATGCTGCTTTTTGTCCAGTCACTATACCGGACATACGCTTTCCTGTCCAGTCACCACATCGGACATACTGCTTCTGTCCAGTCACTATACGGAAAATACCCATTTCCTGTCTACATTCCATACCCTTTCCTTCCATACTGTCCAGTCACTACACCGGACATTAATAAATATCAAAGTACATCTGCATCAAGAGATGTTCCTCGCATCTGTTTGAATATTCATTTTCAACCAGTTTCCTTGGTGTCGTGGAATATATTCTGAGCTAAAGTGTACTTTTCTGGTTGATAATAACCCTATTAACCTTCCAGAGGTTTACAGGACTTCAACCCAACACGACGCCATGAACTAGACACTCTAAATGCTTCCAGCTGCCTAAATAGGTTAGGCAGGAAGACTCCTAATTTGACAAGACCAAAGGAATAACTGATAACATGGAGTCATACTAGAATTCACACTAATTAAATGAATTAGAGAATAGATAAGAGTGGGAAATACCCTAAAATACTACCTAATTATTCCTTTCTCATTGAAGAAAAGGATTCCGCGGGCATCTTAGCAGGCCGTAAAAACTCTTCAAATAAACGTATGTAATAGAGAAGAATTTTGTAATATAAAAACACGCAGCATTAAAAGGAAAAGAAAATCAAAATATCTTCTTTAATATCATTAGCTGTATCAGACTGAACCGTTCATCTCACCCGTCGTATCCGGATGGATCAGTGTAGGTGTATTTCACCCCAGAAGGCAGCAGCTGCAGCCTTCACCAGACAGACGACACACGGGGCGACGACCATCATGGTCGTGCTGGAATATAAACAGCACCGTCGTTCCTGTACGACCTGTCAACGCACAGGAAATTTCCCTCGGAAAAAATTATGACAGCGTGCGGGTGGCTGAGTACCGCTTAGCGCCATTTTCGTTCGTCCTCAACACTGTAATGTGAATGAGAGAATTATTGACCCGCTCTCTGGACAAGGAGAGAGAGAGAGAATGAGAGAGACAGAGGGAGGGAAAAGAAGGGCCACTGAACATTTGGCAGCCACTGACGGCTGAGTGGACAGCGCTCGGGATTCGTAGTCCAAAGGTTCCGGGTTCGATCCCCGGAGAGGGCAGAAACAAACAGGCAGAGTTTCTTTCAACCTGATGCACCTGTTCACCATAAGTAAATAGTTACCTGGGAGCTAGAGCTACGGGCTGCTTCCTTGGGGTGTGTAGTAAAAAGGAGGCCTGGTCGAGGACCGGGCCGCGGGGACGCTGTGCCCCGAAATCATCTCAAAATTGTCAACCTCAAGGAACCAAAGAACAATTGCGAAGAGAACAACGAAAACAGGAAAAAGGGGAAAATGATATATATAAGAAACAAACCGAAAGCAAATATGTGGGTTGTACATAGAGAAACAGACGGTAAAAGAGAGAAAGGGAAATAAAGAAACAGAAAAAAACAGAGATGCAGGCAGTTTGCGAATGGTGTTAATGACCTGAAAATAATGAAATTTTCCTGGTTGGCAACTTTGATACACAAATTATAACTGTCGTGAGACAAATTTTCTCTCCAACTGTAGTCTTGTACCTTGCCCCTTAAGCCTTGTACCTTGCCCCTGTAGCCTTGTACCTTGCCACTGTAGCCTTGTACCTTGCCCCTGTAGTCTTGTACCTTGCCCCTGTAGTCTTGTACCTTGCCCCTGTAGCCTTGTACCTTGCCCCTGTAGTCTTGTACCTTGCCCCTGTAGTCTTGTACCTTGCCCCTGTAGTCTTGTACCTTGCCACTGTAGCCTTGTACCTTGCCACTGTAGTCTTGTACCTTGCCCCTGTAGCCTTGTACCTTGCCACTGTAGTCTTGTACCTTGCCACTGTAGCCTTGTACCTTGCCACTGTAGCCTTGTACCTTGCCCCTGTAGCCTTGTACCTTGCCACTGTAGTCTTGTACCTTGCCCCTGTAGCCTTGTACCTTGCCCCTGTAGCCTTGTACCTTGCCCCTGTAGCCTTGTACCTTGCCCCTGTAGTCTTGTACCTTGCCACTGTAGTCTTGTACCTTGCCACTGTAGCCTTGTACCTTGCCCCTGTAGTCTTGTACCTTGCCACTGTAGCCTTGTACCTTGCCCCTGTAGTCTTGTACCTTGCCCCTGTAGCCTTGTACCTTGCCCCTGTAGTCTTGTACCTTGCCACTGTAGTCTTGTACCTTGCCCCTGTAGTCTTGTACCTTGCCCCTGTAGTCTTGTACCTTGCCACTGTAGTCTTGTACCTTGCCCCTGTAGCCTTGTACCTTGCCACTGTAGCCTTGTACCTTGCCACTGTAGCCTTGTACCTTGCCACTGTAGCCTTGTACCTTGCCCCTGTAGTCATGTACCTTGCCACTGTAGCCTTGTACCTTGCCCCTGTAGCCTTGTACCTTGCCCCTGTAGCCTTGTACCTTGCCCCTGTACCTTGTACCTTGCCCCTGTAGCCTTGTACCTTGCCACTGTAGCCTTGTACCTTGCCCCTGTAGCCTTGTACCTTGCCACTGTAGCCTTGTACCTTGCCCTGTAGTCTTGTACCTTGCCACTGTAGCCTTGTACCTTGCCACTGTAGCCTTGTACCTTGCCCCTGTAGCCTTGTACCTTGCCACTGTAGTCTTGTACCTTGCCACTGTAGCCTTGTACCTTGCCCCTGTAGCCTTGTACCTTGCCCCTGTAGCCTTGTACCTTGCCACTGTAGCCTTGTACCTTGCCCCTGTAGCCTTGTACCTTGCCACTGTAGCCTTGTACCTTGCCACTGTAGCCTTGTACCTTGCCACTGTAGCCTTGTACCTTGCCACTGTAGCCTTGTACCTTGCCACTGTAGCCTTGTACCTTGCCCCTGTAGTCTTGTACCTTGCCACTGTAGCCTTGTACCTTGCCCCTGTAGCCTTGTACCTTGCCCCTGTAGCCTTGTACCTTGCCCCTGTAGCCTTGTACCTTGCCACTGTAGCCTTGTACCTTGCCCCTGTAGTCTTGTACCTTGCCACTGTAGCCTTGTACCTTGCCACTGTAGCCTTGTACCTTGCCACTGTAGCCTTGTACCTTGCCCCTGTAGTCTTGTACCTTGCCACTGTAGCCTTGTACCTTGCCCCTGTAGCCTTGTACCTTGCCCCTGTAGCCTTGTACCTTGCCCCTGTAGCCTTGTACCTTGCCACTGTAGCCTTGTACCTTGCCACTGTAGCCTTGTACCTTGCCCCTTTAGCCTTGTACCTTGCCCCTGTAGTCTTGTACCTTGCCACTGTAGCCTTGTACCTTGCCCCTTTAGCCTTGTACCTTGCCCCTGTAGTCTTGTACCTTGCCACTGTAGCCTTGTACCTTGCCACTGTAGCCTTGTACCTTGCCCCTGTAGCCTTGTACCTTGCCACTGTAGCCTTGTACCTTGCCACTGTAGCCTTGTACCTTGCCCCTGTAGCCTTGTACCTTGCCCCTGTAGCCTTGTACCTTGCCACTGTAGCCTTGTACCTGCCACTGTAGTCTTGTACCTTGCCCCTGCATAAGTAGCATCTTATTCACAGGTTTTTCTCTATCTCACGTTAAATTTATTCAATCATGCTACATCAACTTCACAACAACGTCTAAATGGCCCGAAGGGTATTGCCAATAGGGCACAACCACTACATCAGAGCTGCCAATCCTCAATCAGTTGAACCACCTTCAGCGTGCGGCTGCGGGAGTTGATGAATTTCAATCTGCATATCTAAGTGCATTTCGCCTTTCACCTGACAAACAGTATTGAGAGCGGTTTATGGAGTGTGATATAGAGTGTCGGGACATGCTCTATGTCTCTCCAGCTGGTTCAAAAAGCGTGATATAGAGTGTTCGATTCCCTGATCACCTCATACATGCCTTGAAACAAGGAGGATGTGATCGGTTTGGATAATTATATAGGGTAAATAATGACATGAAAATAAACCAGGAAAACATTTTGGAAGTTGAATGTTAATTTGCTGCAAGAACATGATTTTAACTCAATTCATCACATCAAAGTTCGACAAACATCAATCAGAATGAAAAAAAATCGAGTATATTGTCACGTTGTAAATGATTTCCAGCCTTGCTCTACAAACACACTGTGTATTAAGAAAATGACAGTAGATGACCCCAAGACTTGTCGATGAAGAACGCGGTAAGCACAAGGGAGCAAACCTTAAACTAAGGCTCCGTTTTTCTGATGTGTGTTGGACATCGTATCTTCAGCCACGTTATCGTAGCTCATTGTAATTCGAACGATTGTGCTGTGATAGCATAGCATAGATAGTGTGGTAAAAACTCCAGGCCGTATATCTTCTTTAATTGACTTCAGTAATTAAGTTTATCTTATTTTTTCTTAGTAGGTAAGAAATTGAGTGGACTGTATGTACTTGTTAAAACTGCCTGAAATTAATCTCACACAAATTGGGGGCAATTTGTAGCTTAAACCACTTTGTAATGGCTCCTTCTTAAACTACAAATTGTTTACCTAAGTTTAATTATATATTTTATCATACCACATATGGTGGTCTAATCTACTATTATTTCAACAATTATTACTAGTTATGAATACTACTACTACAATAACTAAATGGCCTTATCTGAGCCTGTAGTAAGGGCCCACTAAGGCTGTGTCATGGTAGCATCTATGTGGGTGTGGCCCTGTGCCTCATGGTGCCAATGGCGGCTGTGGAGGCCTTCAAGGCTGGCAACAGCTAGGTACATGTTTATTTCTACTGCTCAGCTACTTGCTGTTCCAAGTCACAATTTACCTGTTTGGGATGCAAGGAGTTAGTACATTTCCCTAAACATATCAATACAGGTATAACATGGTATGTGAGGGCTGTAAAAATGGGGTACACGTACATGGTGTTGGTGTTGTTCATATATTGTACCGTCTTAAATTTGATATTAAAAAGTGCACTAGAATAATAACAAATACTTGGTAAGACGGATACTGGAGTGCTCTTATTTGTAGTAGTGATGTTGCTGTGGCAGTTTCTTAAGGCAGAGTAGGTCTATCCTGTGGCCATTATCACACACACACCGAGCTCCATTGTTATTGTTTTCGTGTGAGCGTGGCGTCTGTAAGAGACGCTCTCCCTCCCTTGTTCCAATATTGTGTTCTACTTCTAAGTTAAATTTACGTTACAAGGGAATCAAGCTATATTTTGGTGTTAATAATTATATTCAGTCTTATTGAACACTTTTTATTCATTTAGACATAAACTGTTGTATGAACAGTGGTTTAATAATGTAAATACTGCGGCGACGTCGATGACGTCACGGAGTCTCCCATTCTCTAATTTTAGAGGATACTGTTAAGGGAAGACTATACTATTTGTGTATGAGTGTGTCGGTTTCCCGACATAATTCCGGGGGGGAAGAACACGGGTCGAAGTCCCGGTAAGGACTGCGATCACTTTATTCTTCTCCTTCAGATTATAATGCTGCTTTAATTTGAGTTTACATTGTTGAGCTGCAGTCCTTTGGGGACGTATGTCCCGTACTGGCGTATCGGGTGCTGGAAGTCGCTGTACGTCTTCGTTCCTGGCCAGTTCTAAAGGAACTAATTTCTCTAAAGTTTTGAGAGTAGTGTTGCCTCGGCATTTAACTTTCACTATTCTCAAGATGCCCTGGCTGTCTGGATGAACAGAGACTATTTGACCTATAGGCCACTCTGAGCGTGGTCCATCACTATCCACCAGAACTATGTCACCAGGGTTCAAGTTAATTCTGTTGTAGGGTTGTTTGCCCCGTAATGATACTCTCTCAGAGCTGTAAGGTATTCTCGAGTCCATACGTCATTCCACCGACTTCACCCTTGATAGATGTTTGAAACGTTGAACCAAATCACTCTCTTTGACATATGAAGGATCCTCTGGTTCCTCGTCCGTAAGGGACACAAGTGTTTTTGAGAGGTCTACCATACATCAAATGAGCTGGACTTAATGGTTCACGCTGCAAAACATCATCAGAGAGGTAGGTAAGTGGTCGGTTATTGACTCGTGCTTCTATCTCTATGACTACTGTTTGAAGCTCCTGCAGGTCAATCTTTTGGCGGTGTAGGGTTTTCCGTAGAGAACGTTTTACCGTACCAACCATGCGTTCATAGAAGCCTCCGTGCCATGGTGCTCTAGGAGGTATGAATTTCCAATGGCACTGCCGTTGATTAGGGCTGTGCGTACCTTTGGATGTGTCCAGATTTTCCTCAGACATGCTTCTCCTGCCACTAAGTTGGACCCATTGTCTGAGATCATTAACTTAGGACAGGATCTACGTGAAGCAAACCTGCGGAAAGCCTGTAAGAATGCTTCGCACTCATATCGGGAGTCACTTCTAGATGGACTGCCCTTGTTGTGGCACAAGTAAAAGACAAATGTAAGCTTTTACTGTTTCTTGTCTTTAGTGCCTGTAAGTGTTAGTGCTCCTGTGAAATCTACTCCTGTAGTCTCAAAGGACGAATATGTACGACTTGCTCCTTCGGAAGTGGAGGTGGGCCAGGATATGGACACACTCTGGCATCGTATCTCCGGCAAACACCAGGATTTGATTATTGATTTTACTGTCTGTCTACCTTGGGGTAGCCAGTACTGTTGTCTTAAGTCTGTGAGAGTATCTAATACCCCACCATGCAGAGTGCAGTATTTGTGTATATGTAACACAATTAGTTTGCTTACTATGTGGTGACGAGGGAGCAATATTGGATTTTTTGCTTCCAAATCTATGTCAGCGTGCTGTAAGCGGCCTCCGCATCTGATTATGTTATAATTGTCAGTGTCTACCAGAGACCGATCACGTGTAGCTTCTTTGGAACATTGTCAAATTCTGTCCCGAATGTGTCATCTGAGCTCTTTTGACCAATATTTTTTTTTTGTCCCCTAACTCCCCTTGCCACTTCGGGGGGTATAGGGTTTTGATATAGCTCGGGCACCGATCCCCCCAGCCATAGGGCATGGCGAGATGGTACCACTAAGCATACCTAATACCCTAACAACACACAAACTAAAATACACAAATGGCAGATCTCATCACACCCACAAGAGTTAAGATGATACTAATAATACATAATAATAACCTGAAAATAAACATAAATTAATGGAAAATTCTTTATATTGGTTTTTCTTTATATGGGACACAGCACACATAGGTAGAGGTGCACAGTATAACATTAAAAAGAACAAACGCTGAAGGCCAAAGCAGCAGCTGCCTAAGCGGCAGGATTGATGACTTGACATCGGCATACATGGAAAACTAGACACAGTGGAAGCTCCTAACAAAGCCCCGGAGCGGGAGGGATATCATGTATGCGCATGGGGTCCCTCCGGCCGCCGCCTTATCCACTCGGGGCTTCGGCCAGGTCCTCCACCCTCTTGTGAGAAGCCATTGGGAGAAGTGGTACTCCGGATGACAACTCTGCTTAGATAGTTGGCTACCAGCTATCGTGGCTGCGGTTCACCTAAGCGAGACTATATTGACCCTTATGCACCCTGTGCACAGTGATCCTGGGACTATGGTGGTCTGCCCCGTGACGTGGTCTTGGACCATATTCTATATATTGAATATGTCCAGGTCAGGGCCTTCACAGAGCAGATCTCTAGGTCGCTCTTGGTGAGACCCATATCCATTAACCACGTGCACTCTCCTTGCACCATCCTCCTCTCCAATTAAGGGTTATTGAAGAGGCGGATGCTGTATGCTTCCCGTATACTCCCGACCTTCTGCAGGATCTCGGGGTGCCGTACTTGTCGCACTTGCTCTGATGTGGACGGGAGAGTGGGAAGTTATCAGCTGAGACCTGGGTGTCTAATATGAAGGCCTCGTCACCTTTGCAAGCTATGATGTCAGGCTTGCAGAAGGTCCCTCCATCTGGTATACGGACTTCGCGTTCCACCTCGCGTTCCAGAAGCTCTTTGCCGCAGGCGGCCGGCTACGAACCGGGTGATATCGTCATGACGTTTCACCCGAGCCCCGTGCGTCTTGTGGCATGCCTGGGATATGTGGCCCAGGGTTCCTGGTTTCCGACAGGCATCGCAGAGACCAGAAGCCTCGGGTCTACCCCTGGCTGCTCTAGACGGCGTGGCCACAGCGTTTGCCCGGATCTGGATGGCGTGAGCAAAATCTCCTCCGCTTAGCAGACGGGTACCGGATGCGACCCACTTGTGGCAGGAAGGTACCTCACAAGAGGACGCGAGGCCGGCCCCATCAACCATGCTGTACAGTTTTGCTTTCCACCTTCTCGAGCACTCGGTCGTTCTGTTGGACGGGGTTCCGGCAGCCGTGGTCGGGTCTACCCATCGCCGCATTCGCGCTTGGAACGCGGGTAGGAGAGCCGCTGCCACTACCACTGGATCCTCCGACTCTACTAGCGCCCCGAGCCGCTTGTTCTTTTGCAGCCGGATCGATGTGGCAAAGTCGGGTATTCCTAGTCCACCGTCTTTCACGTCCGCGTGGATAAAGGCATTGGTATCATGAGGCAGCCGCAGCCAGCCACGAGTGCGTGCCGCAGCCGCCGGTCAAGCCTCGCCAACTCCGTTTTAGCCACACGTCCGAGGACAAGGCGGTGGTTCATCTTGGGGATTAGGTGGTGCTTAAGTAGGTATAACCTCTGTTGGGTTTGAGTGGCGCCTTCGTGATGTTGGTCAGGCCGTCCTCAAACAGGAACCGTAGGATAAGCGTCTGCCCCCGCCCCGATAAGAATCCTAAGTACTTATACTCGTCCGCCACGCTCATAGTACCGATCGCATCGTCCCCGACGTAGTATGCCTTCCTAGTGGGGACATGCCACGTCTTGCGGTGTGCATCGATCGCTATGCTTAGCGTACGGCATTTTGCAGCGTTTACTTTAAGACCAGAGCCACGCAGTGTGTGGCAAATACTCGTTATGAGTGTCTGTAGTCCGGCAGCCGTTTCCGCTGCCCAACCAGATCGTCCGCGAACGCCAGTGCTGATACCTTTTCTCCCCCCAGTCCGACCCTAGCCCCAGATCCTTAGCCCTGTAATTGCCTCATCAATTATCAGGTTGAAGAGAAATGGAGATAGGGCTTAGGGCATTAGGGATTTATGCTTGATTCCTATTTTCTTTAGAAAATCAAACACTACTTGGGTGACACCTATAAGTTTGTTCAGTTCAGAGTACCGAGTAGGATCAATTACCAAAGTCCGAGGTGGTTCTGGTTCTCAGTGGGAACAGTAACATTGGTCACAATGACTTGTGGCTTTTGTTCAGGCCACTGGTCGCTGATTAGCCACTGAGGTCCATTGACCACATCTCTGCCTTTGTTAATTGCCGTAAAGTCAGTCCTCGGGAGAGATAGTCAGCTGGATTCTCTTTTGTGGGTACATATCTTAGTTTATACCCTGCTGACAACTCTCGTATTTCCTTAACGCGGTTACTCACGTAAGGATTCTTACTGTTATGTTCTTAACCCACTGTAGTACTGCCTCATTATCTGACCATACTACTGTTTCTTTAAGTGGATGTGGCGTAAGGCCTTGATCAAATATGAGCCAATCTACTCCTAACAGTAAGGCTGTTAATTCCAGTTGTGGCAGTGATCCTTTCTTTAAAGGTGCCACCTCGGGCCTTTGATGTGAGCAAATTGGCTT
>WNGS01005641.1:11479142-11496514 GCA_020271785.1 Procambarus virginalis
AGTGCGGTGTTTGTGTGTAGCTGAGGAAGCTCTTGGTTGTAGGGTTGACATAAAGCCATTGCTTGGTTACTGACTTTAATACTTATAAACGATACATGACTAGCTGCTTCCAAGCTGGTCGCGTCCCGTACGACTTTTGTTTACCTTCCTGCTGGCGTCTCAGCCAAACACATACAAAAGGATGGCTACCATTTTTTATGAACATTGACAGTCCTCTCGCATTTCTATTGAACCAATCCTGTTTCCTAGTTCTGCATCTCTGTTTTGGTATAAATTTTTTTGTGCCATTATCATATATTTCACAAAACTTGACATACATCTCATTCACTTACCTTGCCTAGCAACAACTCTGTCAATTATACTCACTAAAAAAAATTCTATGGTTGCCATAATGTCCTCTCCTAAAGTCAGTTTTTCAATTGCATCAACCTTCATATTTTCCTTCCAGATTATAACGCATTGCATATATATTCCCAAAAAGACATGGTCACTTTTACCCAAGGGAGGAAGGTACAGTACTGAATGTCAAATATTTCATCCCTCCTTCCTGGTAAATATCAAATCTAGCATGGAGGGAATGTCCCCTTCCCTCATCCTCGTAGCTTGTTTAACATGTTGATACAAGAATATTTCCAGGAGAGGTCTACAAATTTACAGGTCCTATATCTTCTGTTTTAGCTTCATATGCTTCCCAGTCTATGGATTTCAAGTGAAGTCGCGACTATCGCGTCGTGAACTATCGTTATCCTCTCTCGCTATGATCTCTTTCATTATTGTTATAAGACCTTCTCGTTTACTATCTAGCTCCTCCTTTGACCATGCGCTGCTTAGTGGTGGACTATATACATTTATAATCATTATTTTATCATCCTCATGATAGATCTCTAGTGCTATTATGTCAACTTCTTGTGGATTGGCAGTCATTATTTCGTTCACCTTTAGGTGTTCTTTCACCAGTACAGCAACGCCACCGCCTTTTCTAATTTTTCTGTCCCGTCTCCAAATTGAGTAGCCCCTTGGGAATATGGCCTCATTTAAAATAACATCTTCAAGTTTTGTCTCCGTGAGTGCAACAATGTCTGGTGTCTGCAGCTGTATTACATCACTTAACTCCAGTATCTTCGATCTTACTCCATCTATGTTGGTGTATGCAATCTTCAGAAACTTGTTCCCACTCTTCTTATTTTTCACTCCTCCTCTCTCTAACGATTTTGTTGGTTTGCCTTTATGTACCACTTTACTGGTCTGCCTACCCCTATCACTTTGTAGAAAAAAGAATTGATTTCTTCTTCATTCCTGCTCTCATTTAAACATTTTGCCTCGGCGAGGTTCAGTTTCAGCTTCTCTCTATCTTCTTTTGAAAGATCTCGTCTTAACGACCACACTTTCCCATCCTCATCACTTTGTAATTTTCTAGCATTCCTTAGTACTTCTTCCATCTGTTTGGCACCATTTAGGGTGATCCTCAAAGGTCGATCTTTCACTTTTACATATCTGCCTATTCTCCTGTAGCCGCACACATTCTCTATGGATGTAAGACCTTCCACGAGGCCAACAACTTTATCTACTACTTTCGCTTCTTCTACAGCTCTTTCTGACCTAGATGTCATCTCCTTTTCTTTGCAGCCAAAAATGATCAGGGACTTACTGCAATCAATTGTGTTTTGCACCAACTTTGGGTTAGGGGAGGAGCCGGTCAACCGAGCTGACAGCACACTGGACTTGTGGTCCTGTGGTCCCAGGTTCGATCCCGGGCGCCGGAGAGAAACAATGGGCAGAGTTTCTTTCACCCTATGCCCCTGTTACCTAGCAGTAAAATAGGTACCTGGGTGTTAGTCAGCTGTCACGGGCTGCTTCCTGGGGGTGGAGGCCTGGTCGAGGACCGGGCTCCGGGGACACTAAAGCCCCGAAATCATCTCAAGATAATATCTCAAGAAGATAGATGCCAATTTTTTTCTCACTTCCAGCCTAATGTTTGTTTTATCTTGGTTGCTGCAGTGTTTGACTTCCTTTACTGCTTCTTCTATTTTTTTCTTCTCCTTGGCCACTTGTGCATAGGTGAGTTGCACATCTTTCTTGCACTGTTCTATTCCCTGTGTAACTTCCTCCATCTTTGCTGACAAAAGCTGTTTCTCCTGTTGAAATTCCTTACCTAACCTATTGTAGTCATTTATGTTTAAATTTACTTTAACGTCTTCCAAAGCTATTTTTAAGAGTTTATTTTCTTCTTCCATGGCTTCGCAATTTGTTTCCAATTGATTCTTATCCTTGCACAAGTCTTTCACTACACACTCAAGACATACAACTTTGCTATTTAAATGGTCATTACTTTCTTTCAATTTACTAAATATTCCAACATGATAGGTCACTATAGTATATAATTTTACCAACCTG
Organism: Procambarus virginalis; assembly: GCA_020271785.1. NCBI lineage: Eukaryota > Metazoa > Arthropoda > Malacostraca > Decapoda > Cambaridae > Procambarus > Procambarus virginalis. The sequence continues at coordinate 11,481,537 of WNGS01005641.1, forward strand.
TTGTATAGACTGTTTATATCAATGTTTTCTTCGCTGAATCCAGCAAAATCAAGCTCTGTTTTGTATTTCCTCTTGCCGGCGGCCATCTTGAATATTCTTCTCTGCACTGGAAACACTAGAGCAACTTTTTCTCATCGAATTTTTCACTTCCCTTAGCACATTCCTGTTATCTCACCTATTTTTCAAAAGCACTATACCTTTATGTTCTCTGGGACACCACTCACTATCATCATCCTGTACTACAATACTTAGGATTGTTGAAATACTGTATGCTGGAGCTCCTCTTGTCTGCACCTTGGGAAAGAACTTGGGATAAGAACTAATAAGTGTGTGTGTGTGTGTGTGTGTGTGTGTGTGTGTGTGTGTGTGTGTGTGTGTGTGTGTGTGTGTGTGTGTGTGTGTGTGTGTACTCACCTAGTTGTGTTTGCGGGGGTTGAGCTCAGGCTCTTTGGTCCCGCCTCTCAACCGTCAATCAACAGGTGTACAGATTCCTGAGCCTATTGGGCTCTATCATATCTACACTTGAAATTGTGCATGAAGTCAACCTCCACCACATTACTTCCTAATGCAGTCCATTTTTCAACCACTCTGACACTAAAAAAGTTCTTTCTAATATCTTTGTGGCTCATTTGGGCACTCAGTTTCCACCTGTGTCCCCTAGTGCGTGTGCCCCTTGTGTTAAATAGCCTGTCTTTATCAACCCTGTCGATCCCTTGAGAATCTTGAATGTGTGATCATGTCCCCCCTAACTCTTCTGTCTTCCAACGAAGTGAGGTTTAATTCCCGTAGTCTCTCCTCGTAGTTCATACCTCTTAGCTCGGGTACTAGTCTGGTGGCAAACCATTGAACCTATTCCAGTTTAGTCTTATGCTTGACTAGATATGGACTCCACGCTGGAGCCGCATACTCCAGGATTGGTCTGACATATGTGGTATATAATGTTCTGAAAGATTCCTTACACAAGTTTCTAAAGGCCGTTCTTATGTTAGCCAACCTGGCATATGCTGCTGATGTTATCCTCTTGATATGAGCTTCAGGGGACAGGTCTGGCGTGATATCAACCCCCAGGTCTTTCTCTCTCTCTCTGACTCTTGAAGTATTTCATCTCCCAAATGATACCTTGTATCTGGTCTCCTGCTTCCTACCCCAATCTTCATTACATTACATTTGCTTGGGTTAAACACTAACAGCCATTTTTTCGACCATTCCTGCAGCTTGTCCAGGTCTTCTTGAAGCCTCAAGCTGTCCTCCTCTGTCCTAATCCTTGTCATAATTTTGGCGTCGTCAGCAAACATTGAGAGGATTAAGTCTATACCCTCTGGGAGATCATTTACGTATATCAGAAACAGGATAGGTCCAAGCACAGAGCCCTGTGGGACTCCACTGGTGACTTCACGCCATTCTGAGGTCTCACCCCTCACTGTAACTCTCTGTTTCCTATTGCTTAGGTACTCCCTTATCCACATTGGTAAGGCTTATCCACTGTACTCACCTAATTGTGCTTGCGGAGGTTGAGCTTTGGGTCTTTGGTCCCGCCTCTCAACTGTCAATCAACTGGTGTACAGATTCCTGAACCTACTGGGATCTATCATATCTACATTTGAAACTGTGTATGGAGTCAGCCTCCACCACATCACATCCTAGTGCATTCCATTTACTAACTACTCTGACACTGAAAAAGTCTTTCTAATGTCTCTGTGGCTCATTTGGGTACTCAGCTTCCACCTTGTCCCCTTGTTCGTGTCCCTCCAGTGTTGAATAGTTCATTCTTGTTTACCCGGTCGATTCCCTTGAGGATTTTGTAGGTTGTGATCATGTCCCCCCTTACATGATCATGTTCATGTCTTCTGTCTTCCAGTGTCGTAAGTTGCATTTCCCGCAGCCTTTCCTCATAACTCATGCCTCTTAATTCTGGGACTAGTTTAGTAGCATACCTTTGGACTTTTTCCAGCTTCGTCTTGTGCTTGACAAGGTACGGGCTCCATGCTGGGGCGCGTACTCCAGGATTGGTCTTACATATGTGGTGTACAAGATTCTGAATGATTCCTTACACAGGTTCCTGTGTGTGTGTGTAAGTGTGTGTGTGTGTGTGTGTGTGTGTGTGTGTGTGTGTGTGTGTGTGTGTGTGTGTGTGTGTGTGTGTGTGTACTCACCTATTTGTGCTTGTGGGGGTTGAGCTTTGGCTCTTTGGTCCCACCTCTCAACTGTCAATCAACTGGTGTACAGATTCCTGAGCCTACTGGGCTCTATCATATCTACTCCTTTATCCTCCTTTACTCCATATCTACTCCTTTTCCAATGGAGTACCTTCCCTTTCACTCCAGCCTGCATCTCCAGCTTTTTCACTAGCCTCTTGTGTGGCACTGTATCAAAGGCTTTCTGACAATCCAAAAATATGCAATCTGCCCACCCTTCTCTTTCTTGCCTTATTTTTGTTGCCTGATTTTTAGAATTCAAGTAACCCTGTGAGGCAGGACCTGCCATCCCTGAACCCACGTTGATGCTGTGTTACAAAGTTCTTTCTCCCTAGGTGTTCCACCAGCTTTCTTCGCACAATCTTCTCCATCAGCTTGCATGGTATGCAGGTTAGGGACAGTGGCCTGTAATTCAGTGCCTCTTGTCTATCCCCTTTCTTGTATATCGTGACTACGTTAGCTGCTTTCCAAATTTCTGGCAGTTCCCCTGTTCCCAGTGATTTGGTATACACTATGGAGAGTGGTAGGCACAGTTCTTCTGCTCCTTCCTTTAGTATCCAAGGGGAGATTCCATGTGGGCCTATAGCCTCTGTCACATCTAACTCTAGTAAACACTTCCTTACTTCCCCGCTGGTAATCTCAAACCCTTCCAGTGGTTTCTGGTTAGCTATTCCAACTCTTATCTCTGGGATTTCTCCTTGCTCTAAGGTGAAGACCTCCTGGAATTTCTTATTCAGTTCCTCACACACTTCCTTTTCGTTTGTAGTGAATCCTTCTGCCCCTATCCTTAATTTCATAACCTGTTCCTGTGTGTGTGTGTGTGTGTGTGTGTGTGTGTGTGTGTGTGTGTGTGTGTGTGTGTGTGTGTGTGTGTGTGTGTGCGTGTGTGTGTGTGTGTGTGTGTGTGTGTGTGTGTGTGTGTGTGTGTATGTGTGTGTGTGTGTGTGTGTGTGTGTGTGTGTGTGTGTGCGTGCGTGCGTGCGTGCGTGTGTGTTGTGTGTGTGTGTGTGTGTGTGTGTGTGTGTGTGTGTGTGTGTGTGTGTGTGTGTGTGGGTGTGTACTCACCTAATACTCACCTAATGGTCGTAATGGTCACCTAATGTGTGTGTGTGTGTGTGTGTTCGTGTGTGTGTGCGTATGTTTATGTATGTATGTATGTGAATAAAGTATGTGTGGAAGCTGATTAGAATTACATTTTACCTTTGTAAATGCACATTAATGATACTATGACAAGAGCAGATCGACCACTTTATGTAAGGCATACATAACTCTGTGTTTCAATTGTAACAACTGAAGCTGTTCTAAAATAAGTAATTGTATGGGAGGCAGTGGCATACGCCCTTGTACAAAAGAGTAAGACGGTAGTCGGCCTGACTTGGGGGCATGGGGTATCTCTCCTGGGATTAGCGGTTAAGATTACAAAATGGCCGTCACTTTTGTTTTAAAGTAACATATAGTGAATTATTTAACAATCACAGTAAATTACAGTAACAACTAGGTTGATTAAGTATGTAGGCTAGGCCAACATGAAAGTACAGCTTGAGATCAGGGTTCATACACCGTGTTTATGAAGTGACGTCATGAGTAGGAGGTACTAGGTCGGTGGGCCGCTGGTGACGTAGCTGAAGCAAAGGGGGGTCACGCGGTTGACGTGACCACAATCGCCATATTCAGTAATTTACAACGCTCAAATTCAGTTTATTAGCGAATACTATAATTGAAAGTAACCTCTCCCTAAGATGCGTGTTCAATTACCATCAGTTTAAAAGAGTTCAACCATCTTCGTTGTTGAGTACAAAAGAGATTAGTTGTTCAATTTAAACCTTGCTTAGTATTCTTGGTAAACCTGGCGAAGGAATACCCTCTAGCCTCGTGGTGAGGAGAGCTAGGTAGACAGTGTGGACTCGGTAAACAACTGGAAAGGTCATCCACCCTCACCTCTCCAAAGAGATCAGTATAACATCAGCTTGTCACATTGACAAGGTATATTTGCTACGTTTTTGTATAGGTAAATAGTTCATTTCGTGCCTCAATAGGAAGTGTTCAGTTAGGGAGTGATTTCCTTTAGCGATTGCAGGCGATGAGTCACAATAACGTGGCTAAAGTATGTTGACCAGACCACACACTAGAAGGTGAAGGAACGACGACGTTTCGGTCCGTCCTGGACCATTCTCAAGTCGAACACTATAATCGACTTGAGAATGGTCCAGGACGGACCGAAACGTCGTCGTCCCTTCACCTTCTAGTGTGTGGTCTGGTCAACTTCCTTTAGCTATTGTTCAGATTTAGCATAAATAAATAATTAGATTGTTCTCTGTGTTTTATTATTTCCATGAATGTGTTGTATGTCCTTGTCATGTGGTCTCCACGAATCTGAGTTTTAGTTGGGCCGCTAGCCTAGCAAAGTTTGAGAGATCATATATCCCTTTGTTTGCTATAATTTCTACACTTATCGTAGATTCATCCCCCCTTTTCCAAGTAATTTGGGGATCAAGCCCCAAGGCTTTAATAATTGATTAATTGGTTCAGACCCCGATTAATTGACGCTTCTGGTTAATGGTCTGGTGTTGGCAGCAGAAGGAGACCCTTGAGTTTGCTAGGAGCCTAGTATGACGTTACGGGGCTGTAGAATCTTAGCCAATCGAGTGGCTAAGACCACATGGCGTGGGATTCGGCTAGAGTAACTCTGGGTTCCCTTGGGATTAGGTTGAAGTAAAGATAATACGGGCGGGTAAAGGACGAAGGTAGAGCCGTTAACAGACATAATATTACGTGCGGGGAGGACTATCCTTCAGAGGTCCATGGAAAAATGAGAAATGCTTGGAATATTGTAGCTGAAGCGTCCAAGAAAGCACGGAATCGTTATGCTCACTTTTATGACAAGAAAGTGCTCCCTCTAGAGTTGAAAGAAGGTAGCCTCGTGTTGAGAGTGAATGAGACTGCGCCCGCCAATCAGAGTAGGAAACTAGCTCCTAGGTGGCAGGGTCCGTATAGAGTAATTAAAAGAGCGGGGCCGGTTAATCTCGTCATAAAAGGAGTATTCGAGGACCAGGTGGAAAGGACAATTCATGTAAATAAATTAAAATGATATCATGCGAGAGAGGAATTAGAACTGCCTCCAGCGAATCTAGTTCCTGACTCAGCAGTGCTGACTCATGGCTTCACCAGCGAGTCAGGGGATGAGGATTGTTACCAGATCGTTCGTCACGGCTCGTAACCCTGTACAGCAGCAAAACCTTTCAGTCTAGAGACATGACCAAATTGCTGTAATATAGAGCGGGTCACCAGTGTAACCACATGATTGGCACAAGCAAGAATAAAGTATTTCCCCCTTAGGACTGAAGAAATATACATATAAATTATATTATATATATTAACAATAATTTCAATACAATATTACATAAAAAGCACAGATGGACAAGATCACTTATAAAAGCAAATTAAAGTATTGTCTCTCCTATAATATAAATGTAAATGTATGGCAAAACAAATATTAACAAACTTATCTCCAAGTTGTTATCTCTCCTGTCCCGTGCGAGTTACTGACTACTTAAACTGCGGGAGTCAAAAACATTGCTTCTGCCCAGCGGAAAATTGCCAAACTAACATTATTTAATTAAACTTACATGGAGCAAAATAATGTGACACGAGTAATCTTAAAGTAACTTCGTAAATGGTCAGAATAACATGCATAACAAAAATAATGTAATTAATAATACATGCAGTAATTAAAATAAAATAACAAAGGGAAATATTGGCAACGCTCCCCCGCCACCAGGAACTAGAAGTCTCTCACGGAATGTTGCCCCCCAATGTTCAAACAATTACAGAATTCCCATCAGTGATTCCTACTGATGATCATAGATAAAACCACTTTCCCACAAAATCAACCGTGAACCAACAAAGAGAATATAATCGTTCCCACGGGTGTAAAAGTTAGGCCTAATTCAACATATAAATCAGGCAACACATATCTTACATACAAGTAAAGAATATTTAGATGTACATATAATCAGATAAAACAAGGCATATATAGAAGTACAAATTAATGTAGAAGTACAAATTAAATGTATTTAATTACGTAGCTTATAGAGGTACGAAACAAGGATGACCCTGTGTCATTGCTCATCAGTAGTCAGGTGCAGTCTCGCCACCATATGGTGACGAGATCTCGCGCTATACAGTAACAGTAAAGTAACTTCCATGGTTAGTATAAATACGTAGTCATTAGATTTTCCTGTAGAGGTAATGAGGTGAATTATTACTTATACTTAACTCGGCTAGCAGCTTTTACCGTGCTCTGGGGTTCCACCTCCATCAAACCCAGAGTATTTCTATGCTTCCGCTGTGTTGTGTCTGTTCCCAGGTCTGATTGGTACACCGAACCAGGTGTTCCAGCCACACGTGAGCATGACGTGCCTCACCCGCCCCCCCCCCATAGGTCTGTAAAGACCGAGGGGGGAGGCACATTACACAAAGCCCTCCCCACACCTGACCCAGTAACCCCACACGTCAGTTACTTTGGGGTGGGTGACTGTCCAAGAGTCACCCGGCTGACACCTCACGTCACTAACGAGGTGGTCAAAGCCAGCGAGCTGTCCACATTGCAGCAGTCACCGGGTGACACCACATAACACCGTGGGTAGCTGTCTCGAGGTCACCACTACCCACCTGCTGCGTCGTCAAGATTGCAGTCATACCAGCAGTGTTGGAGGAGAGGTCAAGAGAATGGGCGAGCCAGTAGCATTACTCACGAGTTTTCGCCGGAAGATTAATGATTACGTCGTCTGAAGTAACAAGAAAGTGGAACTAAGGCGGTCACAGGTGGAAGAAACGGTCTCCCTACAGAGCTCCTGGACTCACCATAGAAGGTCGCAAAATTGCCTCCTTTGGCCTAAAGTCAGCGGTACGAGGGTATACACTGTGGTGTTTACGGTCTTGTAACCTGGTGACATCAAGAAACGCCTGAGACGATATGAGCAATGATGGAAGGCGGGATCCACCTGTTCTGCAAACAAGCAACCCGCCTCAACGACCCTCTAACACCACTACTGTCACGAGACACCGTTAGTATATCCAGTCCTGCTCTTCTGTAGTCATCTACGCCGTCAAGATTTACATCAAGACTGCCGTGTGAACTGTGATTGGTATGAAGGCGTGTGGACTGTTGGGAGCCAGGTCAATGGTCGAGTGACAGTATTCTACAGCTGGCACTTGGCGCTCCGCTCTACAACATTCTGTCGTCATTCAAGAGTACCGGGATGGGAGTGCAAGAGGACCAGGTATCGACATCAACGCATGGAAGAAGCAACATCGTCAACGACACCGTCGCCATCGACTACATTCGAACATTCAGCATTTATCATCATCGATTTTTTTTAATATTCAGCATGAACAATTGGTGAAAAAGTTAAAGTTGGCTCTGAACACCTTTATAAAGCAAATCTGGACACTTTTGTTTAAATGTTGAAAACGAGATTTAGAATCAAAACACTTTGTTTAAATGTTGAAAAACAGATTTAGAATCAATATTATTCTAGTATAGTAAAATATGAAAATTCTCCTATATAAATTAGTCAGTAAATAATACAAAACCTCCTTGTGAGATTGTCTAAGCCCAAAACAATCAGTTATGGAAAATTATGTTGTGCTATTTTTTTCAGAACTTTTGAACACATGAGAGGCGGACCAATAAAAGCACTGACACTCTTAAATTGAGTGCGGACACTTGGCTGTACAGTCAGCTGTAACCTATGATATAGTTGTAGTGAATTTTTTTTTTATTTTTTTAAGATATATGTAATAAAAACTAGGTTTGTTTTTATTGGCAGAATGTCAAGGATGACATTCTGCCAATGACTACTTGATTTAGTTGGGCATGCGGCCCAACTAAAACTCAGACTCGCGGAGACCACGTGACAAGGACATGCAACACATTCCATGGAAATAATAAAATTGTTGGAAAATCCGACACCATTTACTAATATCAATGCAATTTGCAGATAATATTGCTGCGTTGTATACAAGTTACCCATAGAAAATGCAGCTTGTAGTGGAATTTTCCGTCTATAGAAAACAGGATATCATTGTCACATACTGTTATAATTCACCAACTATTGTTCGGAATTATTCTTAAATACGTTAGTCTTTGGGCTTTTACCATCATAAAAACATCTCATTTTAATTAACTTAATTATCAGCATTAAAATAAAGTAAATGTGACCCTTCTATCAGTTACTGAAATCTGGACAAAGTAGGCCAGTAGCATCAGTAGTAGGGAGTGGTCAGCCATTGTTGTTAAGACCAGGGGCCAGATTCAGGAAGGTACTTACGAAGGTTTTTTTCTTAGCTAAGAATGTTTTCCTTCTTAGCGCCTTCGTGGCGGCTACATCGGTATTCAGGTAGCTACACTAATTGGAAAAACCTTCGTAAGTTTGGGCCCAGATCTAAGTGTGGGTTCGACCACTCGTAGCTTTACGTAAACTGTATATAACTAAATTTTTCTCTACTACGTAACACTGGGATAGATTTTAAGATTTTGGAACATAAACAAAAGATTATAAAAATTGAATCTCGTGAAGAAGAGTCCTTCGTGTTAGTTATATATGCATTCTCTGCTTGAAACTTAAAGTAAATATGTCTTTTATGATATTAGAATTAGTTATATAATAGCAAGATATTATACCCGTAGTTATTAAGTAAATAAACACTGGTGAACATGAAATATGAGAGAAGGTGATGAGCCCTGCCTGTTGGGATCATTTACTATCACCAAATGCCCCTGTTCACCTAGTAGTAAGGGTGTACCTTAGCTATACATACCCATTTCTAATTTATTTAGTTTGGTTTTATTTTGAGATTAAATCTGGGTGAGACATAAAATAAAAATATGCTGCACAAATGATGTTAGGTAAGGAGAAGGGTAAAAATGTCAAAAACTTTATTCATTGAATGCTTAAGCTATAATTATGACTATATGGACTATTAAAAAGAGAGATTGAAGTAGGAGTCCAAGACATCTTCCTGTTATGCAACTTGGGTGTGGAACAAGTATAGTAATTATCAAAAGAAGGCACCATGCCGGGAATGCTATGTAGCAGTAAGGCAGTGAGGTGAGGCAGCTACTTATTTGAGAAATGCTTATTTTATTTACCTTATAAGCTGAGGCAACTTATTTTGTTTGAGGAATACTCAGCTGAATCCTCTACATTTAGCATGGAACAAATTTGTGTCCAAGACTTCTTCCTGTTACACAATTTGGCTGTGTGTAACCAAACAAGAAATGCTCTACAAATCAAGGGACCCAGAATGTGGAATGACCTCCCGAATCATGTCAAAGGCTGTACCTCTCTCAACCAGTTTAAGAGTAAAAGCAAGTACTACCTAATTAACTCCATGTAACCTAACTGATTCCCTAAATGTCAACCCATGTCTTGCTATTTTTTAAACAATGCTGTTTACCAACGTGTACAATTGCTGATTTCTGCTATGTTACCCCTTTTTTTATTTATTATTCCTTCTTTCAACACAATTTATACATAATTCCGATTACTATTAAGTTTTAGTCTAAGTGTTTTTTCCCCCACACCTTGCCTGAAATGCTATGAGTATTAGTGGCTTTAGGTATTGTATGTACTAGCTCTGTCAATAAATCCAAATTATGTTTGTAAATCAACAGTATGTACTTTTCCTGAATAAAATTTATTTATTATTATTTACTTATAAATCAGTAAGTATTAAAAGAAGGCACCAAGCTGGCAAGGCTATGTAGCACCATTGTGTGTAACAATAAACCAATTTTTTTTTAACAAATAATGCACCTGTATGGTAAAACAAATCCTGTCAGCTGTAAAAATATTGATGCAGTTATTTAAATAAGAAAATATAATGAAAGAAATATTACTGGTTTATTTTTATCCTATCTTTTGTCCTGTACAGTATATCCAAGGAAGTGAAAAATTGAGACATAATGCTCAATTTAATGAATGATTCAAAAATGATTAGCATGGATTAGCAGTTCAAAAGAAATATGACTATTGCATATCAACATGAGATCTTAATGATCCATGGTTAACATGATTTAATAAGGATAATACAGTACTGTATTTGTAATAATACAAACTGTAATTTAAAATCTTAATTACTGATTTTTTTTTATTAAAAAGATTAGGTATACACAGCAATGTGCTGCTACCCTATTCTATATGGAATATTACACAGTGTAGATAAAAAAAACTAGCTATAAGTTTGTCTGAATTCCCATCTCACAGGATGGTTAGACATACATAGAATCAAGGTAGAAAATACCAGCCTCAATACAAAAAAAATCAACTCTGACTAAACCACTCTTCACGATTTTCACAAGAGGTAAGCACTGAATCATGGAAACATTATATTATAATTACTCTTACCAGTTTCTACAAGACTCCTCTCAAACAATGTATTTTTTAACATGTTTAGGTATACACAGCAATGTGCTGCTTCCCTATTCTGTATGAAGGACCACACAGTGTAGATCAAAAACCAGCTACAAGCTCATTCAACATCCTCACCTCACAGGATGGCCAGTCATACATGTAATGAGGAGAGAACAAAATACTTAGGGCTGATCTATTAGCCTCCATTGGCAAAATCTGGGTGCAACACAAGAATATCTTCCAATATTCCTGAGTGTATGAAGTAATTGCAGAGCTCAAAGTACCCTATACCATTTGGTATGAAGTCACTGATAACAGGGTAATCACAGATATAGTGTTGGAGAGTATGTTCTCTCAAGTAGGACTGAAAACAGATGTTTTTTTTCCACCAAGAGGGCTATAAACGTATGGAACCGCCTACCCGCTGAAGCCGTAAATGCCAAATTTCAGCTAAAAAATATCATTGAGACAATTGGCGGGCCCTTTAACAAGCCGCCGGCTTTCTGTCCTCGTCGAGGCCACTAGATGGTTAGTGGCCCTTGGGTAAATTCAGTAAATATATACAATTATTGTCAGCGCATCTTCCGAGCAACAAGGACAGCTACACATTATCTCTTAGAATTACGTAGGTAAACAACAAATGTAACATATTTGTTTACTACAATGTCGGTGCTGGATGTAGAAGTTGAAAAAACATTGTTTTACTTCGAAATATACTAATTTTATAAGAAAATTCGACGTAAATAGGAGGCAGTAGAGCTCCGATAAGCCAATGCTAAATCTTCAATATGAAGAATGTTGCTGCTCTCTGATTGGCCAAACGAAACACAGTAGTGACCTCTATCAGCACACAGGTGAAACAACAAATTTCTTCCTAAGTGGACGTATCTGAATTGCACCTAAGCATCTTCTTAGGGCATACTTAGGAACCTTCGTAACAAACCCACTTACGAAGAAATACACAGAGCTTCGTGAATGTAAGTCCAGAGTCGTGGAGAAAATTCAGCTCCTATAAATTCTCTTGGACGAAGTGTTATGGAAGATCAGAGAAGTGATCTGCCATCATCAACACGCTGTCATCAATCTCAAGGGATGTTAAGTGGACTGTATTTCTGCAATAATCTCACAAATCGATCCATACACATTAGGGGGGGTTTATATTGAATTTATATATATGCAGCCAATCAAACTACAGTATTAAACTACATATATTAGTATACATTGAGGAGGTTCCTTATCTTATTGTACAGCAGGCCTTAGTCCATCAGGTATAACTAGGATGTAAATACCAAATTATTCTCATTTGAGGCTGCTCCCAACACCCAGTAACTGATATACCAAGCTTGCTTCCTCTTCTTGACCTTTTTTGAGTCGATCATTTGTGCTCTCACCGGTTCACCCATTAATATCTACTTAACATTAATGGCCAAAAATGATTAGATAAACGGGTTTCGGAAAAACACTTCCCTTGAGATTGATGACAGCGTGTTGATGATGGCAGATCACTTCTCTGATCTTCCATAACACTTCGTCCAAGAGAATTTATAGGAGCTGAATTTTCTCCACGACTCTGGTCTTAACAACAATGGCTGACCACTCCCTACTACTGACGCTATTGGCCTACTTTGTCCAGATATCAGTAACTGATAGAAGGGTCACATTTACTTTATTTTAATACTGATAATTAAGTTAATTAAAATGAGATGTTTTTATGATGGTAAAAGTCCAAAGACTAATAATGTATTTAAGAATAATTCCCAACAATAGTTGGTGAATTATAATAGTATGAGGCAATGATATCCTGTTTTCTATAGACGGAAAATTCCACTACACGCTACATTTTCTATGGGTAACTTGTATACAACGCAGCAATATTATCTGCAAAATGCATTGATATTAGTAAATGGTGTCGGATTTTCCGACATAATTCCCTGGCGGCTGCTCACGGGTCGAAGTCCTACTTAGAATTGACAAACTCTGATACTCCTCCTTTGAATTATTAGAATAATTAGATGTTATTAGTTAGTAATCACACATTTGTGTGTCTGTTCGTACAGGACGGATGTCCCGTACTAGAGTTACAGGGGTTAGAAGTCTAATGCGATTTCATTTCCCTGTTAACTCTTGAGAGGCTAAAATTCAAGCCTAAATACATATTATTTAACCCAGAAGACTGAATGTGATCAAGTACTACAGTCAAGTATGATTCTGGGACTGCAGTGAGATCAGTGACATTAGATATAACTTCGTTGGTACCTTGTGCGACTCAAACACATCTTTTACCCAAAGAGTGTAGCACATTCTCAGTATTTTGCATACCCAGCCAATTAGACATGGTGAGGCTAAACACAGTATTGTATGTCCCTCCATGAGATTAACTAATGTGACAGCTATGAATCTGGCAGTAACAATAACATCCTACCAAGGATAAATTCAGTGCTGAATCAAGAAGATTAAGAACACTTCACCGATAATATTCGAGTATCCATATGACTGTTGCATTACCCCTACCGGAAGCTTCAGCTGATTCACTCCAAGTCTTCAAAGCTGGAGGTAGAATCATTGATCAATGCCCTCAACCTGACAGCAGATTCAAACGGGGCTGAGTGGGTCTTGAAAATAATTGTACAGGAGAAAATACCTAGGGACGTATGGAGACAAATGAGTGCTCATTACAATAAAAGCATCCATGAATGAAATATCTGGGGTTTTAAGGTCAGTAGTTCATCAATTACGTTCACATGACAAATTAAAACCACCAAGTAAACCTCAGAACCAATAATAGTAAACTAGAGTACCAAAGGTACTCCAAATAATTCTAGACAATATAATTCAACACAAAAGTGGAACAGTGGCAGTGGAACAGTGGGACCCTCCAAGCCTTGTAGTTACTGTGTGCACCCCAAGAACGTGACAAGCAAAGGTCCCTGGAAGCCCATGGAACATGTTGTTCTGCAATGGAGAACTTCAGTGTATCCACTGCCATAATTTCCTGATAAGGACGCCCGTGTTGAGCGACTCAACATTGTGCAACATAGCACGAGGTGCCTCAGGAAACATAACAACAAAGACTGTGAGACCCAATTACACAACTATAATAGTAGGTGTAACAGGGGTCAGCACCATGCAGTATTGTGCAGAGACACCAAAATAACGTCTCCAAACCCAAGGTGGAAGATAGCATTTCCAACCACAGTTCAGTACTGCAAGGTGCAACACAACACGAGTGTCCAATCGGCAAAGTCTAAAGGTAATGCAACTTTGCCTACTGCCAAAATTACCATCCAGAATAAGAGAGCCAAGGTCAACACCCGTGGGTTGTTTGACCAAGGGTGCCCAGAGAACATATGTCACAAAAAAGTTGGCAGATGAACAACAATTAAGGCCTGTAGCCCAGACGACATTCACATCTCAGTGTTTATAACAGATGCAGGACCTCAAGTATACCAGGTGGTACAACCATCAGGTACGTTTTAGAAACAGTGTGGGGCAGTGGCAGTGGAACAGTATCTATGTATTTACGTATATAGGTATAAGCTTAGCATTTTTAAGCACCGACTTCACCTTCAGTGGTTGATTGTTCAATAAACCCTTGAACTATATGTTTAACACAATCTCTAACCCTGTCTATGGAGGACAGAATGTAAATGTATATATGCTGGTTAGGCTTGTAAATGTTGTGCGCACGTCGTGGTAGAGAAACAATAAAACAAAAAAAAAAAAGTACGTTTAGGCAGGTACGACTGTCAAGTACAAGCCATTGTGATGGGCAAAAATACCAGTAGAACTACAAGTTCAAGGTCTGAGAGCAAAAGCCTATTACCTGAGTAATAGAGGAATAAAATTGCAGATAATATTAAGTCTGATAACCTCACCGACTTCGATCTCTGATATTGGGGACAGACTACTAATTCCTCTCAGGCCCAGTATCAAGCCTGAGGAGACCTATGCTTGCAGATAAACAATACCATAGAAATCTAAATTTGTCAGCTGATAATACATTTCTCCAGTAGCATTATACTAAGGGAGATTACAGCTGACTATAACAAAAGAGGTTTATCTTGATATCATCATTTAAATTCGGAAGATGACGTTCATGAGGCCTTTCAGTGGCAAAATCAGTGAACAGTAAGCCTAAACAAGCCTACAAGTCACAGCGACCAATGTCCCTGAACCCACTGCAGTCTGCAGTATCAGAACCATACTTAGCTTTAGTGATTGGCTATTCAATCCTCTGAATTAATTACTATTAAAACCCCAATAAATCTGACGACTGATTTTAGATACATTTATTATTTAATCAAAATGACTTCCATGGGCCTCAGTGTATATATATCAGAGACGCAGTTACCTGAACAAGCTGCAT
>WNGS01005641.1:11519339-11535198 GCA_020271785.1 Procambarus virginalis
TATAGTATTTTGGCTGTGGGATAGGCCCTTTAGGAGCCAAAATGGCGCTGGCGAGTCTGTTCTCCCGCCAAAACTGTGTGACGTCAGTGTCGCCAGATTGGTCACCGTCAGCGACGTGGCACTGGGAGCCAATGAAAACCTAATGGAAAATGTGACGTCACATAGGCAGGGGTCCAGCCGTAGGGCGCTTCGCGCCATCAGTCTTCACACGACGCGTCCGAGAGGCAGGACGTGCGATCGGTCATCCTGTTTGAGTGACGGATTACCGAGCTCCGGGGATGTAAGCGTCTCCAGTTGTTAGCGCGCACTCTGTGAGGTCTTCCTGCAACCCAGATGTGGCTCAGATAAGGAATTGACAGAATATTGAGCAACAAGTGCTCAGGGACAGGTGCGTTGCAAGAAGTGGGCCGGGCATCGACGTGTGTGACGTCTTGGCAGTTCACCAGTATAGAGACAGCTTAGTGGCCGGGCCATCCACCGTGAGTGAATCGAGTTGACACCTTGTCAACTTGGTTGAACGTGTGATCGACGATCCTGTCAAGTTTGACAGTAACCCACCTTCGTGGAACCCTACGAGTCAACAGTTGGATGCAAGCACGTCGAGAAGTCTTCCCAAATACCTAGTGACATACTAGACGACGAGGAATTGACAGTGAGTGAGCTTCAAGTGCTCTGAAGTCGGGTGCTGTGCGTGTGGAGCTTAAGCAGTATCGTTGGGACGGCTGATAACTTCACAGTGACTTCGTAGTGGTGAGAGGCAGTTCCTCTGGGAGTACAGTGACAGGGACTATTTGGGAAACGTACGACGACCGCCGAGACGTAGGCTGGCTGCCGTAGTTGGGAGGAAGTTGACGGCCAGGAGACCGACTTCAACCCTGCAACGTACTGGAGGAGAAGCACGGACCTGCAGTGTACAGAAGCGGCGAGACGCGACATCCTAAGGCGGTGGCTTGTGTTTCTGGAGGGTGTACAGGCGAGAGCCTGGACCAGGAGCTACACCCAACTGTCATCCTAGGATAGGTGAAGTAGGTGTTTACAGTTACCCTCCCATTTCCCCTTTAGTTAGCTATATATACTTGTCAGAATATTTTATATGTCGTGAGCAAGTCTCACCTGAGTCTAAGTCACAGAGAGCACAGTGTGTGGTGAGGCTACCCAGAGCGCTCACAGTATCAGTTTACATATATATCTATGTGTGGGTGTGTGCAAGCACCAGGATTCATTAAGGGATTTACTGTGACTAATCATTTCCTGTGATTATTATATTATTATATTAGTAGTAAACCAGTTATTGGTATAGGCTATGAGCCCAGACTTTATATAAATGCCTGTGTATGATCTCCATGATTATTGATATAAATGCTGTGTATTGATCTCCATGATTATTGATATAAATGCCTGTGTATGATCTCCATGATTTATTGATATAATGCCTGTGATTGATCTCCATGATTTATATATATATTGCCTGTGATTCGATTAATGATTATCTATGACATGCCTGTGTACTGAATAATCTCATATACGTGAAGTGATTGCCAGTGATATCTCTTAAGAGGAAGTATAGATTTAAAGAACAGTACAGTGATCAGGTGAGCGCATTCACAGTAAATATTGTTAAGAATAGAGTAATCTTTTGGTACGGTGAAAAGTCACTGTGAGTGCAGGTGAATAAGATATTGATCGTGAGGCCAGTGAAGTGGTATCGCAACCCAGTGGAATCATAAGTATGTCATGTGAATGTTAAATACAGTGTTTTGCGAAAAGTTAAATAAAACGGGATCGTGACAGAATTAGAAAACAAGTACTAGCCTTTTCACGGGTCGCGAGGGCCCCGATCAGCTGATATCTGACAGATGACGCATGGCGTTGTCGGATGTTGCCATATCGGTGCGCCCAGATTATTGCTGCGGAGTGAGCAGTTGCTATGCATTGTTCCAATGTTCATTGATGCAATGTTTCTCGTTGTTTTTTAAGTAAAATACCAAAACTCTTCAGTGTTTGATATCATCCCTTCCATTTATCTTGTGACTGCTAAAAGTAAATATAAGAGTGACAGAAATAATTACTTGCCTGAGACCACACTATTTGAAATTGCTCTTACCACAATTACCACAATTACACCTCACCACTGCTGTGTTACTGGACACCTAAAACACCAGTTGGCGACCTTAAAGGCTGTGTGATAGTACCTTGCCGGGGCGGGCCACAGATTGAGGGAATAATCTGTGTCTCCACTCATTTTACAACTTAAGGCCGGTTGTGAAATCGACTGGGGGTACTCTCCTGGGCGTGCAGTGGAGCCTAGAGGGTCGAGGGAAGACCTGTAGAATGATGGTGAGTAAGGGTTATTGTCAGATCAACCACCTCGAGAGGAGATCCAGTCTACCGTTGCTTTAACCCTTAACACGAACCGTGAACATCCCCGACATTGGCGACCTTGCCAGGATTACGAGCAAGATCAAGGTTGTAATTGTGGTATTAGATATCATGCCTCAGTTTTCACTCGCAGTCACAAGTTGGAGGACAGGATGACAGCGGTCCTGAATTTTAGAAGTTCGGAGAAAGACCTTGCTAGAGCCCAGAAGTACATTGATACAGGGGATGATGAAATCTTGCAAGAGTGTACCCAGGAACAACTTCGGTTGATCGCTAAAATGTATGGTGTTAGTTTGAAGTCAGATAGGGCGTCTGGTAAACGAAAGGAAATCAGGGCAATAACACAAATAGACAGAGTAAGCATGTTCTGCAAAACTCAGGATGAGAAGATTCTAGACACGTGCACTGGGAGGCAGATAAGGATGTTGGAAGACCATTTCGGCCTAAAGGGTAGGCATGATAAGGTAGAGGATAGACGCAACGTACTGCGGACTTGGTTAAGGGAACAAGAAGCAGAAAGAGAAGCACAAGCACAGCTGAAGCGCGAGGAAGCAGAGCGAGAAGCACAGCTGAAGCGCGAGGAAGCAGAAAGGGAGGCACAGCTGAAGCGTGAGGAAGCAGAACGAGAGGCACAGCTGCGCAGAGAAGAACGAGAAGCTCAGCTGAAGGGCGAAGAAGCACAGCTGCGTAGAGAAGAATCCGATAGGTTGGAAGAAATTTCAGTGAAAACCGATGATGCGCCAAGTGACGAAGGAATTAATGTAAACTCAAGTAGCAGCAGGGAAAGCAGCCTTTAGAGGCGCGAGGTGAAACCAAAATTGGAACCAGGAGACAATGAGGTACAGCTGCAACGTGAAGAGAGGCAGGCTCGGCTTCAGCAAGAGAAAGCCAAAGCCGAGCAGGAGCGAGCTAAAGCTGAGCAAGAGAGAGCTAAAGCCGAACAAGAAAAGGCTAAAGCTGAACAGGAAAAACTTAAAGTTGGACAAGAGAGAGCTAAGGCCGAACAAGAAACGGCCAAGGCTGAACTGGCTATGATAAAGGTGGAGGCCGCTAAAGCAGAACAAGAGAGAATTAAGATTTCACGAAGGGAGAACAGATTGAAGAATGAGGTGAGACGCAGCAACAAAAGACCCAGAAGAATCTGGGGTGAGAAGAATTTTGATAAATGGGCGGATAAACGTAAGTACCCTAAAACTCAGAAGAGTAGGTCGGACGGATGGAGGACGGGAGCAAGTTCTCCCAAGTCCTACCCCTCAAATGCAGACAGCAGAGGACAGAAGAGTGCTGTAGAACAGTCGAAGAAGTCACCGAGGGAGAGCTCAAGAGATCTTGTTATCGTCACGGCCGGAGATGCTGAGCATGAGACTTTGGAAGGCGCAAGAGAAGTCCGCGGAAGAAGAAGGATCCGCTGTTTCAACTGCGGGTTAATGGGACACATCGCGCGCGAATGTAGACGTCCCTAAGCAGCGGGTTACGTTGCTTTTGTACGGGTAGAGGGCCAGTTAGCCGAAGGAGTGCGGGATGGACCCGTACTTAGGAAGGAGAAGGCTAACCCATTCGTGCGTGAGGGGACTGTAAGGATGGGGGACGCAGACCCCATCCCGGTAATGATGCTAAGAGACACTGGGGCGGAATTTACCCTGGTGAGTGGAACCCTTTTCCCTGAGTGTCACGAGAATACCTGTGTAGGTGAGGCAAGTGTGAACACTGTGGGAGGCCCAGTGCAGATGCCCCTACACCCGGGTGACCTTAAGTTCGGATTATGGATGCCAAACCCTAGTAGTAGGGGTCTGTGCGACGATGCCCAAGATGGAGGCACAGGTCATCTTGGGAAATGACGCATGTGGAGGACGTGTTCTACCGAACCTCGTGAAGGACGAGGAGTGCTTGGAGCACTTCGAGAAGAAAGGCGGAGTGATCGACGCCTGCAGGGACGAGAAAGGAATCGCCAGGGAGGCGTTCCCTGTCTGTGCTGTAATTCCGAGGCAGTGCAACGGACGAGGAGGGCGTGGATCTGATAAGGCCGACGAGGAGACGTCCGACGGCCTGGGAATTGATCACCTCATCATGGGACCCAGAGAGCGAGTGGAGGGCGAAGGCAGCCCAGATGGTGAGGTACAGGTGACCCTCACCGGTTCTCCTGGGGTGGACCGCACTCGTCTCGAGGAGGTGCAGCAGGCAGAATCCCCCAAGTTGATTTGTAAGGTCAAAGGAGGACGTATTGGTCCCGAGAAAGCTACTCACTTTAACAGGCAAGAAGGCATATTAGTAAGACAGTGTAAACCTGTAAGGATAGAGGTCGGAAAAGCCTATCCAAGTACGAGAGAGCAAGTAGCGTTGCCAGCCAAGTGCAGAGCGGCAGTGTTGAGTCCGTTGCACGCTGTTGACTCTGCGGGTCGCCTAAGGGGGACCACGATGCGACGTTCAACGTCGAGAGAAGTGGCCGGGCAGCTACAACAACTTTTCTCTTGTGTGAGAGGGCCCAGAGAAACTCAGGCTGACAGTGGAAAAATATTCCGGTCTGAATGTGTCAGACGAACAATGACGAGTTGGGGAGAGATGCAGATTCGGTCGTCGCCCTACCGATCGCAGTCGAAGGGGGCGGTCGGAAGACTCCACTCCACCTTGGAGACAACTCTGAGAATGTTCTGCATAGAGCAGGAAGACGAGTGGGAAGAAACGGTGGACCCCGTTTTGTTGGTCGTTCGTCAAGTAGTGGCAGAACCGTTAAGCTTCTCACAGTTCCAGCTGGTGAACGGACACGAGGTGTGGAGCCCTCGGTCCATAGTAGATACGCAGTGGACGCCAAGGATGACCTTTAAGATGGTCTGCAGACACATGAGGAGTGTCACACATTGGCGGCTGCAATACTGGCTGGAAGCCAAGATTTTCAGTGGAACGGACAACGTAGTCGCAGATGCGTTGTCCCGCATACACTAACCAGACATGACTCTTACTTTAAGGGGAGGGGTATGTGATGGTGTTCCCCCCCCCCCTCTAATTCTCCCAAGCCTGCTGTAAGAGTCATGTCCCCTATTCCCGAGCGTTCTTTACGTTGCAGGTATCAGTTTAACATATGTGGGAGAGAACAGTATTCTCGCTGAGCCGAGAAATTTGTGAAAGTATAGTATTTTGGCCTGTGGGATAGGCCCTTTAGGGAGCCAAAATGGCGCTGGCGAGTCTGTTCTCCCGCCAAAACTGTGTGACATCAGTGTCGCCAGATTGGTCACCGTCAGCGACGTGGCACTGGGAGTCAATGAAAACCTACTTTGGAAAATGTGACGTCACATAGGCAGGGGGAGTCCAGCCGTAGCGGCGCTTTTGCGCCATCAGTCTCATACGACGCGTCCGAGAGGCAGGACGTGCGATCGGTCATCCTGTCTGAGTGACGGATTACCGAGCTCCGGTGGATATAAGCGTCTCCTGTTGTTAGCGCACACTCTGTGAGGTCTTCCTGCAACCCAGATGTGGCTCAGATAAGGAATTGACAGAATATTGAGCAACAAGTGCTCAGGGACAGGTGTGTTGCAAGAAGTGGGCCGGGCATCGTCGTGTGTGACGTCCTTGGCAGTTCTCCAGTATAAGAGACAGCTTAGTGGCCGGGCCAATCCACCGTGAGTGAATCGAGTTGACCACCTTGTCAACTTGGTTGAACGTGTGATCGATGATCCTGTCAAGTTTGACAGTAACCCTACCTTCGTGGAACCCTACGAGTCAACAGTTGGATGCAAGCACGTCGAGTAGTCTTCGCAAATACCTAGTGAAATACCTAGACGACGAGGGAATTGACAGTGAGGTGAGCTTCAAGTGCTCTGAAGTCGGGTGCTGTGTGTGTGGAGCTTAACACTTTCACGTGCCACAGACGACGCTCGCGTCACTCATTTTTCTCCCGTTTCCTCGCCGACGACGCGCACTGCGTCACTCATTAAAATATTTGTTAAAAATTTAAATTTTATCAGATCAATCTGGTAGTGGTTTTAAAATGAGCGACTTTAAATTGCGCACAATTTAGCACCCATATGTCACTTGAGCAGGACATATATTTATCTCTTGAATGCACCTCAAGCGGCATTGGAAAAGAAATATTTCTATAAAATCCAATTCTTATCCGATCGACTTGGGGATAATTTAAGCATGTTTACCATTAAATTTTCGTTTTTTCTAATAGTCACATAGCCTATTATTGAAAACGGAGTTAGCTTGTATCTTCGTGGTAAAACTATTGTAAAATGTTGACATGACCAGTGTAATCAACGAAGTTTTTTATTTGTTGCCGGTCACACGCATCCTTGTGTGACATTTTATACATATGTTCTTCTAGAACATTCTATTGCGAACATATTGGTATAAAAATTAAGTACGTATATCGAAAATTGACGTCAGGGCAGTGAAAAGAATAAGACTTTTCAAAAGGTGTTTCGCCTGTTTCGCCAATCTGCCGTCAGGTAGAGGTAATACTTCAGCCACTTTCCACACTCTTGCTGGTGGGCCGCGAACATGATTCTACATTTATATGCATATGTCCGTGAAGGGAATTTTACTGCGGTCACAATGCTACCAAAAAAAACACGAATAAAAATTAGGGGGTTGGCAAACATAAAAACATCGTAAACATTCATGCCCGGTTTGACGCTCACGGCTAACGAACGCCGCATTTTCTTATTCAGTGTGGTTCTCATGTTGCATTTTGTGACAATTTATGTATATATTACTCTAGAGCATTCTCTCGCGAACACAATGATACCAAATTTAAATACATACCGCGAAAATTAAGCTCGCCACCCTGAAAAGATTATAAACTTTTTTTTGCTGACGCGCCGTAGGCCCACCCGTCGGGACCACTTAGGGGATATTTGGGGCCTATTCACCGGGAACGTGAAAGTGTTAAGCAGTATCGTCTGGGACGGCTGATAACTTCACAGTGACTTCGTAGTGGTGAGAGGCAGTTCCTCTGGAGTACAGTGACAAGGGACTATTTGGGAAACGTACAACGACCGCCGAGACGTAGGCTGGCTGCCGTAGTTGGGAGGAAAGTAGACGACCAGGAGACCGACTTCAACCCTGCAACGTACTGGAGGAGAAGCACGGACCTGCAGTGTACAGAAAGCGGCGAGACGCGACATCCTAAGGCGTTGGCTTGTGTTTCTGGAGGGTGTACAAGGCGAGAGCCTGGACCAGGAGCTACAACCCAACTGTCATCCTAGGATAGGTGAAGTAGGTGTTTACAGTTACCCTCCCATTTCCCCTTTAGTTAGCTATAGATACTTGTCAGAATATTTTATATGTCGTGAGCAAGTCTCACCTGAGTCTAAGTCACAGAGAGCACAGTGTGTGGTGAGGCTACCCAGAGTACTCACAGTATCAGTTTACATATATATCTATGTGTGGGTGTGTGCAAGCACCAGGATTCATTAAGGAATTTACTGTGACTGTAATTCATTTCCTGTGATTATTATTATATATATTAGTAGTAGTAGGCATCCATCAGTCTCAGGAGACTATGGAGTTGCGCTCTGGTTGACGGTCTGGAGTGGCCTCACCAGGGTGCAAAGCCAGGGTAGGTTGATTCGTGGGAGAAGCTGTTACCCAGGCAGCAGGTCCCCCTCTCTCCACGGCGCTGAAAGTCTCCAATGGAAAGGCATACGCCAATACGATTGGTTCCAGTGCCGTCGCAGGAACTGTGAGTTCCGGGGTTGACCTCAAAGGTGGTGAAGAAGGGCACAGGGACCTCCATCCCCGGAGACCGCCGTGGTCAGGGCCGGAGAAGAACCACCCCATCAAGGACATGAACGACCCCAGTAGTAAGCCAGTTATTGGTACTAGGCTATTGAGCCCAGACTTTATATAAATGCCTGTGTATTGATCTCCATGATTTATTGATATAAATGCCTGTGTATTGATCTCCATGATTTATTGATATAAATGCCTGTGTATTGATCTCCATGATTTATTGATATAAATGCCTGTGTATTGATCTCCATGATTTATATATATATATGCCTGTGATTCGATTAATGATTTATCTATGACATGCCTGTGTACTGAATAATCTCATATACGTGAAGTGATTGCCAGTGATATCTCCTTAAGAGGAAGTATTGATTTAAAGAACAGTACAGTGACCAGGTGAGCGCATTCACAGTAAATATTGTTAAGAATAGAGTAATCTTTTGGTACGGTGAAAAGTCACAGTGAGTGCAGTGTGAATAAGATATTGATCGTGAGGCCAGTGAAGTGGTGTATCGCAACCCAGTGGAATCATAAGTATGTCATGAGAATGTTAAATACAGTGTTTTGCGAAAAGTTAAATAAACGGGGATCGTGACAGAATTAGAAAACAAGTACTAGCCTTTCTCACGGTCGCGAGGGCCCCGATCAGCTGATATCTGACAGATGACGCATGGCGTTGTCGGATGTTGCCATATCGGTGCGCTTAGATTATTTGCTGCGGAGTGAGCAGTTGCTATGCATTGTTCCTGATATGTTCATTGATGCATATGTTTCTCATTGTTTTTTAAGTAAAATACCAAAACTCTTTGGTGTTTGATATCATCCCCTCCATTTATCTTGTGACTGCTAAAAGGAAATATAAGAGTGACAGAAATAATTACTTGCCTGAGACCACACTATTTGAAATTGCTCTTACCACAATTACCACAATTACACCTCACCACTGCTGTGTTACTGGACACCTAAAACACCAGTTGGCGACCTTAAAGGCTGTGTGATAGTACCTTGCTGGGGCGGGCCACAGATTGAGGGAATAATCTGTGTCTCCACTCATTTTACAACTTAAGGCCGGTTCTGAAATCGACTGGGGGTACTCTCCTGGGCGTGCAGTGGAGCCTAGAGGATCGAGGGAAGACCCATAGAATGACACTGAGTAAGGGTTATTGTCAGAGCAACCACCTCGAGAGGAGATCCAGTCTACCGTTGCTTTAACCCTTAACACGAACCGTGAACATCCCCGACAATATATATAAATCATTAATCAATACACAGGCATTTATACAAAGTCTGGGCTCATAGCTTAACACCAATAACTGGTTCACTACTAATATATATAATAATAATCACAGGAAATGAATTATAGTCACAGCAAATTCTTTAGTAATTTCTGGTGCTTGCACACACCACACATAGATATATGTAAACGGATACTGTGAGTACTCTGGGTAGCCTCACCACACACTGTGCTCTCTGTGACATAGATTCAGGTGAGACTTGCTCACTACATGAAAAATACTCTGACAAATATATATAGTTAACTAAAGGGGAAATGGGAGGGTAACTGTAAACACATACTTCACCTATCCTATGATGAGAGTTGAGTTGTAGCTCCTGGTCCAGGCTCTCGCCTCGTATACCCTCCAGAAACACAAGCCAACGTCCCAGGATGATCGCGTCTCGCCGCTTCTGTAGACTGCAGGTCCGTGCTCCTCCTCCACGTCTTTGCAGGGTTGGAGTCGGTCTCCCGGCCGTCAACTTTCCTCCCAACTACGGCAGCCAGCCTACGTCTCGGCGGTAGTCGTACGTTTCCCAATTAGTTCCTTGCCACTGTAATCCCTGTGGAACTGCCTCCCACACTACGATGTCACTGCGAAGTTATCAGACGTCCCAGACGATACTGCTTAAGCTCCACATGCACAACACCTGACTCCAGAGCACTTGAAGCTCACTACACTGTCAATTCCCTCGTCGGTCTAGGTATGTCACTAGGTATTTAGGAAGACTTCTCGACGTGCTTGCATACAACTGGTGGCTCGTAAGGTTCCACGGGCTTGTCGTCTTACTGTCAAACTTGACAGGATCGTCGATCACACGTCCAACCTAGTTGACAAGACGGCCAACTAGGTTCCCTCACGGTGGAATGGCCCAGCCACCAAACTGCCTCCTATTCTGGTGAACTGCCAAGGACGTCACGCACGTCAATGCCCGGTCCACTTCTTGCAACGCACCTATCCCGGAGCACTTGCTGCTCAATATTCCATCAATTCCTTATTTGGTCCACACCTGGGTTTAAGGAAGACCTCACAGAGTGCGTGCTGACAACAGGAGACGCTTATATCCACCGGAGCTCGGGTAATCCGTCACTTTGACATGATGACCGGTCGCACGTACTACCTCGCGGACGTGTCGTGTGATACTGATGGTGCCAAGGCGCCACCACGGCTGGACCCCCCTGCCTATGTGACGTCACGTTTTCCAAAGTAGGTTTTCATTGGCTCCCAGTACCATGTCGCTGACGGTGACCAATCTGGTGACACTGACGTCACCCAGTTTTGGCGGGAGACCAGAGTAGCCAGCGCCATATTGGCTTCCTAAAGGGCCTATCCCACAGGCCAAAATACTCTACTTTCATGAATTTCTCGGCTCTGCGAGAACACTATTTTCTCCCACATATGTTAAACTGATGCCTGCAACGTAGAGAACGCTCGGGTTCAGTGGACATGACTCTTACAGCGGGCGTGGGAGAATTAGAAGGGGGGAACACCGTCACAGTACCCATTGATTCGTGTTCTGAATTACCTTTACCCATTGTCATGTGAAAATATAAGATGTGTCTTGCGAAACGCTTCTAGGCATCAGACCATAAATAGAGTAAATGAACTTTGGAGAGTTAATTTTTCAAGTACCCTCGACAGTGAAGAAACCATAAGAAATATTGAGAAGATACTGCAGCCTATCCTACTACTAATGTATCAATGTTATACTACAACATAGGTAAATATTTTGGCCTATCTAGCCTACTCAAACAAGGGGTAATGGGAGGGAAATTTATCTACCTTTACGTTCCTGGCTCACGACGCCTGTCCCTCGATGGTGTGAGGTTCCCACGCTTCCTGAGTCGATCCTTGACGATCCAGGAACGTTTCACAAGTCCTCAGGTGTCGTGAAGCCTTCGTGTCGTCGCCGAACCACTCCCAGAGTTTCAGATATCCCAATCCTGGTTCACCAGTGGGCACTGAGCTAATCACTGTATGCACACACTCGTCCCTTCCACAAGGCGTTGCTCCTTGCCCTAGGAACGGTGTCGTCCCTCCAAAATCCTCAGTGAACGTGACCCGGTCACACACAGCTAGGCTTCCCGCCACACCTTCCAAACCCTCTAGCGTCAGGCGGCGCCCCCTCCAGCGTCGTCGCCGACCAATTCTTCAAGTTTTGACACTTCTCTGCTCAATGAACTTGGTTTCTTCTTGCTTCCTGGAAGCACAGGGTCTTCAATAACAGTGGTGGGCTTCGATGGCTAGTTTTAATCCACTGAGTAAAGCTCCAAGAGCCTCCAAACCTCGAAAGCTGACCGAGAAACGTCCTCCCCTTCTTGCAGTCAGACCAACTCTGACGCTAACACAGCTGGCGTCCTCAGGGGCACTCGGTGACATCACGGCGGGCTCTGATTGGTTGTCCGTGACCTAAGTCAGCCAATCCGCACTCGGCTGGCGCCCTCCACAAAATGGCGGATCTGCAGGTAGGGGGTACCATTTCATTTGTATCAGGGCGCCACTTTCCGCTAACCTACAAACTTATAGTGTAAATTTCTCCCTTATCTGGCGGCCGATCTGGTCGCCACATATACCAACAGACTCCCTGTATCTCAGGGAATCGGTAGAGAAAGCTGATATGACTCTTGAAGCAGGCATATGGGAGAAATAGGAGAGGGCACTGTAACAATATGTACATATAATATTCTCCTAATATACTTGCTGCCAGTCCGTGACAAAATTAAAAAAAAAATTAATTACAATTTCATGTGGAGATATGCAATTATTTATCTGGAAAAGACTAATTTTACTTGCAATTTGTTTTCTTTAAATTCACCAGTTAGTTGAAAACCGGTACCATATGGCGCTGCTGTAGGTGTGCAGCTGCCCGGTATCACAGTAAACATTGTTTTGATCTACAGTTCTGAATGAACATAAAAATAATGCTTTTGATATCCTTATCGTGCAGCTTGTGACCGGGGAGGGGTTGTTGGGTGGTAATGGATTGGTGTTTGTCGTGTATGTGTGTTTGCGGATATTTGTTTATTTACGATTTTATTTTTCGTTTTGTGTGTGTGTGTGTTTATTTCGTTGCCTGGTTCTGCTGTATTGTACGTTTGGGGTTTCGTTTTGTGTGTGTTTTATCTGTTATTTGAGTGCGTTTTGCGTGTCATTTTAAGTATGTTTTATCTGGTATTTAAGTGCACTTTGGGTGTCGTTTAGTGTGTGTGTCTTATCTGCTATTTGAGTGCGTTTTGGCTATCATTTTGTGTGTTTTTTCTGCTGTTTGTGTATGCATACGCGTGCCTTCATGCGTATGCATGAATGCACGCATATGTGAGTCCAGTATACTCACAATACCTGGGTTGTGCTTCAGCTCCTGTTCCCCGCCAAAACATCCAGTCCCGAAATCTACAAGCACGAGTCTACATATGGTTTATGAAGATATTTACTCTGAATTCGACATTGTCGAATGCAGCTGCATTTACGTTATCGAGCGGATAAGGGATACTGTCATCTTCAGGGTTCGTATCCCATCAGGACCGAGCTTGCATGAGCTCTATAGTTCAATAAACCAGGAGAAGGGAGGGGAACTATCAGGGAAAAGCGCGAAGCCATCACGACTATATAGCACTTGGAATGGGTCAGGATAAGGATTGGGACAGGGAGGGGAAAGGAATGATGCCCAATCACTTGTGGATGGTCGGGGATTGAACGCCGACCTGCATGAAGCGAGACTGTCGCTCTTCCGTCCAGCCCAAGTGGTTGGTAGAGCGAGCGTAAAATTATTCTAGTGATACAAATTTATATTTTTTCATAAGGTTAGGTTAAGTTGGGTTAGGTTAGGTAAGGTTAGGCTAGGTGAGGTGAGGTGAGGTTAAATTAGGTTAGGTTAGGTTAGGTTAGGTTAGACTAAGTGAGGTGAGGTTAGGTTAGGTTAGGATACCTGTAACACTTGCGGTAATAGTGGTGCTGTAACTATCAGAGACTGGATGATCCCTGAATAGCAATTAGTGTATTCATGGGATTTCTTGCTGCTCTAATTTACTGTTTACCCGGTGGTGCCCGGGAGAGTCTGTCTCTAACCTCCCTAACCCATTCCACCTCTCTCCTTTCTCTCTCTCCCTTCATCTGACATCTTCACTACTTAATATCTTCAATGATTATGCTATCTTCATCACCATAATCATCTTCATTATTCATTTTCTTCGTCACTGTAACCGAATGAAGTTCATCGTTTTCCAGTACATCATGACAATGCGCGGGAAAACGGCGGGAGTAATAACTCATTGTATCGGAGGGACAGGTAGATAGTGTTTATATTCAAGTTAAGCTTATATCAAAGGTCCCTCGCAAGGTCGAACTACTGACCCTCCCCAGGACGCAACCCCACAGCAAGCTAACTACCGCCTGGATAACCATATATTCCTAGGTGAACAGATGCATTAGGTGAATCTCGCCCCAAACATTCTGCCCCGCTCGAGATTCGAACCCGGATTTCCCGATTGTGCATCGAGAACGAACCCGACTATACTACCGAAACCCTTCCAAATCAAACGATAATCCATGAAACGAATTATCAAATAAATGCTTAACAAATGGGGAGGTTATCTTCAGGTTATCTTGAGATGATTTCTGGGCTTTTAGTGTCCCTGCGGCCCGGTCCTCGACCAGGCCTCCACCCCCAGGAAGCAGCCCGTGACAACTGACTAACACCCAGGTACCTATTTTACTGCTAGGTAACAGGGGCATAGGGTGAAAGAGGGGCATTGTTTCTCGCCGGCGCCTGGGATCGAACCCAGGACCACAGGATCACAAGTCCAGCGTGATGTCCGCTCGGCCGACCGGCTCCCGGCCGGGGAGGGGGAAGAAGAAGATAAGAAAAATTAGTAGACCACTGCAAGAGCAGAGAGGAAGGAGGCCACAATGACGGGCAGGAAGGAGTTAAATCGTGATGCCCCATCCCCCCCCCCCTCAATTGGACCAGCTAGGACCTGGCCATCAATCACGGCTGGGATTTAATTTTTCGATATAATTCCATCTTGCGTTTGTGTGTGTGTGTGTCTGTATTCACTTAGTTGTATTTGCGGGGGTTGAGCTTTGCTCTTTCGGCCCGCCTCTCAACTGTTTACTAACTACACTAAGGTTAAGGTTAAGGTTAAGGTTAACTACGCTAAGGTTAAGGTTTTACTAACTACACTCTGTGTTAAGGAGAAAGAGTGGAGAGCGGGGGGGGGGGGTCTATACTTGTGTGTGTGTGTGGGTGTACTCACCTGTTTGTACTCACCCATTTGTGCCTGCGGGATCGAGCATTGACTCTTGGATCCCGCCTTTCGATCCCCCGGTTCTTTACAGCAATGACTCCGGTCCTATTTCCCTATCATATCTAGTTTTAAAATTATGAATAGAATTTGCTTTCACAACCTGCTTCTTAAGTGCATTCCATTTTTCCACTACTCTCACGTTAAAAGAAAACTTTCTAACATCTCTGTGACTCATCTGAGTTTCCAGCTTCCACCCATGTCCCCTCGTTCTGTTAGTATTCCGTGTGAACATTTCGTCTATGTCCACTTTGTCAATCCCCATGAGTATTTTATACGTCCCTATCATATCCCCCCTCTAGTGTGTGTGTGTGTGTGTGAGTGTATGTGTGTGTGTGTGTGTGTATATACTCACCTAGTTGTGCTTGCAGGGGTTGAGCTTTGTCTCTTTGGTCCCGCCTCTCAACTGTCAATCAACTGGTGAACAAATTCCTGAGGTGTATGTGTGTGTGTTTGTGTGTGTGTGTGAGTCTACGGGTGAGTTAGGTCTAGTTCTTTATGTCCTTGTTGCTGAGCCTGTTGGGTTATATTACCCTAATGTTCGAATTCCTAGCCTAATCTTGTTTTAAAGTTGGAGTTGGCTTCCTCAACTTCTTCTTTAAGTCAATTCCATTTGCTGACCATCGTACTGGGTACGAATATTTCCATATATATTTCTTCGACTCAATTGTGTTTACAGCTTCCACCTATGTCCTCTTGTTATTCTTTCTCCCAGTTTAAAAGAGGCTGTCCTTGTCCACCTTGTCTAGTCTTTTCTGTATCTTGTATGTTGTGATCATATCTCTGCTATTACTTCTGTCCTCTTGGGTTGTGAGATATATTTCTATTAGTTTATCCTCATAACTTAACCATCTTAGCTCTGGCTCTAATCTTCTTGCAAACCTCTAGACTTTGTTGAATGTTGCTCTTAGGATTCACAAGATGAAATTTTCATATTGGTGCTTCATATTCCAGTATTGGTCTAGGAAATGTTTGTAAATTACTTTGAAGGAGCTCTAATTTATGCTCTAAAAAATATTTCTTGTTTCACAAAGTATCATATCCTCTAGATGTCATTCTCAACCATTAAATAATATTATCATATTATTTATTATGATAATAATAATATTATCATTAGCCACCTACAAATATTAGAGCTACAGACTCTTTACAAATGCCTATACCATTACACATCTT
>WNGS01005641.1:11546235-11558037 GCA_020271785.1 Procambarus virginalis
TTTACGCTCGCTCTACCAACCACTTGGGCTGGACGGAAGAGCGACGGTCTCGCTTCATGCAGGTCGGCGTTCAATCCCCGACCATCCACAAGTGATTGGGCATCATTCCTTTCCCCTCCCTGCCCATCCTTATCCTGACCCATTCCAAGTGCTATATAGTTGTGATGGCTTCGCGCTTTTCCCTGATAGTTCCCTTCCCTTCTCCTGGTTTATTGCACTATAGAGCTCATGCAAGCTCGGTCCTGAATGGATACGAACCCTGAAGATGATAGTATCCCTTATCCGCTCGATAACGTAAATACAGCTGCATTCGACAATGTCGAATTCAGAGTAAATATCTTTATAAACCATATGTAGACTCGTCCTTGTAGATTTCGGGACTGGATGTTTTGGCGGGGAACAGGAGCTGAAGCACAACCCAGGTATTGGTGAGTATACTGGACGCACATACGCGTGCATTCATGCATACGCATGAAGGCACGCGTATGCACACACAAACAGCAGAAAAAAAAAACACAAAATGATACCCAAGTAAATAATTATCAATAGAAGGCACCAAACCGGGAAGGCTATGTAGCACTATCAAACGCACTCAAATAGCAGATAAGACACACACTAAACGACACCCAAAGTGCACTTAAATACCAGATAAAACATGCTTAAAATGACACGCAAAACGCACTCAAATAGCAGAAAAAACACACACAAAACGAAACCCAAAACGTACAATACAGCAGAACCAGGCGACGAAATAAACACACACACAAAACGAAAAATAAAATCGCAAATAAACAAATATCCGCAAACACACATACACGACAAACACCAATCCATTACCACCCACCATCCCCTCCCCGGTCACAAGCTGCACGATAAGGATATCAAAAGCATTATTTTTATGTTCATTCAGAACTGTAGATCAAAACAATGTTTACTGTGATACCGGGCAGCTGCAGGCCTACAGCAGCGCCATATGGTACCGGTTTTCAACTAACTGGTGAATTTAAAGAAAACAAATTGCAAGTAAAATTAGTCTTTTCCAGATAAATAATTGCATATCTTCACATGAAATTGTAATTAATTTTGTTTTTTTTAATTTTGTCACGGACTGGCAGCAAGTATATTAGGAGAATATTATATATACATATTGTTACGGTGCCCTCTCCTATTTCTCCCATATGCCTGCTTCAAGAGTCATATCAGCTTTCTCTACTGATTCCCTGAGATACAGGGAGTCTGTTGGTATATGTGGCGACCAGATCGGCCGCCAGATAAGGGAGAAATGTACACTATAAGTTTGTAGGTAAGCGGAAAGTGGCACCCTGATACAAATGAAATGGTACCCCCTACCTGCAGATCCGCCATTTTGTGGAGGGCGCCAGCCAAGTGCGGATTGGCTGACTTAGGTCACGGACCACCAATCAGAGCCCTCCGTGATGTCACCGAGTGCCCCTGAGGACGCCAGCTGTGTTAGCATCAGAGTTGGTCTGACTGCAAGAAGGGGAGGACGTTTCTCGGTCAGCTCTCGAGGTTTGGAAGCTCTTGGAGCTTTACTCAGTGGATTAAAACTAGCCATCGCAGCCCACCATTGTTATTGAAGACCTTGTGCTTCCAGGAAGCAAGAAAAAACCAAGTTCATTGAGCAGAGAAGTGTCAAAACTTGAAGAATCGGTCGGCGACGACGCTGGAGGGGCGCCGCCTGACGCTAGAGGGTTTGGAAGGTGTGGCGGGCAGGCCTAGCTGTGTGTGACTGGGTCACGTTCACTGAGGATTTTGGAGGGACGACATCGTTCCTAGGGCAAGGAGCAACGCCATGTGGAAGGGACGAGTGTGTGCATACAGTGATTAGCTCAGTGCCCACTGGTGAACCAGAATTGGGATATCTGAAACTCTGGGAGTGGTTCAGCGACGACGCGAAGGCTTCACGACACCTAAGGACTTGTGGAACGTTCCTGGATCGTCAAGGATCGACTCAGGAAGCGTGGGAACCTCACACCATCGAGGGACAGGCGTCGTGAGCCAGGAATGTAAACGTAGATCAATTTCCCTCCCATTACCCCTTGTTTGAGTAGGCTAGATAGGCCACAATATTTACCTATGTTGCAGTATAACATTGATAGATTAGTAGTAGGATAGGCTGTAGTATCTTCTCAATATTTCTTATGTTTTTCTTCAATGTCGAGGGTACTTGAAAAATTAACTCTCCAAAGTTCATTTACTCTATTTATGGTCTGACGCCTAGAAGCGTTTCGCAAGACACATCTTATATTTTCACATGACAGTGGGTAAAGATAATTCAGAACACGAATCAATGGGTACATTGTGTGTTTTCTCTTCTTGCTTCTGTGTTGGTTCAGGGTCTTGAAGTGGGTAGAATGTAATTGGCCAAGTGTTAATTGGCTGTTATTTGCTGGTGTTGACTTTTTGATGTGTAGGGCCTCACTGATGTCGAGTCTCTTGATATCGTTGTATCTGTCGATAATTTATGAGATGCTTGTTAAGATTTCTCTGATGATGGTCTGGTTTTGTGTGGAGATTATATGCTCCTTGATGGAGTCCTGTTGTTTATGCATTGTTAATCGGATAGAAAGAGACGTTGTTGTCTTGCCTATATACTGAGATCTTAAGGGCTGATACTAACCAAGAGTTCATGTGAAGAGATAGACGACGTTAATACCTTTCAAGGCGTTCTGTTTGGTGTCTGGAGAGTTCTTCATGAGTAAGTTGGCTGTTTTCATGTGTTTGTAGTATTGATGTTTGTTTTTTTATTTTTGCTAAAAACAAACACACTAGTCCCTACTACCATGGTGTACAATACTAGTACAACAGACACACTACAGTAGCGTGCTGTACAATACCAGTACAACAGACACACTACACTAGCGTGCTGTACAATACCAGTACAACAGACACACTACACTAGCGTGCTGTACAATACCAGTACAACAGACACACTACAGTAGCGTGCTGTACAATACTAGTACAACAGACACACTACACTAGCGTGCTGTACAATACCAGAACAACAGACACACTACAGTAGCGTGCTGTACAATACTAGTACAACAGACACACTACACTAGCGTGCTGTACAATACCAGTACAACAGACACACTACACTAGCGTGCTGTACAATACCAGTACAACAGACACACTACACTAGCGTGCTGTACAATACCAGTACAACAGACACACTACACTAGCGTGCTGTACAATACCACTACAACAGACACACTACACTAGCGTGCTGTACAATACCAGTACAACAGACACACTACACTAGCGTGCTGTACAATACCAGAACAACAGACACACTACAGTAGCGTGCTGTACAATACTAGTACAACAGACACACTACACTAGCGTGCTGTACAATACCAGTACAACAGACACACTACACTAGCGTGCTGTACAATACCAGTACAACAGACACACTACACTAGCGTGCTGTACAATACCAGTACAACAGACACACTACACTAGCGTGCTGTACAATACCACTACAACAGACACACTACACTAGCGTGCTGTACAATACCAGTACAACAGACACACTACACTAGCGTGCTGTACAATACCAGTACAACAGACACACTACACTAGCGTGCTGTACAATACCAGTACAACAGACACACTACACTAGCGTGCTGTACAATACCAGTACAACAGACACACTACACTAGCGTGCTGTACAATACCAGTACAACAGACACACTACACTAGCGTGCTGTACAATACCAGTACAACAGACACACTACACTAGCGTGCTGTACAATACCAGTACAACAGACACACTACACTAGCGTGCTGTACAATACCAGTACAACAGACACACTACACTAGCGTGCTGTACAATACCAGTACAACAGACACACTACACTAGCGTGCTGTACAATACCAGTACAACAGACACACTACACTAGCGTGCTGTACAATACCAGTACAACAGACACACTACAGTAGCGTGCTGTACAATACCAGTACAACAGACACACTACACTAGCGTGCTGTACAATACCAGAACAACAGACACACTACACTAGCGTGCTGTACAATACCAGTACAACAGACACACTACACTAGCGTGCTGTACAATACCAGTACAACAGACACACTACACTAGCGTGCTGTACAATACCAGTACAACAGACACACTACACTAGCGTGCTGTACAATACCAGTACAACAGACACACTACACTAGCGTGCTGTACAATACCACTACAACAGACACACTACAGTAGCGTGCTGTACAATACCAGTACAACAGACACACTACACTAGCGTGCTGTACAATACCAGAACAACAGACACACTACACTAGCGTGCTGTACAATACCAGTACAACAGACACACTACACTAGCGTGCTGTACAATACCAGTACAACAGACACACTACACTAGCGTGCTGTACAATACCAGTACAACAGACACACTACACTAGCGTGCTGTACAATACCAGTACAACAGACACACTTGACTCTGACCTATCCATCGTCATCTTGTACACCACAACCACTACCACCAACAACCACTACCACCACCAACGACCACTACCACCAACGACCACTACCACCAACAATAACCATTACCAACAACAAACAACAACCACCATCAACATCCTGCAAAAGTGTGCGGGCCTGCGTGTCCACCACCACCAACCACCACCAACCACCACCACCATCACCACCAAATACCACCAACAACTCTACTACCACCAACAACAATCATTACCAACAACAACAACAACCTCCATCAACATCCTGCAATAGTGTGCGGGCCTGCGTGTCCACCACCACCAACAACCACCACCACCATCACCACCAAATACCACCAACAACCACCACCACCACCAACAACAACCACCACCAACGACCACTACCACCAACGACCACTACCACCAACGACCACTACCACGAACGACCACTACCACCAACAACAAAACCACCACCAACAACCACCACCAACAACAAAACCACCACCAACAACCACCACCAACAACAACAACCACTACCAACGACAACTACCACCAACAACCACTACCACCAACGACCACTACCACCAACAACAAAACCACCACCAACAACAAAACCACCACCAACAACAAAACCACCAACAACACCACCAACAACAACCACCAACAACAACAACACCACACCAACAACCACCACCACCCAACAACCACCACCACCAACAACCACTACCACCAACAACCACTACCACCACCAACAACCACCACCACCAACAACCACTACCACAACAACAACAACACCACCAACAACTACCACCACCAACAACTACCACCAACAACCACTACCACCAACAACAACAACCACCAACAACTACCACCAACGACCACTACCACCAACAACCACTACCACCAACAACCACCACCACCAACGACCACTACCACCACCAACAACCACTACCACCACCAACAACCACTACCACCACCAACAACCACTACCACCAACAACCACTACCACCAACGACCACTACCACCAACGACCACTACCACCAACGACCACTACCACCAACAACCACTACCACCAACGACCACTACCACCAACGACCACTACCACCAACGACCACTACCACCAACAACCACTACCACCAACGACCACTACCACCAACGACCACTACCACCAACGACCACTACCACCAACAACCACTACCACCACCAAGAACAACTACCACCACCAAGAACAACTACCACCACCAAGAACAACTACCACCACCGAGAACAACTACCACCAACGACCACTACCACCAACAACCACTACCACCAACGACCACTACCAACAACCACCACTACCACCACCAAGAACAACTACCACCAACAACCACTACCACCAACAACCACTACCACCAACGACCACTACCACCAACAACCACTACCACCACCAACAACCACCACCAACAACCACTACCACCAACGACCACAACTACCACCAACAACCACCACCAACAACCACTACCACCAACCACCACAACCACCACCAACGACCACTACCACCACCAACAACCACCACCAACAACCACTACCACCAACGACCACAACTACCACCAACAACCACCACCAACACCACCAAAAAAAAAATTAAAATTAAATAAAATCAAAATTAAATAAAAAATAACTCAATAAAAATTAATAAATAATAACTAAATAAATCAATAAATAACCTAACTACTAACCTGGGGGGGTAGTGAACCCGCAGACCCGCACACGATGGGTGGTAGTGAACCCGCAGACCCGCACACGATGGGTGGTAGTGAACCCGCAGACCCGCACACGATGGGTGGTAGTGAACCCGCAGACCCGCACACGATGGGTGGTGGTGAACCCGCAGACCCGCACACGATGGGTGGTAGTGAACCCGCAGACCCGCACACGATGGGTGGTAGTGAACCCGCAGACCCGCACACGATGGGTGGTAGTGAACCCGCAGACCCGCACACGATGGGTGGTAGTGAACCCGCAGACCCGCACACGATGGGTGGTAGTGAACCCGCAGACCCGCACACGATGGGTGGTAGTGAACCCGCAGACCCGCACACGATGGGTGGTAGTGAACCCGCAGACCCGCTCACGATGGGTGGTAGTGAACCCGCAGACCCGCAGACCCACGTTCACAGGGAGGGTTTGGAAAGGACTTGTCAGGGGAAAGCGCGAAGCCGTCAGAGTCACACACCGCACTTATATCATCACTATTACAGCACTTGGAAGGGATCAGGATTAGGGATGGGACACGGCAAAGGAATGGTGCTCCCTCAGCAACTTGGACGGTCGGGGATTGAACTCTGGCCTGCATAAAGCGAGACCGTCGCCCTTCACGAAGAGGCGGTTTTTATTCCTTTTTACATTTGTTTTGTTTCTTTTCCATTTTTTCCTGATGTTTCGCAACGAGGTTTTCAATATCTTTAATTGCTGTCAACACGTTTTCCTCCAGTCCGATGACTTCGATTGGGCCTTATTCCCCTCGTGCAGGAATGTTAATTTTGACTTGATGTTTTTCGATGAGTTGTTTACCGTTTCACCCTTGGGGCCAAGGATTATTTTCCTGTACTCCTCTCCGACGTCCATGGTCTTTTTAATGGTCTTTTTCTGATGTTACGCAACGAGTTTTTCAATATCCTAAATTGCTGTCAACACATTTTCCTCCAGTCCGATGACCTCGGTTGGGCCTTATTCCCCTCGTGCAGGAATGTTAATTTTGACTTGATGTTTTTCGATGAGTTGGTTTACCGTATCTCCCTTGGGGCCAAGGATGATTTTCCTGTAATCTTCCCCGACGTCCATGGTCTTTTTAATGGTCTTTTTCTGATGTTTCGCAACGAGGTTTTCAATATCTTTAATTGCTGTCAACACATTTTCCTCCAGTCCGATGACCTCGGTTGGGCCTTATTTTCCTCGTGCAGGAATGTTAATTTTGACTTGATGTTTTTCAGTGAGTTGGTTTATCGTATCTCCCTTGGGGCCAAGGATGATTTTCCTGTATTCTTCTCCGAGTTCTATCTTCTTTTTAATGGTCTTCGCTGCCAGTTCCTCTCTGGCTTTAGCTGCCTCTTCCCGTTTGGCCTTTTCCTCCTCCCGTTTGGCCTTTTCCTCCTCCCGTTTGGCCTTTTCCTCCTCCCGTTTGGCCAAAAGTTTTTTATGGTCCTCAATAATCAAATGAATTTTACTTATAGCCTTTTCAACATTTGTCTTTTATCCTTCAACGATAACGTCTCTGAGAGACTGTTCTTTTGTCGGTATTATTATTTTGACCTAAAAAGTCTTTTATATATCCTAGCGGGTTTTACCCTTCGAGCCTATTATAACCGACCGGAAGTCGGGCGGGATAAATACAGTAGATAAAACTATTCTATTATCTTCACTTCTTCCATGGGCCGAGTTTGTCTTGACGGGGTTCCCGTTTTCGTTTTTGTGTTTTCTTCCGGGAGTGTTATCGGAGCTTATGGCATCTGAACCTTCTTCTTTTGGTGGTGTCGATCCACTTTTGGGCTTTAGGGCATCACCGATGCTACGGCGTTTCTTTTCTACTGACACCCAACCATTATCGGGTGGAATATTGGTCTTAACACCCACAGAATTTTTATCGGGTTTGGCGTCTCTTGACTGTTGGAGGGGGTTGACGTTCTCTGACGATTGGAGGGGGTTGGTGTCCCTTGACGGTTGCAGGGGGTTGACGTCCTCTGACGATTGGAGGGGGTTGGTGTCCCTGGACGGTTGCAGGGGGTTGACGTCCTCTGACGATTGGAGGGGGTTGGTGTCCCTTGATGGTTGCAGGGGGTTGACGTCCTCTGACGATTGGAGGGGGTTGGTGTCCCTTGACGGTTGCAGGGGGTTGACGTTCTCTGACGATTGGAGGGGGTTGACGTCCTCAAACGGTTGTAGGGGGTTGGCGGCTTGCACGCCGCGGTCATTAAGGTTTTTGGTTGGCCTCTTGTGTTTTGTGGCAGGAATCTCACTTCCTCCACGCGCAGTCAAATCATTTTTATTTTATGTTGTCTCATTTTTCTCATCTGTCACTGGAGTGCTGGAAATTGAAGCCCGACTTGCTGCCATTACTGGAGCCTTCTAGTGACATCTATTTCGGTCACGAGCCTTTTTGTTGTAGTATTAAAGAAGTGCAACCATTGATATCACAATCATTATAATATGAACACCAAGGCTTACAAAGCCTGTTTTTTGTGGGTCGGGTCTCACACCCATAATTTATAAATGCGCTTTTAGTTGGTCAATGTACTGCCTCATATTCATTGCAGGTGTATCTCTACGAAGGTTAAATTACGCCAAGAAGCTTTTGGCTTCATCCACCCAGCCTGGAGCAGATGGCAACGGCGTTTCGTGCCTTGAAACTCTTCGAATCCGCTCCATCAAAAGATACGTCATTGGTGAAGCTTCCGCCTTTTCATGCTAGTGTCTCAAAATTTACTATTTTAACTACCTTCCATAGTTGACGTTTTCTTATCTTATGACGAGAAAGCTGATGATTCCGAAGATAATGATGCACAAAAGAGTTTTGAGTAGTTGAGGCATCTTCAGATGAGCCATCTTTTGATTAGAATATTGAAAACAGTCTCCGACTGTATACTTGTAACATTAGAAGACAGGATGAGGGATATATAGTAAGCTTAGAGTAAGTAATCTACTCAGAATATTCCTGGGATTTGTACGTGATGAAGACACACCTTGTGTTAAGATACAGTAACTAGAGAGCCCGGGGTAGTAGAGAGCGCGCGTAGATGGCTTAGGAAGCGTACTGTAGAACTGGGGTATCCAGAGGGTACACAAGTAGCAGGGGTTGTAGGTACCACAGGATGTAGGGAGTCTTTGTGAGCATTGGGAACACAAGGTGTTAAGATCCTGGACCACCACTAGTAACGCTACCATGATTGTGTGTGGTGATTTAGGTGTGACTGTGGGGGGGGGGGGGTGTTGTGTGTGTGTGTGGGGGGGGGGGGAGTGTGTGTGTGTGTGTGTGTGTTTTACTGCAATGACAACAGTCTAATGTTGCTAGTATTGACTGTGGTGTTTAATAGGGGTTTTAGTATTGACTGGTGTCATCAGTGGTGCTTTCGTTGGCTAGTATTAACAGTGAGCCGAGTATTGATCGTGGTGTTAACAGTAGTGATTGACAGCCCTAGATTGTGTGCTTCGTTTCATGTATGTAGCATTTCTGTGACGAGTTCCATATTATCTCTGTGCTGGCTGGATAACAATGTCTGGAGCGAAGATTTAGCGTCGGTACGAATGATGACATCTTGTAAATTATTCTCAATTGCATAATTGATGGCCACGTTTAGGACATATAATTATGTTTGCAATGTTGAGCACCTACTATTCATGCTCCAGTAAGGGGAACTAGGGAGGCACGGGGCATTAAGTAGGCAAGAAAGAGGTGAGGATCAGGAAGGAGGAAATTCCTAGAGGAAGGTAAGAACAAGAAGAAGGGCACGGATGGGATGGGTGTAATAATGGGGTGTAAAATGGGTAATAATGGGGTTTAAGAATGGGGACGTAAGAACAAGAGGAGAAGAAAAAAACGAAAAAGGCAGAGAAAAGGGGAGGGGGGGGGGTAGGTTCATGTCAGATCACGTTTGGTAGAAATGTTAGAGTATTTAAGTACTGTGAAAGGGAAGAGTCAACAGCAACACAGCCGGGACTGAGGTTCATGTTGGGTAGGTTGTGTATCACAGCAGAGTCGACACGACGGCGTCTCTGAAGAGTACAGAGGCAGCAAAGATTATTTTAGAAGAAGACTAATCAATAAGAAGTTAGAGTTCCTAACATGACAGAAGAGAGATACCAAACATGATAGAAAACAAACAGGGGCTACAAATTAGTTTCTTTAAAATGTCTTAGGTCTATGTTCCGCCGCCGTTCTCTGTCTTGACTTGGGAATTGAGCCCCAGACCTTCCGGTTGTGCCTTGCCTACGCAGGCCACTGCGCTATAGGATAGGTGACTGCCATGGGATGTTTGATCACACTGCGAATGTATGATTATATTACACAGTTATGACGTGTTTACAAGATATAAAAAATGCATTAAAGCGAATACACAAACTACACTATTATCGTAACTGAATTACACAACACCATCATACATGGTATGCAAGTACACCGAGAGGTGTATTCTACTTTGTCGGTGTATATTCACTGAGGTTGAATATATTCCTGCACTTTATATAGGAATACATTATACATGCTTATTGGCCTGTAAGTTATCAACTCAGCCTTAACAACTCCCCTTCGGTTGAAATCCCTTAACAAAATATACGATACCAAACTCCAACTTCCAACAGTGATATATCAAGTGTCAACACCCTTCTCTTGGTCCCCTTCTGCAGTGTGGATTCTCGCTCACGA
Source organism: Procambarus virginalis (assembly GCA_020271785.1). Taxonomy (NCBI): domain Eukaryota; kingdom Metazoa; phylum Arthropoda; class Malacostraca; order Decapoda; family Cambaridae; genus Procambarus; species Procambarus virginalis. The sequence goes on from WNGS01005641.1 coordinate 11,557,109, forward strand.
GGCCTCCAGGAGGCAGGAAGTGGGAGCACACGCCCCTCGGACGCGTTCGGGGTTCGAACCACTTTCCAGGAGCAGTAGCAGGGCGGGTGGAGCTGGGTCCTGGTGGTGGGGGAGGTCGAGTTCAGTGACTATTTACTGCTAGGTGAATAGACGCATTAGGTGAAAAGTGAAAGCCAAATGTGAGAGTTAAAAAGTGAATCGATGGACTCGTGGATTCACTTCATGGAATATCATCCCTGGATACTACCCACAAGAGGGATTTATCAGGGGGAAAGCGCCAAGCCATTACGACAATATAGCACATGGGAGATATCAATTAATTCACTCCATGGATAATCCGCCCTGGATTAAGCCATGGATTACAGCCCCAGTTTCAAGCGGCTGGTCTCGTGTGGTCAACTCACAGCTGACAGCCCCGGCTGAAGTGGTAATTGCCACCTGCATATCTTTGGTCTAATTATTCGGAAAATTTGCATATTTAAACAATAAATTTTTGTGACGGGAGTAATTACGAGTTGTCAGCTGACCGACTGTGTTGAAAAGTTATATTTCTCAAGCATCTGTTTTTTGTTTTAATGTTATTTTGATATTAGATGTTTTGGGAAGGGGGGGGGGCTATTGCTATCACTGCTATTAAGACATTAATTATTAATTATTATCATTATTATTATTATTATTATTATTATTATTATTATTATTATTGTTATCACTTAATATCAATATTTTGTATTAATATTTGTATGATCATTTTAGTAATATATGAATTATAATTGTGTTTGATTTTCTGGGAAGCTTAGTCTTCTCGCGGTCTAATTGGTCCGGGGTTCGATTCCTTGGTCAGGCGACACATTTTTGTACACGTTCCATATAACTGAAGCCTCTTTTCACCTAGTATCAAATAGGAACCGTGGAGCTAGTCAACTGTTGTG
>WNGS01005641.1:11569382-11592904 GCA_020271785.1 Procambarus virginalis
ATATTCTGGTAGGTCCCCCGTTTCCAGTGACTTACTATACACTATGGAGTGGTAAGCAAAGTGCTCTTTCAATACCCATGGCGAGATTCGTGTGTGTGTGTGTGTGTGTGGTGTGTGGTGTGTGTGTGTGGTGTGTGTGTGTGGTGTGTGTGTGTGTGTGTGTGTGTTGTGTGTGCACGTATATTAGAGAGAAATATATGTAGTAGACAAAATATAGGAAAAAGGAAAAATTGGTTAGAAAGGCGGAGTCCAAAAGCTAATAGCTAAATTCTGCACATACAAATATAAATACACACGCACACACACACACACACACACACACACACACACACACACACACACACACACACACACACACACACACACACACACACACACACGGGGGCCTCGTAGCCTGGGATAGCGCGCAGGATCGTATTCTTTGGCGCGGGTTCGATTCCCGCACGAGGCAGACAAAACAAATGGGCAAAGTTTCTTTCACTCTGAATGCCCCTGTTACCTAGCAGTAAATAGGTACCTGGGAGTTAGTCAGCTGTCACGGGCTGTTTCCGTGTGTGTGTGTGTGTGTGTGTGTGTGTGTGTAGTGTGGGAAAAAAAAAAGTAGTTAGTAAACAGTTGATTGACAGTTGAGAGGCGGGCCGAAAGAGCAAAGCTCAACCCCCGCAAAACACAACTAGGTGATACAACTAGGTGAATACACACACACACACCACCACCACCATCACCACCAACACGAATTCACGGATGGTAAATCTTACCTCAGTGATTTAATAGACCAGGGGACAGCAATTCTAAAAAACAGAGGGATGGGCAGCCTGCATATTTTGGAGTGCAGAGAGCCCTTGACACTGTTCACCATAAGAGACTATTGTGTATGTTGCAGAAGCAGACAGGAGAGGCAGGAAAGGTGTTGCAATAAATAGGAAACAGAGTGTATATATATATATATAAATATATATATTATATATATATATATATATATATATATATATATATACAATATTATATATATATATATATATACACTATTTTATTATTTTAGATTCTATTATATATATATATATATATATATATATATATATATATATATATATATATATATATATATATATATATATATATATAACAGGACATGAGACATTATTAGAGAACAGACGGATGGAAAGGCAGGGTTCAAGAGCTACATCCTGTAGGTACAAATAAGAGAATACCAATGAACAAATCCACAAGGGCCGTGACGAGGATTCGAACCTGTGTGTGATGTGTGTAAAGAGAATACCAGTTTGTGAATACAGAGAACTGAATTTATTAAAGGGGAAAGCGCCAAGCTATTACGACAATATAGCACTTGGAAGGGGTCAGGATAAGGATTTGGGATGGGACGGGGTACGGAAAGGAATGGTGCCAAACCACTTGTGGACAGTCGGGGGATTGAACACCGACCTGCACGAAGCAACACCGTCGCTCTACCGTCCAGCCCAAGTAATTGAGCAGTTAATCCAAACTTAAATACTTTTTCTCTATCCAATAATACTGCAGTCTTTCCAGCGCAGAAATAAATAGCTGCACAGCTGAACATAATCTAATATCGAAGCTTGGTGGTGTAAGGCCTATGTGCATTCTTCAGTGCAACATATTTGGCAGACAAAATTCCAGCGTGGGAAGAATGCGCTCCTCAACGCTTTTATTAGATAGGGCTCCCCACCTCCTGGGCGTCGAAGGGAACCACTTGCTCCACCAACAACTTGGACAACCACTGGCTACAACAACCACTTGGCTACAACAACCACTTGAACTACCACTGGCTACAACAACCACTTGAACTACCACTGGCTACAACAACCACTTGAACTACCACTGGCTACAACAACCACTTGAACTACCACTGGCTACAACAACCACTTGGACAACCACTGGCTACAACAACCACTTGGCTACAACAACCACTTGAACTACCACTGGCTACAATAACCACTTGGACAACCACTGGCTACAACAACCACTTGGCTACAACAACCACTTGAACTACCACTGGCTACAATAACCACTTGGACAACCACTGGCTACAACAACCACTTGGACAACCACTGGCTACAACAACCACTTGGCTACAACAACCACTTGAACTACCACTGGCTACAACAACCACTTGGCTACAACAACCACTTGAACTACCACTGGCTACAACAACCACTGGCTACAACAACCACTTGAACTACCACTGGCTACAACAACCACTTGGCTACAACAACCACTTGAACTACCACTGGCTACAACAACCACTGGCTACAACAACCACTTGAACTACCACTGGCTACAATAACCACTTGAACTACCACTTGCTCTACTAACTGATGGGACAGTCAATTTTTGTTTCACCATTTGCTCGATTAATCACTTAGAAAACCACTTGTCCCATCAACCATTTGATCCACCCTTGCCCAACCACTTGGGCTGGACGGTAGAGCGTCATTCTCGCTTTTAGCAGGTCGGCGTTCAATCCCCGACCGTCCAAGTGGTTGGACACTATTCTTCCCCTCCCCCCTCCCCCCGTCTCACCCCGAATCCTTTTCCTGACCTCTTGCAAGTGCTATATAGTCGTAATGGCTTGGTGCTTTCCCCTGAAAATTCCCTTCCCTTCTTTATTTCAATATTTTTTTTGAAATATCCACAAATACCTTCCAAGTGCTATATAGTTTAAATAGCTTAGCGATTTCTCCTGATTTCAGGAGAAATTTCCTGGATTAACTCCTGATTTCCTCCTTTCTCCACCTTACCTTACGATAATATGTTCAGGAGGTTGTAACAACATGTTCCAGGAAAGGTTGTGGTTGTGAACACAACATCCAGTATTCATTGGTAATATTCTCGGCTTTCTAAGTTAGTCATGCATGCTCTTAGGTCCCCCGTTTTCTAATGAAAGGAAATATTAAAGATGACAAGGTGTTGTTGTTGTTGTTGTTAAAGATTCGCTACCTGGAACAAAAAGTTCCAAGTAGCACGGGCTATGGTGAGCCCGTAGTTATATATATACAAGGTGTTGATCTCTCAGAGATTCATATAACCAGCTGAAGGGTTTGCGTGACTTCAAGCAGTGTTTTCCAGACCTCTGGGGTTATAATTGCAGTGTCTTAAAAAAGGTTCTTGGTTCTTAAAACCCTTCTTAAACGGGTTGTAGGTTCTTGGGCGTGCACCAGTGGATGTAGTGTACACCTGTTGGAACCAGAGGATATCCGTCAGTGTACACCAGTTGGAACCAGAGGATATCCGTCAGTGTACACCTGTTGGAACCAGAGGATATCCGTCAGTGTACACCTGTTGGAACCAGAGGATATCCGTCAGTGTACGGCTGTTGGAACCAGAGGATATCTGTCAGTGTACACCTGTTGGAACCAGAGGATATCCGTCAGTGTACACCTGTTGGAACCAGAGGATATCCGTCAGTGTACACCTGTTGGAACCAGAGGATATCCGTCAGTGTACACCTGTTGGAACCAGAGGATATCCGTCAGTGTACACCTGTTGGAACCAGAGGATATCCGTCAGTGTACACCTGTTGGAACCAGAGGATATCCGTCAGTGTACACCTGTTGGAACCAGAGGATATCCGTCAGTGTACACCTGTTGGAACCAGAGGATATCCGTCAGTGTACACCTGTTGGAACCAGAGGATATCCGTCAGTGTACACCTGTTGGAACCAGAGGATATCCGTCAGTGTACACCTGTTGGAACCAGAGGATATCCGTCAGTGTACACCTGTTGGAACCAGAGGATATCCGTCAGTGTACACCTGTTGGAACCAGAGGATATCCGTCAGTGTACACCTGTTGGAACCAGAGGATATCTGTCAGTGTACACCTGTTGGAACCAGAGGATATCTGTCAGTGTACACCTGTTGGAACCAGAGGATATCCGTCAGTGTACACCTGTTGGAACCAGAGGATATCCGTCAGTGTACACCTGTTGGAACCAGAGGATATCCGTCAGTGTACACCTGTTGGAACCAGAGGATATCCGTCAGTGTACACCTGTTGGAACCAGAGGATATCCGTCAGTGTACACCTGTTGGAACCAGAGGATATCCGTCAGTGTACACCTGTTGGAACCAGAGGATATCCGTCAGTGTACACCTGTTGGAACCAGAGGATATCCGTCAGTGTACACCTGTTGGAACCAGAGGATATCCGTCAGTGTACACCTGTTGGAACCAGAGGATATCCGTCAGTGTACACCTGTTGGAACCAGAGGATATCCGTCAGTGGACACCTGTTGATGTATGTTCTTGGGCTCCACTTGATGTATGTTTGAGTGCACTAGTGGATGAAGGTTTATTCGTATAAGGCAATGAAAGCCTGAATACAACAGATAACATATACGTTTATGTGCACAAGTGGATGTACATCTGTATGCACAAGTGGATATATGCAGGCGATGAGTCACAATAACGTGGCTGAAGTAGTTTGACCAAACCATACACTAGAAGGTGAAGGGACGACGACGTTTCGACTTGAGAATGGTCCAGGACGGACCGAAACGTCGTCGTCCCTTCACCTTCTAGTGTGTGGTCTGATCAAAGTGAATATACTATAGCGTGCGCCATTAAATGTACACCTGACTGCTCGAGAAATTTCTCAAGCTTAATACCGTACATATTTGCAACAATTAATTCATTGAATCACCACAATCAAACAATAAAAAATACGAACTTTTCCACCGAAAATAATATTTCGCCACCGACTGAAATCATGTCCAAGACACGAATGAAGAAAACAATGCGAAACTCACTCAAAATACATACCTATATTGAAAATCAAACCTCAATATACCCCAAAATAATTTCAACTTGTCCTGGAAAATTTAAAGAGNAACAACAACAACATTTTGCGTTGTATTTGTTCCAGTCGGTTTAGACATTTAGACTGTGTTCTTTACGGTATGTTGCAGTGATTCCACACGGGACAAATTAGTAATTGATAAGTGAATTACTTGTTAATTGAGACACAGGTGGGCATGTGATTAGACGACTTCTGGCCCTCTAGGGCCAGAAGTCGTCTATTAGTAGCAGCCTCTAGACGACTAGTAGCAGCCTCTAGGACGACGCAAACCTATAGTTTCTTATAGCACCACTTGGCTGACGGTAGAGCAACGGTCTCGCTTCACGCAGGTCGGCGTTCAATCCCCCGACAGTCCACAAGTGGTTGGGCAACATTCCTTCCCCCCCTTCCCCTCCCATCACAAATCTTATCCTGACCCTTCCCAAGGGCTCCCTCTCCTCTCTCTCTCTCTCTCTATATATATATATATATTATATATATATATATATATATATAGTATATATATATATATATATATACTATATATATATATAATATATATATATATGTATATATATGTTACACCAATACAAGGATCATAAAGTCTGTCAGTTAAGTACCTAGTTGAGCTGCAAGCAAGAGCTGTTATCCTACCTCAGCTCATCTCACAGACTGCTCATAGAGACATTTATTTCTTGAGAATGAATTTGAAACTACTCTCTCTCTCTCTCTCTCCCTTCCTTTCTTTCTTGGTATTATCATAGCCTTTCCGTCCCGTATATGCATAAGTAAGCATAATTTTACAAACTACGATATGTGTGTTTTCTTGAAAGACTTAAAACTTCCTAGCATGAAATATGACAAGACAAGATTACGTAATGTTATACTTTCTCAAAAGAGTACATTTTTACCTAGACAATTTCACGCGAATCCACGGCGAATCTTACATCAATGCAAAGTTTCTTGTATTAAATATGGAAATAATGTAAACATTAGTAAAATCAGTGAAAATTTTAAATAACTAATGAATTTGCTAAATATAAAATTAACATAGCGAAAAACCTCTAAGCTGTTGCTATTCCAACTGAGCTTCTGAATACTCTAATGTTTTAAGATTCGTGTGTGTGTGTGTATTCACCTAGTTGTGTTTGCGGGGGTTGAGCTCTGCTCTTTCGGCCCGCCTCTCAACTGTCAATCAATCAACTGTTACTAACTACTAACTAACTAATTTTTTAGTTGAAGGCCGCCAAGGAGGCTTCACTCCTTCCATTACCAATAAAGAAGGCTAGGCCGACTTAAATACTTGATTATAACTAGATAAGATAATTATGAGGTAAAACTCATAATTTGAGTATAATGAATCAAATATAACACTTATCAAAGTTACTCTGCCACAATGGCAAGTTATGTTCACATATTGAAAAATAAAATATTGTTGTTCTTCCGTTCCCTTGCCTACCTTGCTGTTAAAATGTGTTGGTCGCCGAGGATCAACCAGGCTGTTAGACGCAGCGGCTCACAGTGTGACGTATGAATCCAGCCCGGTTGAGCGACAAACACACACACACACACACACACCACACACACACACACACACAACACCACACACACACACCTAGCAATAGGAACAGAGAGTTACAGTGAGGGGTGAGACCTCAGACTGGCGTGAAGTCACCAGTGGAGTCCCACAGGGCTCTGTACTTGGACCTATCCTGTTTCTGATATACGTAAATGATCTCCCAGAGGGTATAGACTCATTCCTCTCAATGTTTGCTGACGACGCCAAAATTATGAGAAGGATTAAGACAGAGGAGGACAGCTTGAGACTTCAAGAAGACCTGGACAAGCTGCAGGAATGGTCGAACAAATGGCTGTTAGAGTTTAACCCAAGCAAATGTAATGTAATGAAGATAGGGGTAGGAAGCAGGAGACCAGATACAAGGTATCATTTGGGAGATGAAATACTTCAAGAGTCAGAGAGAGAGAAAGACCTGGGGGTTGATATCACGCCAGACCTGTCCCCTGAAGCTCATATCAAGAGGATAACATCAGCAGCATATGCCAGGTTGGCTAACATAAGAACGGCCTTTAGAAACTTGTGTAAGGAATCTTTCAGAACATTATATACCACATATGTCAGACCAATCCTGGAGTATGCGGCTCCAGCATGGAGTCCCTATCTAGTCAAGCATAAGACTAAACTGGAAAAGGTTCAAAGGTTTGCCACCAGACTAGTACCCGAGCTGAGAGGTATGAGCTACGAGGAGCGACTGCAGGAATTAAACCTCACTTCGTTGGAAGACAGAAGAGTTAGGGGGGACATGATCACCACATTCAAGATTCTCAGGGGAATCGACAGGGTTGATAAAGACAGGCTGTTTAACACAAGGGGCACACGCACTAGGGACACAGGTGGAAGCTGAGTGCCCAAATGAGCCACAGAGATATTAGAAAGAACTTTTTTAGTGTCAGAGTGGTTGACAAATGGAATGCATTAGGAAGCGATGTGGTGGAGGCTGACTCCATACACAGTTTCAAATGTAGATATGATAGAGCCCATTAGGCTCAGGAAACTGTACACCTGTTGATTGACGGTTGAGAGGCGGGACCAAAGAGCCAGAGCTCAACCCCCGCAAGCACAACTAGGTGAGTACAACTAGGTGAGTACACACACACACACACACAAACACACACACACACACACAACACAACATGTGTGTGTGTGTGTGTGTGTGGTTGTGTGTAGGGAAGCTGTATGTGTGTGTGTGTGTGTGTGTGGTGTGTTTGTCGACTTAAATAGTCGGTTGAGCGGTTGAGCGACACACACACATACAGCTTCCCTCCCTCCACCCCACCCCAGGAACCTTCTCTACTCAGCCCCACTCCCACTACCCTACGCCCACAGCCGCTCACAGCCGCCCACCGCCCGGATATGAGTAGAACAGCTGGGTATTGACCCCCATGCTCAGGTCAGACGAGCTGGGTATTACACCCACTAATAGATACAAATGAACTGGTTATAACCCCAAACATGGCAAGGGGGGGAGGGGGTCACACGAGCTTTGTATTGGGTAATTTGGGTCGCAAAAGAACATTATTATAAACGAGATTTTCTGGGGAGGTTATATGCAGCTAGGAAGAGCAAAGGATTAGGAGGGAGTACTTCTATGGGATCCAATTCTCTTTGCGAATGTCTGCTCACTTCTCCACATTCACTGACACGTAAGTTCTACCAGATAAAAACAGTGTCAGGTCAGCACTGTTAGGGCAGCACTGTCAGTTCAGCACTGTTAGCTAAGCAGTGTTAGACAAGGCACTGTTAGGTCAGCACTCTTAGGTCAGCACTGTTAGCTAAGCAGTGTTAGACGAGGCACTGTTAGCTAAGCAGTGTTAGACAAGGCACTGTTAGGTCAGCACTGTTAGCTAAGCAGTGTTAGACGAGGCACTGTCAGGTCACCATTGTTAGGTCAACACTGTCAGTTCAGCACTGTTAGCTAACCAGTGTTAGACGAGACACTGTTAGGACAGCACTGTCAGCTCAGCACTGTTAGCTAAGCAGTGTTAGCCAAAGCACAGTTAGGCAAACACCGAGGCACTGGCCACTATCGCCTCCTTACCCCACCTCTGCTCCCTAACTTAGCAGTAATGAAATATGTACCAAGTAAAGTTATAATTAACTGAGGCCTCAGCGCTGGCTACGCCCCATGGGGGAATAAGGACTAGCGAGAAATGAGAGCTGATTAAACTAGGAATTTTAAAATAGTCAAAATTAGTACTGATCAAACCCGGTATACTCAGTCAAAAAATGAATACTGATAACAGTCTGATAGAAAGATAAGTACTGATGGTCTGTGATGTTTGGAAGTGACGATGTACATCAAATTCGACGTTTCAGTAGGAGTCAATGAGAGAGAGAGAGAGAGAGAGAGAGAGAGAGAGAGAGAGAGAGAGAGAGAGGAGAGAGAGAGAGAGAGAGAGAGAGAGAGAGAGAGAGAGAGAATAATCAAGACATAGCACAAAGTTAGAAGAACTATACAGCACCAGGGAGACATACGAGGACAATGAGCTGGTATATGAGGACAGCGGGAAGGAAATGTGCCCAACCACTTGGGACCAACAGGAATCGAACCGCGACCCGGCAGGATACATCGTCGCCGCTGTGCCCACCACTCCATAGAAAGAAACGTATCACCGCACAATAAAACTAACCATTTTAGTGCACTCAGCATCACCTCCGCCTGGAAAATATAGCAGAGAATCACTTGCATTTGAGTTTTGCAGCTACAGTGTTATTTACACAGAACATTTCCACGATTGAATGGTCTGCGCCTTTGGTGTTATCATGGTAAATCAATCACACTGTTGCAAGATAACCTACAGCTGTGATCTCATGAACTGAATGGCTATTTACGTCTTCGTAAAACCTAGGCGTTATCCTTCCGCTACTCTTAAATACGAATCCGTAGTTTCACGAAAACGGTTCTCTATTGACTACGGTATTATTAAGGATTTGCGTTTCTTAATAAAGTTAACGCGACCAATCGGGCGTTGCTTCCACTCGACGGTTTATTAACGAAAATTCGGAGAAAATTTTGGCATCGCGAACTAATTATGGACCTGAGTGGATCTTGGTAAAATTTACTGAAGATGAGATGATATTTTCTGGATCTCGTTAATATTTTTTTTTACTGAAGGTGATATTCCCTGCATCTTGTGAAGATTTACTGGAGATAAGGCGATATTCCCTGCATCTTGGTAAATTATACCGAAGATTAGACGATATTTCTAGAATCTTGGAAAAATTTTCTGAAGATAACTTAATATTCCCTTGATCTTGGTAATATTACTAATATGGAGTACAGATGAGTCCATATCTACGAACAAGAAAGTATCAGTCCACAAATCTAAGTGACATGATGTCACGAAATGTTTGATTAGGAATGTAGGTCAAAATAGGAGAAGAATGAGAGGAACGGTTCAGTGGGATGAAGAAGCGATAAATACAATGAAAACAATTTAGGAGTATTCAGTTGATACTTAATGATCAATAGAGAGGCAAATAGATGTGGGGTCTTGATGAGATTGTACCAACTTGAGCAAATAGATCTTTGCTCCTGCAAATTCTAGTGACCAAACTTATACCTTCTTGTCATATTTATCGCCTCATCTTTACTTAGAAATAAAGTGAACAGCGGTGAACAAAGAATTGATTCTCAGAACGATTGACAGGGGCAACTACGACTTATAATTGCAATAGGGCGCGTCGTGTAATTAATATACATAAGTGCTGCAGATTTCACATCAATATGAAGATAAAATCTCTCGATATTAACAGGAAAAGACGCAATAGAAAACGGGAAACAAAATAACAACCACGGAAATATGACATTACTTCTTGAGGTAATTATTAATAACAAACAAAAATAATCTCTGTAAGTAATATTCAAAAGCGTAATAATACCTATTATAATACTAATAATACTGCATTACTAATACTAATTATACTGCATTATTCTCAGTGTAAATATCTAGTGCATCTTCACATAAATTCCACAGCATAAGCATAATATGCTAAACAAACCCAAACAAAGAACTTCTTTTGCTTATTTAGGGCTCCCAGACCAGGTCCTAAAATATTTTTACGTTCACGAGATATCCAGAAGCGTCACAAGAAAGGCGCCAAAGATATCTAAAACAAAAACAAAATGCCTATCGATCCACTGCGTTACCTCCCTAGGTACACTAGCCCATTATAGCACTGTCTCTGGTTATACCATGTCTTGACAAGACCTGCCATGCAAGTCCGAGTCTTATTCATGGGGAGCTTTGAGACTTATTTTGGTCAACTGTTCGTCCGAGATTTTGGGGAAAGGAATTCATAGAAAAGATACGAGATCAACCCAGCTCTATTTTGTGTGTGATGTGACTAGTGAGAGGAATGGTACTGGTGCTCCTGGTACCATAGTGGTGGGGTTACGGTACCATGCATGTATTGGTGATGCTAATGTGATGATGTACCGTGGTGGTGGTGGTGGTGGTGCTTCTGCTCCACGGTGGTAGTGGTGTGGTGATGCTGATGGCTCTTACCTATTCGTGACTAGGAGGAAATGAGGTCTAGCACCTTGTGCCCAGCCTATTAGCCCTTTTAATCATATTGTCTTATAATTTAAAAATGTTAGTGTCTCAGTTCTCTTTCAAATCTGGCATTAAAGTTGTAGATGGGGGTGGTTTCCACAGCTTCTTCTTTCGTGCATTCCTCTTGTTGACCACCTGAACGACCATATAGTTAACCAGATCGAGGTATAGGAGGGTCATTGTTTACAAAGGGACAGGGAAGGGTAGTTATCATAGAGTGGTAGATATCGAGGGAACTCTAATTGTTCTGCACAGAATCTACACACAAATACTGTGAGAGGACGCACGTGTCTAGTATACATTATCCAGACACAAGCACTTATGGACGACGACTTTACGGTCAAGCACACATTATCTAGACACAAGCACTCTTGGACGACGCCTTTAGGGTCAAGCACACATTATCTAGACACAAGCACTTATGGACGACGACTTTAGGGTCAAGCACACATTATCTAGACACAAGCACTCTTGGACGACGACTTTAGGGTCAAGCACACATTATCTAGACACAAGCACTTATGGACGACGACTTTAGGGTCAAGCACACATTATCTAGACACAAGCACTCTTGGACGACGACTTTACGGTCAAGCACATCCTATCTAGACACAAGCACTCATGGACGACAACTTTAAGGTCAACTACACAATATCTAGACACGAGCACTGCCAGACGCCTCTAGTGTTTACTGAATAAACTCCAACTTCATGGTCGTACCCCGAATAATTTTCCCTGCCAAAACATGCCTCTTGAGAGAGCCACGGTTTCTTGTTACTGAAAGTGACTTAAAATGTAATTTGCCAACCTTTTCTTGCACATTTTTACAAAACAGATTTATGCGAAATTGAATGTGTATTTCAGATTTTTCTTCTGGAATTACATTTGGATTGCATTATAGATAATTTTTACGTAACATGTTACAATATTTATTATATTTTTAATACAGTCAGGAGTGAATTTCATATCTGGTTGGTTATCTTCAAGGGATATATTTTCCGTGTGTGTAACCCATTTCTCGGTGAATATACACTCGGAGTTTACATTAACTCCTGAGCTAAAGGTGTAGAGCTAATGTACTTTAACAGCTTGGACAGTAAGCTGTTGTGGGGACCTTAATGACCCATCGAGTGTTTGATTAACTGAAGTCCAATAACGAAACCGAACCAAGTTATCTTCAGGTAAAAAAAATTCGAATCCCTTCAGACATTCGAACTCCTTAGGGTTATGTTTTTAAATCTTCTCGAACTAGTTTTTTTCTATAGAATCTAAATACCTCGTAAATATCCTACCAAATGGGAGTATAGAAAAATCTGTAGCTTAGATAGAAAACGACCATTGCTAATTAAAAGTTGACCACTAGGAAGAAAATTGAAGACAATGACATGAGAGTAACACATGTTTTTCATGAGATATTGTCATAAGTCATTGCTTGATTGCAAGGAAAATGAGAATGACAGATTAGATGAACAGCATTGACTCTATATAATACATATATATGCAGCTGGCATATATATAATAAGCTGAGAAACTACAAAAATACAGTGACAATCGTTGTCAACATTAATATTGTATATTTGCGCCCAAACAACATTTTGCAAGTTGTATATATTCATATATAAAGAAATATTAAACTAAATTCAATTATTTTATAAAAGAGCCTTCTCTTCATTTATTGTGTCGGGGGACAGGAAGCCAGAGTGTATTTATACACGTTACGCTTTAATGGAGGTCCCCGCGTCAGGGAGCCTGACAGCTGAGTGGACAGCGCTTGAGATTCGTAATCCTAATGTTCCGGGTTCGATCCCCGGTTGAGGCGGAAACAAATGGGCAGAGTTTCTTTCACCCTGATTAACCTGTTTACCTAGCAGTAAATAGTTACCTAGGTGTTAGACAGCTGCTACGGGTTGCTTCCTGGGGGTGTGTAACAAAAAAGGAGGCCTGGTCGAGGACCGGGCCGCGGGGACGCTAAGCCCCGAAATCATCTCAAGATAACCTCAATAAGATAACCCCCCCTAACGTCGAATTACTGACTTATACACAGAGATCACACTAACGTGATGCATCAAATGAACAAATTGATGTTCGCAAGTTCGAATCCTCGTCACGGCCCTTGTGGATTTGTTCATTGTCGAATTACTGACATCGCCTAGGATGCCTAATCTCCTCTTCAAATACTAATTCGAAGGTTCAAAGCTCCTGTTCATTCCTGATACAGAGAGGAAAAAGACCAAATGAACATCAAACTCCACCAATATTTACAAAATAACCGAAACTTCTCCCAGAACCAGAAGGTCCTGGCTCCACTTCAACTACAAACCCACACTACAACTACAAAACAACACTACAAAAACCCACACTACAACTACAAAACAACACTACAAAACCACTACAACACAGAGGGTCAGAAGACACATAACACAGTCAATCCTAAACCGCGAATCCTGAATAATCATTCTGAAGACACTAAGAAATGGAGACCTCTCAGTTGCAGTCTAAACCATCAAAAACAGAAGTAAATATGAAGCTTAGCAATTAATCTTCTGAACCCAGAAACAAACAACCCGTTTCGATTCCTCGAAACCAGCTCACAAACATGGGTTCCTCCCTAGTTAGTGACACAAACATTCGTTCTTAGATAATGTCTCAAACATTGGCTCTTAAAGCCACAAACATTTGCTCTTAATTAACGCAACAAACATTCGCTCTTAGATAATGCTACAAACATTCGCTCTTATTTAACGCAACAAACATTCGCTCTTAATGAATGCCACAAACATTCGCTCTTAATGAATGCCACAAACATTCGCTCTTAGATGATGCCACAAACATTCGCTCTTATTTAACGCAACAAACATTCGCTCTTAGATAATGCCACAAACATTCGCTCTTAATGAATGCCACAAACATTTGCTCTTAAATGATGCCACAAACATTCGCTCTTAAATGATGCCACAAACATCCGCTCTTAAATGATGCCACAAACATTCGCTCTTAAATAATATCACCAACATTCGCTCTTAGATAATACCATCAACGCCAGCCGTCCCACTTGGTTCGTATGGTAAACAAATAACACACCACTAAGCCTACGCAACAAGATAGATGTACCAAGTAGACAGTTGAGATAGACGGACCACTAACCCTTTCAACTTGCCTTTTTAAGATCAAAATAAAATTTACATCTTACCCTTCCCATCATACATCTTTCCATCCCTCCTAACTAAAGCTTTGGTTAAAGGCTTTCAAACCTTCAACAAAGGAGCTATAGTTGTATTTTACGAACAAATATATATATATATAGGTATATGTATAAAAAAACTGGAAGATTAATGTCACTGGCAGCTTCAAATTCTTGTTATTAATATAATTATTGCCACTATCGTACATTGAAGATGTAATCGTCCGAGGCTCTCAGGAGATGATATTAATGTTGGAGTCTAGCCAAAGCTGCTCTGTGTGTGTGTGTGTGTGGGAGGGGGGGGTGGTGGGAGGGAGAGAAAGAGAGAGAGAGAGAGAGAGAGAGAGAGAGAGAGAGAGAGAGAGAGAGAGAGAGAGAGAGAGAGAGAGAGAGAGAGAGAGAGAGAGAGAGAGAGGGTGAGGGAAGTGAGGAGAGAGAGATAGGGAGCGAGAAAACATACAGACGAACAGGCCCAAACATACACATTTTACACACACAAGTAGGGGGGGGGCCTTGCGGCTGAGTGGACAGCGCTCTAGGGTTATAGTCATAAGGGCCGGGGTTGATCTCCGGGCGAGGCAGAAACAAATGGGCAGAGTTTCTTTCACATTGTTGCTCCTGTTCACCTTGCAGTAAATAGGTACCTGGGAGTTAGACAGCTGCTACGGGCTGCTTAATGAAGATGTGCGCGTGTGTTAGAGAGAAATTATATGTTGTAGAAATAATAGAGGAAAAATAAATTGGTTAGAAAGGCGGGGTGATGACTTTCATCTATCAGGTGAAAGGAAAGAACCTCAGCCCAATTTGTTTGTGCGCGACCGAAAATCGAACCGGGATTCTTAGACTACGAATCCTGAACGCGCTCCGCTCGGCTGCCACACCTTTTCTTAAAACTTTCCCTTGCAGCCGATAGCCACATCACACAGCCAAGAGGTGCACCATATAGCCATGAGCCACACCAAAGAACCATGAGCCTCACCATATAGTCCCGAGCCACACCAAAGAACCACGAGCCTCACCATATAGTCCCGAGCCACACCAAAGAACCATGAGCCTCACCATATAGTCCCGAGCCACACCAAAGAGCCATGAGCCCCCCATATAGTCCCGAGCCACACCAAAGAGCCATGAGCCCCCATATAGTCCGAGCCACACCAAAGAGCCATGAGCCCCCCATATAGTCCCGAGCCACAGCAAACAGCCACATCACCACACAGACACCCCTGTACCATGTGCCATCCTCCTACAGCAGGTATGGCCTTCACATCCACCAGACGCTGGCAGCTGACAGCAAGACCATAGTGAGAGTTGGCGTAGCAGGCGCGTCGCTGCCCAGGAGAGTGAGAGCTCTCTGGAGAGTAAATTATCCAGCGCAGCGTGGCTGATACCCCGCAGTGCCAAGCCATAAAGGCTGGTGATGGAGAGGTGACATTACCCTAGATGTGATGCTGGGATCTGTAATCTAACTCCGGCCAAAGCCTTTGCTTGGGGTTGCGTTCCTTGTTGCATAAGGAAAGCCATTGTGTACCATCACTTCATAGAGGGCAACTGTCTTCCATTATTTCTGATGTAATGTCAAGCATCTGTTGCCTGTTGTATTTGATCTTTAAATAGGAATGAAAATATCCTCAAATCTCTATATATTCGTGTAAAATTCGTTCAATAGCATGCTACACTTACATTATAATATATTTTTTATAGATACTGAAGGTTAGCCAGGGGGATTATTATTTTCATTTATAGCCTCTTGTTTTATTAATTCTTTGTCTAGAATAATCACGTTGCCTCTTTGTCGATTTTATGACCCTATAACATCTTTTATGGTTCGAATACTACTTCTGACGCTTTTTTTTTAATCAGTGATATGAGGCTCAGTTTCTTTAACAAATCTCTATAGCCCATTGTTTCTAGTTCTGGTAAAGAATTAGTTTAACATACACAGGGAAACCTCATTAACATGATTTATCACGTTGATATATATGGACTAGAGCGCCTCTGGGAACACTTAGCGCATAGATTTGAACACTATGTGGTTCGAACACTATGTGGTTCGAACACTATGTGGCTCGAACACTATGTGGTTCGAACCTAATAGACAGGTTCGAACCTATCCACAGGTTCATCAAGGCTCTTGTGGATTTGTTATTAGTTTAAAATCTTTTAATATTTCACGATTACTGCAGAATTTTCTGTGGTGTGGGCTTTCTAAAAGATTCTTCGTTTGCATGTTTATAAATATGAAGGAGTAAAGTTTGCCTGTGTTACATGGGTTGCTTATTGTAGAATACACGGGAGTGGTGATATCCAAGTAGAGCAATACAATATCGATACTTGAATTAATTGAAGATGATATCTCATCCTCTTTAATCAAATCTACTTAGGATTCCAGCCAGGAAAGTGGCTGGGCTCCAATATGGAAGGAATGTGCAGTCATCTTTGACTCCAGCAAGGAAGATGACTAGACTTGAGCATGGAAGGTGACTGGACGCCAACCTCGTGCGTAATTGAACTCCAGCATGGAAAGTGACTGGACTTTAACAAGAATGGAGATGGGGCTTTATCAGTGGACGAGACTGGACTCTGTTAAGGAAGGAGATTTGATTACAGCAACGAAGTAGGTTGAACGCTATCAGTGGAGGAGAGTTAACTTTATCAAGGGAGGAAAATGAATTTTGGCAAGGAGGAAGACTGGACTTTAGCATGGGAGAAGACTGAATTTATGCAAATGAGGAGAAGGAATTTATGCAAATGAGGAGACTGAACTCTCTCAAGGAAAGTGATTGGACTCAATCATTGGAGAAGACTGAACTCTATCAAGGAAGAAAACTGGACTCTAGCTTCCAAAGAAACAAATGAGAGTGGCTGAAAGTACCTGAGCAAAACCAGAACACTTCACTTGAATGTAGAATAAAATATAAACCATTCCAAAATCTGAATATTATATATATATAATGTATATATATACATATATATCTATATATATATATATATATATATATATATATATATATATATATATATATATATGGAAAATCCACAGAGAAAAATGAAAGGAGGTAACGTTTCGACTTGGTTAAAGCCTTTGTCAACCAGACTGACAAGAAGCGATGGGAATTGGGAGGATATATAGGCCGACACTGACCAACCCAACCCTAGGGAAAGGAATTAACCAGAGACAGGTAAAGCTTAGCTTAGAATGGTCAAAGAGGATTAAGCGGTCAGAGAAAAAGGATGAAAAGATAAAGAAAAAGCCTCATGAACATGCAATAAATGAATATATAAANGGCTCGGCAAAAATGAGTTTGCTTCCTGAAGTTGTGTGGATTCCGTTAGCTGGATTGTTCTATGAGGCTGAAATGTTATATGAGGCTGGACTCTTATATGAGGCTGGACTCTTATATGAGGCTGGACTCTTATATGGAGCTGGACTCTTATATGAGACTGGACTCTTATATGAGGCTGGACTCTTATATGAGGCTGGATTCTTATATGAGGCTGGACTCTTATATGGAGCTGGACTCTTATATGAGACTGGACTCTTATATGAGGCTGACTCTTATATGAGGCTGGACTCTTATATGGAGCTGGACTCTTATATGAGCTGGACTCTTATATGTGGCTGGACTCTTATATGTGGCTGGACTCTTATATGAGGCTGGACTTTTATATGAGGCTGGACTCTTATATGTGGCTGGACTCTATATGAGGCTGGACTCATATATGGAGCTGGACTCTTATATGAGACTGGACTCTTATATGAGACTGGACTCTTATATGAGGCTGGACTCTTATATGAGGCTGGACTCTTATATGAGGCTGGATTCTTATATGAGGCTGGACTCTTATATGTGGCTGGACTCTTATATGAGGCTGGACTCTCATATGAGGCTGGACTCTTATATGAGGCTGGACTCTCATATGAGGCTGGACTCTCATATGAGGCTGGACTCATATATGGATGCATGAAGGTGTAAACAGTGAGTATCATTTATGAGGATTTGTTTACATGAGAGAATGAGGAAGAAGAGTTGAAAAATTTGGTTTCTAGTAGAGGGATTAGTTGTTTATGAGGATAAGGAGATGGTGGAACTCTTCAGGCTGAAAGGTTTAGGTAATGATTTAGGTAAGAACCTTGGGAAGATTGGGGGGAGAGGTGATAGAAATATGTGATCAAAACAAATCGATAAAAATGCAGGGGAGTCAGAATAAGGCAATATAAGAAGATCGACGATGATGCAGGTATGACCGAGATCACGGGCTGCATAAAATGTTGACTGTTCTGACGTACGTTATCCATACACGAAAAGTGTATGGATGAAAGAAAGTAGAAGTAATGTTACAAGACAGCAAGTTTGAAGATTTAAAAAAAAGAATGTTGTGAGTTTCCAAGAATATAGATGCTACAAGATTGTCAGTCTCCAAGAATGAGAATGCTGAGAGTTCATGAGTTTATGTCAATGATGAGGTTCCGGTATTTTAAATGGAAAAACAAAAGAATACTTCACTATTCTGAATTTCAAGAAAAATGAGAATGCTGGATACTTGCGACTGTGAAAATATGAGGTATTGGATGCTAATTAGTATGACACTATGAGGATCCTGGACGCTTGTTAGCATGAAAATATGAAGATTTTGAGAAATTGTTCGTCTGCAAACGAAAATTAATGTAAAAAATATGAGAAGCAAGATGGATGGGAATAGTGAGAGCGTAGGGAGATGACGAACAAGGGAAGAATGATAAGTGTATACGTGAGTGGAGCAAACGAAAGAATGGGAAAGGGGAGACATATAATAAAAGACTGGAGAGGACGAGGGTTGAGGAAGGAGTGTAGAGAGGGGAGCAGGAACACAAAACGAATTGAAGGAGAAGGTGAGAATCTCCAAAACAGCTGGATGAGTTGAAGAGCACTTAGGAGGAAGGGATTTACACAAAAGTAAAAGGATGACACAAATGGAGGAATGCGGAGGAGGGCAGGAAGGTTAAAGTGAAGAAGAAAGGAGGAGAAAGTGGAAAAAAAAGAACTGTAGAAAGGGTAGAAAAAGACACACATGGATTTCATTGCAACAAATGAATAACAAGATGTAAATGAGGAGAGGAAGAGAGAGTGAGAAATATTTCTGAATAACCAAATTGGAGGAAGAGAAGTCTTGCCTAACAGTAAATATGGACAAATGAGGCCTATACCTTCTACCTACACCTATACCTACCTATATCTTTACCTATACCTCCTATAGCTCACCATCCATGTTCAGACTGTCGCTATGTGTTCTGTAAAATGTTCTTACGTTCGAATTATTTATCGAATCTTGCCTTGAAGATGTGCATGGAGGTGGCTTCCAAGACCTTTTATCTCAGCATATTCGTCGACTCATTCCAATCCCAGCTCCCCCCCTTTTTTCAGGGGGAGGGGACATGAGAAAACGACTTCTAACTATTATTAGCAAGATTAAAACTTTCTCTTGCCCTAAACTCACCTTAAACCCCTGGAATGGGACTCAGTTCAATCGGTTCAATTCATTAGACGTAGGATTATTTCAAGCTAAGGTTATACATAGATATAAATAGATTTGGGTGGAGATAGGCAGGAAGCTCGTCGTATAAATCAGTAGGCCTTCTGTAGGTTTTCTATGTTCGCATGTTACTTTTAAGGGTGGGAGGGAATTATTTCGGATCAGCGCCTAAAATAGTCTCCCTGGACGGGGCTCGAACCCCGATCAGGGCTTCGAAAAAAACGAAAACAGCTGAGAAACAAACACACCACACACGAACACAGCTGAGAAACAAAGGCAACCCACATTACCAAGTATTTAAAACTAAGCCCAAGCCAGCGCCACTACCATCTCCATAGACTTATTATGGCTCCTCTGGACACTTCCTCGCCTTATGAAACCCATTACCCAGGTTTCGATACCTCAGAATGGAAGGAAACTATGAGAAGAGAGCTTCAAGCCATTACGACTATGTAACTCGATACCCCAAAAGAGAAAGATTTCGAAGTAATGATTCGTTAGCATACAAGCTCATGAATCTCTACTGCTGTTATCATCATGATTAGCTATTCTCAGATAATTAAAACCACTGCCTGATCCATTTACACGTAAACGTGTATTAGATTCGCCAATTGCCTTCGATAACCAAATGCATTATCAGGATTTATCTGTTATGAAGTGATTGGGATCATTATAAATTTATTCCAAATTAGGCTCGTGTCAAAAGGCTTAATAACATTGATAACGTCACAGCTGTGATTGGCACACAACGACCATGAAGCTAATTAGATTTTACTTTATCGTTCTGAATCGAATTACACGCAGGTTGTCATCAAGTTGTTTAATTTATTGACACAACAGAAACCTAAGCACAAATATATATATATATATATATATATATATATATATATATATATATATATATATATATATATATATATATATATATATATATATATATATATATAACTACTAGGGGGCTTCGTCCCCACGGCCTGGTTGAAGGTTGGATGCTACTAAGAAGAGAATAGGATGAAAATAAGCTTTCTCACCTTTTTATCTATCTCTCTTTGATGCCTATCTATTGCCATTACTTTTTCAGTATCACTCTTTCTCTCTGTTCTATCTCTGTATTTCTCTTTCCGCCTCTCTATCTCTCTTTTTACCGCACGTTCCTCCTTTCTCAGGCTATTCTTGACCGTATTGGTTGCGCAGCTCACTGCTGATTGAAAATACAAACCTGCATTGAAGTTGCACAACGAAAGGAAAGCAAATGTATTATACAATCTCGTATACGACTCCACAACAGCTCGATGATGAACCTGTGAGGAATTCAAGTGAAGCAGCAGACGCTTTTACTATGGTAATCGAAATTTATCTCCTCAGGAAGATAAATTGGATATATATATATATATATATATATATATATATATATATATATATATATATATATATATATATATGTGTGTGTATATTTATATACTAAAAATATGAATTCCCTAAATGCTACATCAATGTGTTGTGTAGCTCCTCCCTTCCACTAGCCTGCGTACCACAACAGTTTCGTGAAACGTAAATCAGGGGAAATCGAGGCCTCCCCAGTAAGCACTCAGAGCTCGCTCGCTCAAGGAGAGGGTGTTCCTCGCTGCCATTCAGATAATGCCTCAGATTGGTCTTCAACATCTCATCACATCACGTTCCGACTCCTTCCTCGAGGCGTAAATATGACCTAAAATATTTCAGGACTGCATATTTTTTTTTTCGCTTACAATTTCTCACAGTTTTCAGGTTTGTTCGCTCGACGCTGTCCAGATTTGTCACATTTTGCGTTGCACTCGGGCTCACCATAGCCGTGCTACTTGGAACTTTTTGTTCCTGGTAGCGAATCTTAAACTACAACAACAACAACAACATTTTGCATTGTATTTTGTTCCAGTCGGTTTAGACATTTAAACCTGAACTGACAGTGCTGCCCTAACAGTGCTGACCTGACATTGTTTTTATCTGGTAGAACTTACGTGTCAGTGAATGTGGAGAAGTGAGGAGACATTCGCAAAGAGAATTGGAACCCATAGAAGTACTCCCTCCTAATCTTTTGCTCTTCCTAGCTGCATATAACCTCCCCAGAAAATCTCGTTTATAATAATGTTCTTTGTGACCCAAATTACCCAATACAAAGCTCGTGTGCCCCCCTCCCCCTTGCCATGTTTGGGTTATAACCAGTTCATTTGTATCTATTAGTGGGTGTAATACCCAGCTCGTCTGACCTGAGCATGGGGGTCAATACCCAGCTGTTCTACTCATATCCGGGCGGTGGGCGGCTGTGAGCGGCTGTGGGCGTAGGGTAGGGGAGTGGGGCTGAGTAGAGAAGGTTCCTGGGGTGGGGTGGAGGGAGGGAAGCTGTATGTGTGTGTGTATGTGTGTGTGTGTGTGTGTGTGTGTGTGTGTGTGTGTGTGTGTGTGGTGTGTGTGTGTGTGTGTGTGTGGTGTGTGTGTGTGTTTGTCGCTCAACCGGGCTGTGATTCATACGTCACACTGTGAGCCGCTGCGTCTAACAGCCTTGTTGATCCTCGGCGACCAACACATTTTAACAGCAAGGTAGGCAAGGGAACGGAAGAACAACAATATTTTATTTTTCAATATGTGAACATTAACTTGCCATTGTGGAAGAGTAACTTTGATAAGTGTTATATTTGATTCATTATACTCAAATTATGAGTTTTTACCTCATAATTATCTTATCTAGTTATAATCAAGTATTTAAGTCGGCCTAGCTCTTATTTATTGGTAATGGAAGGAGTGAAGCCTCCTTGGCGGCCTTCAACTAAAAAATTAGCTAGTTAGTAGTTAGTAACAGTTGATTGATTGACAGTTGAGAGGCGGGCCGAAAGCGAAAGAGCAGAGCTCAACCCCCGCAAACACAACTAGGTGAATACACACACACACACGAATCTTAAAACATTAGAGTATTCAGAAGCTCAGTTGGAATAGCAACAGCTTAGAGGTTTTTTCGCTATGTTAATTTTATATTTAGCAAATTCATTAGTTATTTAAATATTTTCACTGATTTTACTAATGCCTTACATTATTTCCTTATTTAATACAAGAAACTTTGCATTGATGTAAGATTCGCCGTGGATTCGCGTGAAATTGTCTAGGTAAAAATGTACTCTTTTGAGAAGGTATAACATTACGTAATCTTGTCTTGTCATATTTCATGCTAGGAAGTTTTAAGTCTTTCAAGAAAACACACAAATAGCGTAGTTTGTAAAATTATGCTTAACATTATGCATATACGGGACAGAAAGGCTATGATAATACCAAGAAAGAAGAAGGAAGGGAGAGGAGAGAGAGAGAGAGAGTTTCAAATTCATTCTCAAGAAATAAATGTCTCTATGAGCAGTCTGTGAATGAGGCTGAGGTAGGATAACAGCTCCATTGCTTGCAGCTCAACTAGGTACGTTAACTGACAGACTTTATGAATCCTAGTATTAGGTGTAAAATAGAGAGAGAGAGAGAGAGAGGAGAGAGAGAGGAGAGAAAAGAAGAAAAAAAAGAAACATAGTAGGAGGAAGAAAAGAAAGAAGAGAGAGAGAGAGAGAGCCCTTGGGAAGGGTCAGGATAAAGATGTGATGGGACGGGGGAAGGGGGGGAAGGAATGTTGCCCAACCACTTGTGGACTGTCGGGGGATTGAACGCCGACCTGCGTGAAGCGAGACCGTTGCTCTACCGTCCAGCCCAAGTGGTGCATAAACTATGGTTTGCGTAGTCCTAGAGGCTGCTACTGAAGGGCCAGAAGTCGTCTATCACTGCCCACCTGTGTCTCAATTAACAAGTAATTACACTATCAATTACTAATTTGTCCCGTGTGGAATCACTGCAACATACCGTAAAGAACACA